>JAQMCW010000001.1:11896966-11914631 GCA_030068335.1 Chrysichthys cranchii
TTTTCCCCCTCCCATATACTAATGTGCCACAAACAGGAAGTTAATATCACCAACCATTATCCATATAAATGGCCCACTAAGGTGTATCCATATAAATGGCCCACCCTGTACTTCAGGAACCCCTGAGGTTCCCTGGACTTTGGTTAGAGAACTTGTGAGCAATTCGTACTTCGATATGACATTCACACGGGAGAAAAATACAAGACAACCATTTGCAAAACCAAGACCACGGTAATTGGCTTATCACGATACTTCATCGATTTCACGTTGTACTTTGCGACTGCCTGATATCCCAAACACACCAGCTCAACCAGTGTTAACTAATTATCGCAACTTTCAAAGAATGTCGCATTCACTATCATCTAGTAGTTTAGCCCCACACACTCCTGTGTCCTGTTAGCTCAAGTTCCCACTGTCTCAACCCAGACCCTAAGTCTGCGGCACTAATGGATCAGATACATCCACTATCCGATTGCCAATATCTCCTCACATCCCTAGCTTCAAAAATGTAAAGCGCATCGATTAGCAAAGCAGTGCCTTCCTTACCTCGAACAGATTGGATGACTCGTTGCCATATTGGCTGGAAATGATTTCTGATTGGTCGCTGTACCACTTGAGTCCACCCAGAAAGCTATCTGCATCCAGATCACTGACGTCCAGCTCGGAGAGGTCCAGTTCAGGTAAGTCAGGGCAGAGGGGCTGGTCTTCCCCAACCAAGGCAGCACACTGCAAAAAGGACAGCAAGTGGTGAGCATCATTCCTGCAAAATGGTGTACGTCGCTCTGCAGCATGCTAAAAGTGCTTAAAAAGAGGATGCATGCTGCGTCATTCCTTCTCTTTATATAAATGGCAACTCTACTTTTTTTTTCTCTTCTAGTCCTCCCTGCAGTTCTTCATGCACTATCAGGATCTGAACTGCCTCAATTCCACAATTAATCTACTGTTCACAACAATGTTTTTTCGACACGTGGCTATACGAGAGGAATTAGCGCAAAGACGCCTTAACTCGTTTCCTATCAGAGTAAGCGTTCTCGTTTGCCTTGTGCAGAGATTCGTATTAATATTTCGCCTGTTCGCTGCCTGCCTCACACCAGCAACACAACGACAGCTGCTCGGTGGCTCCTCACACACAAATTATAGGCTTCAGCGAACTGCTAACACTGAGATCAACAGACTTTAAATCTGCCAACCTTCAATTTTAGTCAAAGCTTTAGAACGCCACAGGCCTGAGAATGCCTTCTCTGTTGTCTTCAGCGTTATTTCAGCATTTCTATTAGGAGCGTCCATATTTCTCTTAGGAAAGACATAAAACGTCACAGCATCACGTGCTGAGGAGAGCACTGAAGAAGGCTGTCTGATAAAAAATAAATAAAATAAAAGGGCGTCTGTAAAAAAAACAACAAAAAAAACAAAAAACAGGTCCAATTGCTTTCTAATTTAAATAGCACCTCTTGAGATTAGCTGGAAGTGTTTCAAAAGAAAACTTTTGACAACTGTGTGTGTATGTGTGTATGCAGTGTGTGTGTATGTGGTGTGTGTGTGTGTATGAATGTGTGGTTGAGAGTTAGAGAGACACAGACACACACACACATACACAGAGGGAGCGAGGGAGCGAGGGAGAGACAGAGCTGAAATAGAGGGCTGGTTGCCGTGCAGTCCCTCTGTTCGAGCACCTTGTTCCCAGAAATACGTTTCTCTTCTCAGGAGATTGTTTCTCTCCTCAGGAGAGTGTGAGCACCTGAGTTTGATTCAGGACTCTGCCAAGTTCCCTATCCACCAGGAGGGAGTATTAACTCCCTAAGAATGTGGCATACTTGATCATCACTACAACTTATTGCATAACATGACAGTTTTTATTTATCATGCAAATCCCTTCACTCTGTCTGCAGTAGGCAGAAGTGTGCAGATTCATCACACACACACACACGCACACACGCTGCAAGGAGGCATTGCTTCATATTAACAAGGAATCAGATTTAAATAATGATTAGGAGCAAGCCCTTCAAGCTCAATTATCCTTCGGTGTGCGTATAACCTACACACACACACACACACACAAGAGCAAGAGGAAGACAGGGAGAAAGAAGAAGCGACATACAGCATGCACTACTGCGGTCTGGATTTCTGAGCAGTGAACTAGAAAGCCTGAGCGAAGCGGGCTTTTTAGGTGAAGTAGCCTTGTTCGTTGTTTTAGGTCGGCTTTCTGCTCCTGTGGCCAGGCTGTTAACCAAGAAGCTTCTGCAATATTGAATACAGCAAAAACAACAAAAAAACATAAATCTATAAATAAAAGGCTGGCGTGCACTACAAAGAGGAGCGCATGATGCCCGGGACATGCACAGAGGGGAAAAGTCGATATCCATCCTCAGTCTTGAGGCATCTCTAACATGAATTATTGAGGTGTTACAGACTGTTTCCGTGGTGTACATTTAACCAGATCAGGGAGGAAATGAAGCCAGCACGGGCTACAGACAGACAGACAGACCGACCGGTAGACAGATAACCAGATAGATAGATAGATAGATAGATAGATAGATAGATAGATAGACAGGCAGATCATTCCTGGTCAGTGCAGTGAATGTTGTGGATTATCTCTGGAGTCGCAGGTGATGCTCTGACCACTAACCCCACCCCCTGATCCTAACCCCAACCACTGGGAACTTCTCCTAAGCGTGGGGAGAGCATCATGTTGACTCCACAGCACTGAATCAGTCAGTGATCGCCATAGCAAACAGACGAAGGGGCGCAATCACAGAGCTCTGCCTACTCGCACCGGTCTCCACTGTCTTCTCTCAGCACTCTGGAGGGAGGGAGGAAAGAACGGCGACTAAACACCAAAACAAACAAACAAACAAACAAACAAACAGAACCCCACCTTTAGCCACTGAAAAAAAATCAAAAGGAAACATTTCCTGGGCCCAGTGGTCAATCTGAACCACTCTGGTCCACTTTTCCTTTCCTGTCCTCGTACCAGACAGCCCTTTCCTCCTTTTCTTTCCCACCGAGTGCCATGCCAAAGCCTGCAGTCACACGCACGAGCTGTCCGTGCACACCAAGTGACCGCACACCCGCAGGGTGCTCACTATCAAACAAACCCCAACCAACCAACCAACCAACCAACACCACCATCATCATCATCATCATCATCATCATCATCCTGGATCCAAATCGGAATATCCGAAAGAGACCAAGAACAAAAAATAAAATTAAATAAAATTAAATAAAATTAAATAAAATAAAATAAGAGAAAAGTTTCCATGCACGGTACCTGGCGCGGATACATAGCAGCAGAGCGGCGTGGAGGCGGCTGGGAGCCCGGAGTCGGACAGACAGACAGATAGACAGATAGACAGTCTAGTGTGTGTGTGTGTGTGTGTGTCCTCCTGAGCGCTACACGCGCGCGCGCCTTCAACAACACGCACCAAGCGATTACCCACAGCAAAGAAAGGGGGGAAAAAAAGAAAAGACAAAGCCCACCAGGCGTTCTGCTCATGCACACAGCACTTGTGCTCAGCCACATTCCCGTGCATTCCGGCCTCCGTGTCCTCCGCTCAGGTTACCGGACAGGCGGCTCTCAGTACACCGCGGCGCGCGCGCCCGTCCCCGGCGGCAGCCTACAGAAGTTGCGTTGCGCGTTTGTTCTCACCTCTAGTTCCGTCCACACCGACTCCTGGTTGCACCTGTCCCACGCCATCCAGCCCCTGAATGACGGTCCGGAAAAAAAAACTGTAATAATAAAACCAATAATAATAATAATAATAAATAAATAAATAAATAAAAATAATAATAATAATAGCTGTAAAGATTTAAAACCAAAAAAAAAATAAAAAAATAAATAAAAAAAAAATAAAATAAATAAAAATAATGACAATTCAATGCGAAACGGGAAAATCCAAGCGCTCCAGATTGTGCTGTCGTGCAGGGAAGTGCCCCCTCACTGAGAGTGAACCGAGGGGCACCTGCCTTACAACTGCTCTCCGTCACATGACGCAGCTATTAAAAGTAGGCAGGGAGGAGGGACCGGCGCGCGAGCGCCGCTCCGCCGATGACGCGCCGCTCCAGCAGGCGGGCTCCTACTTCCGCTTATAGGCACGAGCTCGGCGCACCTTGTCGTGCAGCTCCCAGCCAGCGGCTCCACTCCCACCGTGCGGGGCTGCGACTCACATTACCGCGTGGAATCGCAGTGGAAGTGGGGAATCATTAAAGAATAATAATAATTAATGAAATTAATCAGGTCACTAGGCTATTACAGGGAAATTAGCCAGGCTTCGGCTTCCGCGCGAGCCGGAGACTCACGCGCGCACCCTGTGTGTGTATGTGTGTGTGTGTGTGTTGTCAGCTCGCGCGTCGATCTTAATTGCTATTTTGGCGCTGCTTTAGGAAGAAGAAGGGAAAAAAATCCGCTTTAATCCTTAATTAGTTCCGCGCAGCAGTGTGAACACATCCGGGACGCTCTGTTAAAAAGCGAATCTTTATCAGGAATCTCCAGACACGGTCTGCACTCAAAGTAAACACGTTTTGGGGATATTTCGGTGTCGTGTGTGTGTGTGCAGCGTGTCGGCCAGTCGTTGGTGTTTAACGGTGTCTTTTGGTGTGCTTTTGCGCTGGAGCCCGTTGTGTCCTTGATGTGCACAGCTGGCCAGGTGTTGATGTGGCGCTCCAGTCATCAGGAGATCTTTGTGCTCTGTGTCATGCTTGTGGTTCCGCAGGAGCAGCGCTGCAGCCTGGCAGAGCCAGCCCCGAGATCTCGCTCCTCCTCGGTGTCCACACTCAGCTGGCTGCAATGGAAAATCATCACATGCTTCTGCTCATGACAGGGTTTTTCCTCTCCGCGGCGTCCAGCAGCAGCAGGTGACATGGTGTACAGTGTCAACATTTCGTGTATATGAAACACTGGCGCGGAAAACAAAAACAAAAGGTCTGTGGACAGTCCAAACAAAGCCGAAGACAAAAGCACGGACTGACGGCGGATTGGCGAGCGGCCTGGGTGCGCTTTGCCTAAAAGCAGGTCTGTAAGGATGGGCTGAGTGCACATGACAAATAAAGCTGTCCATCTTTAATAGAAGGATGTACACCGTAGGGATACACCGTACGGCTAAGTATAGTACGTAGACACCCGACCATCACAACCATCTGTCCTTGTTGAAAATCCAGTTCAGAGGTGGGCTCTCATTTGCTCCTTAAAAGCCGTCACTCTTCTGGGAAGGCTTCACACTAGGGTTTAAAGCGTAGCCCTGAGAATTTGCCCATTCAAGCCAAGAACATTAGGGATGTCAGGAAGACCTATTGCGCAGTCTGGGTTCCAGTTTATCTCAAACGTGTTCAGTGCGGTTGATGTCAAGGCTGCGTGCAGGCCACACAAGCTCTTCCACTCTAACCTTGGCCATCTCAGTGGACCCCTCTGGAACAGGTTTAGGTCTCTTTAGGTCTGGTAAAACCAAATCTTAATACTACAGTACACAAAAGACATTCCAGACAATTACATGCTTCCAACTTTGCCGCAGTGCTTTGGGGAAGGCTCAAGGGTGGGTGTCACGGAGAGGTGTCCACAAACTTTTGGCCATATAGGGTATCGACACTACTAGATGACTTTGCATGATATGTGACAACTAACGCAATCATATTTGCCAGCTTGTGGAATGTTCACGGTGAGCGTTTCATAATATTCTGCAAAATCATTATGACAGAACATCAATATACAGTGCACAAAAGCTTTGACAGAATAGTTGGGATAAAACCACAATCTACACAGCCTACTCTTCCCACTTATCTCAATTATACCCAAACTATTAGCCAAGACATGACTCAAGTCCAAATAGTCTCCTCTTGGTCCACTGACCCTATAACGTAGCCAACAAGGAACCGTTTTGGTTTGTTCTCAGAAATGAATGCTAAGCATCCATGTGAGGCAATACCAATGTAAACATCTACAGCTACATGTATACGAGATGTCCGCCTTGTATATCATGTGTATGACGTGCAGGTGGTTTTACTAGCAACAAAAGCAGTGAAGGCAAGTCTTAACGTGATACAATGTCCACTATGTCCACATAGTTATCGCTTTAAGTATAAACCTTATTCTGATTTTATAAGTAAATTAAAATCCAAAGATCCACTGAATTTTGGTATATCCCATATAACATATGGGAGACCCTACCCCTAGCCCTAGCCTAGCTTTTCATATGAACCTGTGAAAACTGTGAATTGTTTTTAGGTATGCCAACATTTCCGAATAAGTAATCCAATTTGCGCATAGAGGTATTGTTCTAATAATAGAACTTAAAAATAAGTCATACCAGATTCCTAATGGCTCATCGCCTACGCAGTGCTGATGAAATGTCGATGATATGTTTTTTATGGAAAGCAATATAGCATACGGTGTCAGAAATAAAGAAACAAATGTAGCTGTATTACGAATTACTTGGCGCAGTGTGCAGAAAGTGCGCGATTATCCCAACATGCATTTTGCATGATGATAATTGGTGACCATGCGCTGCCTTCCAAGTACATGGCAGCTTCACAGCTACAGCACAAAATGAGATAAGAAAGGAAATACACCAAAGGTTGCTTTGCCAATTAACTCTTTTTACATCCAGTGGAAAAATTCTCACTAAATCATTCCTTTAACTCTGCACCTCTTATTCTCTGATGATTAACCATCCACATACACATTAAGCCAATTTCATAGTGAGTAAAAGCAAATAAATGTTATGACCAAATTATGGGTCATATCTTTTCCCACAAACACAAGCACCACTAACAACTACACTTACCACTTACAGATATTATATAGAATATCAATGGAAAAGAAATTAATCTGCAACCCAACAATGCAGTGATTCCAGCAAGGAGCATAAGGAATGGAAATGGATGGCTGCATATTGCATAGTAGAGGCATGTGTCACACTCACTCTCACTCTCACACACACACACACACACACACACACACAAAACCTTATCTGATTGTACTCACCATGCCAATTATGAAAACGTAGGCTAAAAATAGACTTGTCTCTGTTGTAATTTTCTTTCAAATGCCTTTTAATTTGGTTCAATGTGTTGCATTGACACGATGAAGTCTTTAAGGAAAGCAGATAGTATGTCCTAAATAAAACTGCTCTAGCGGCACGTACTGCACAATGGTGCTCCATACGTATATAAGAAAGATACTGTGTATCAACCTGACAATGGGGTTTTGATTTAAATGCCAAAAGGACCATTTGAAACCAGCAGCCCAATTCAACTTAACACAACCACCATACCAGTGCATTCTTGTGCAATCTCAGTGGTCCACAAGAAACTAGAAGAATGTTATATATAAGGAAAGGTGTCATTCAGCAAATAGGACTGTATGTATATGTTTGTGCATAACGTTGGTATGATGGTATAACGGTGTATGTGCTGTTGTATGCAATTTGCCAACAATTATATATGTATATATATTTTTACTCATTAAACTATGCCTATTACTTGTTATCCATTCCTAGTTACATTTAATGTTGTGCAACTTTCCCAAAACAAGTCAGTTACTGTTATTACTATGTTATAACAGCTGAAAACAATTGTTCCCGCTCCAGTCCCTTTTTTCCCCTTGTTATTAAAAATTAATTGAAATATTAACATAAAACATGCAGCTTGTTCTTGTTCTTGAGAAGCTGCAAAAAAATACCCCTCCATCCTAAAGACTTTCCCATATCAAAACGTTCAAAGATACAGCTATGCCACAAACTGTTATAAAGCCCTGACACTGGAGACTCCTTCCAGTATTAATAATCTCCTCACAGACAACTCGTAAACAATGACACGCTTTTTTATTCAGCTAAGTGGAACATCTGCCGTGTAAATCTCTGTGTAAGTTGTTGCTATAGAAACAATAACACGTTAGAATGAGCCTATTAATGTTAGCCTTGTAGCCGGAACTACTGTCAGAGTTGCTGTTATAGAAAATTAATGTATTGTTCTGTTTCTATTACTATTCCACGACTCCTACGTAAGTCTTTAGAAATCTGGAACAAAGCAGAAACCCAGGACTCCGAGAATTCCCACCACTTTTTTACAGATCCGCAATCGGTCTTCTTGTCATGTAGTTGAGGGCATTGTCTGCCTCACAAACATGCATTAACCTTTCACGGGTCTGTAAACCCACTATATATTTAAGGTTACCTGCCCAAAGAAATGCTCTGATAAGTTATGACTACTGAAGACTTGGACATGCAGCTCCACTAAAACATTTATTAATATGGGCTTGGAAGCAGATTTGGGGCAAAGCCCAAGGAGCTTACCTTGCAGTTCGAAAGCATCTGTGCTTATGTTTGTTTAAGCTGACTCTTTTCTTTTCTGAGCTGTATTTCATCATTTGTGGTGGGAAAACCACAGCACTAAGAAACAAGCAAAGGCTGTGCGCAAGATGTTCAACGTGGACATCTGACAAGAGAAAACGAGTGGATGTGTTTTATACGTTTGGCATTCTTTCATATTACAGAGTGACAAAGACAGGATGATATCAGATCCTATCATAGTGAGTACTGGCATCGTGTGAGGATCATGCTGGAACCGTGGCACGGCGATCCAAGTGAAATATACAGCTAACATATTGTACGGGACATATGTCCTTCAGTATGGGTCTACTGCCAGTCTACCCCTGAAAAAAACCGACAGAAAATGATACGTAAACATTCACGTATATGGAAATTCTATCCATATGATTCGCTGTTCAATTCGAATCTCCATCATTATTAAGCCAACATGGAATGATGGATGTAATATGCTCAGGTTGAAACCCGACATCAAGAAGCTTTGGGTGTTTGGAAAGATTTATGATCATTAAATATGCCTTGCAACTCAAAAACCAAAAGGAAAAATAGATGAAAGGTACTTTTTAAATATAATGAGAGGGACCCCAAATATACCTCACATATGTAATGCATTTCCACCTCAGTACACCGGATACAATCTTAAGTCTACAAATAACGCTAAGGATAATTACAGCAAATGAAAGCCCACGCTTCTGAAAGGAAGTCATCTCCAGAGAAGAATGAAAGGAAGGCATTCAGCCCCACTCTAGCAGAACAATAGGCTTTCTATTGACAAAGTCGGCCATTTCACAAGAGGGTTAGGAGTGTGGCTGATTGCCGCCTTGGAGAGTCCGGCGTGTATTACTGCAGTGAATGCCGTAGCTGGGGCGTGCTAGCCAGGGCTCAACTATGAAATTGGAAATAACAATGGTACGAGACAGCCACACGTCAACAACGGGAGACCATTCAAGAGAGAAGTATGGGCTTGGTGGGGAAGCCCTGGATTATTTTGTGGTGAGGCCTTGCAAAGGCCAAAGCATCGCCTCCTCCAGATGAAAATATCACGGTCAAGTAAAAGAGTGGGGTCTCAGTCACGATGCAGCAGTGTGTACAAAAAGCTCCCTTGTCAGCATGCAGTCATTAAGTATACTCAGAGTCCAATGTGAGTCCAAAAACCTCATTAAATATACTCAGAGTCCAATGTGAGTCCAAAAACCTCATTAAATATACTCAGAGTCCAATGTGAGTCCAAAAACAATCAACGTTCATGAGCCAGGAATGGCAAAAGCGCATAAAAGTTTGACTTTTGTTTGACACTAGTCTAGTAAAGTGAACTAAATGATTCTTTCTGAATGACAGGAGGGATAAGATCAAAGCAACCCAACACGTTAGCTACACTAAACTTGTGAACAGTGAAAAGCACATTAGGAAATACTCTTCTAAAGATCTGGTATGATTAGAAGTCGCTTTGCGGGTGAAGCTGAGCTTGCCTTTCTTACCCTTTTAGCAGTGTGGCCATGCCAGAGAAGAATTGGGTCACTATCTGAATGGCGAGCTAGCTGCAGTTCTATGTTAAAATCCCATCATGAGCTAGTGAGGGACGAGGAGGAGGGGCACAGTAGGTGGAACATTCAAGAAACATTATCGGAAAGGTGTGCACTGCCCATGACCAGCCTAATTATTTTCAGAAAATGCGAGGAGCTGGGGGGAAAAAAATACATGTGAGATGCATTTCTGACTAGCCTGCATACAGGGTGGAATTGTGAGGCTGAAAATCCTTACGGCATCATAAAAATCAGTGTATCATCATCTTTTTTTCCCCTTACAGAAGGGCTTTCTCCTCCTCCCTCCCCATCATACTGAATTCAGTAGGGCTGTACCATAAAGCAAGGAACAAGGAAAACTAACAATCTATGTCTGTCTATGTCTATTTTTTCAGGAAGCCTATAGGTGATATCTCCTTCCATTCGAGCTCTATAGGGTTAGCTATTGAAGCCTAAACGGCTTTGCAGTTCTCCGTGCATTAAAGTGTCAGTGTAATTAAGGTAAGGGACGCTTGAGTGTTTCTGAGATGCTCGTGGACGTAGCTTTAGGAATTTCTCAGTGTGTGATAATAAATACGGGTTTCGATCTCTGACTGTTTCAGTGTGATACAGCTCATTCCAGTAATTTTAAGACTGTATAACAGACCATAGTATTGTTTGTATTATTCTACTAATGGTCCATGGGGACAATGAAGTACATGGCTGTTCCATGAAGGTTTGAACAGCAGAAATTTTAAAATCATCTGTCATCTTGTGACACTATTTAGGATATTCACGACGACTATATTAGGATGTTAATAAAACACTATGCTCCCCGGTGGCACAATAAAATGAAAGCATTCGCACTATCCTGACGATGCCAATCCTGATCTCTGGATTGGATGGGTGGCTTGGTGGTCCATTCTGTTTCCCCCAACAATCAAAGTAATGGTAGCCAATCGTGAGCATCTGCGAGCTCATGTATGTGAAGAAGGTGGATAGTGCTTTTCTCAGAATGTGTTACGATGCCCTGGGTTACTGCAAGAGCAGGAGTTCAAAAAGATGCAGTTGCCTGGCTTCACGTGTCTCAGAGGAAACACATTCACCATTCATGTGTGGAGTTTTGCTGAATTTTCTCCCAGTGTTCATATGGGTTTCCTCAGGGATCTCAGGTTTCCTCCCATGTCCTCAAAACCATGTGTGGCGATGATAATTTGCCCTTATGTATGAATGAGTGTATGTATGGTGCCCTGGCATCCCATCCAAGGTGTGTTCGTGCTTCACACCCAGTGGTTAGGATACGAACCTAGGACAGGTTCTGCATCAACCTCCACCATGGCCAAGCTGTAACTGAAGATGGCTGAATGAATGAATGTATGACTGAAGGAAGGAATGAATAAATAAATAAAGCCAAACCAACTAGTCCTTACAATCATAAGGCATATATTTCGTGAGCCGTCATTACCATCGCGCTCTCTTCTCCATATTCAGGTCTATTACTCTGTCACAGTCTCAGGATGCTAGCAGTTCCCCACCAGGAGACTTGCCAGTGTGGTGAACAGGATTTATCAGGCTGCAGTCAGCCCCTCTCATCCAAATGACACATGTAATTAAGGAGTAATTGCCACATTATCTAGACATGAGGGAAGATGATCCACGTAAGACAGAGATATGCAGACACAGAGAGTGCTTGCTCAAAGCAAAAATAAAAACGTGAGCTGAACCGCAAACAGAGTTACTGCTTTGCCCGTAGCTAAAAATACTTTTAACATTTTTTTTAATCAATAATGACTGATATGCTTTTTTATCAAAAGACGAATATAAGATTATAGATCTGAAGCTCAGCTTTCATTTAAAGATATGCATATGTAAACACGTTAAACAACTTAGAAGATGGCACCTTTTTGCGCAGACCACCCAATGTTTAGGTTACTACAAGTAAATGAAGAAAAAATATGGAAGTAAATTAAAGTAAATAGCACTTAAAATCTGGTTATTTGGTTGAACAAACTGTGGTATTTTTCTTTTATGATGCTTTTCCAGGCTTGTGCTGCAGTTTCTGTCAGTTGTTGTTTGTTTTGGGGGGGCTTCCTCCCTTCAGTCTCCTCTTCAAGGTCTAGTAATTGACTTGGCCAGTCTAAAGTCTTCCACTGTTTTCCCCTTCATGAATTCCTTTGTTGTGTCATTGTCGTGCTGTATGATGAAGTTCATTCCAATTAGATTGAATGCATTTCTCTGACAATTGGCAGGCTTTTTCTCTAGACTTCTGATTTCATTCTGCTGCATCCATCATGAGTTACAGCATCAATAAAGATTAGTGAGTCTGTTCAAGAAGAGACATTCAGTAGTATTAATTGTTTAAACGATCAGTCTAACGGGGCACACCGGGACAACGAGAAACGCATGTTAGTCACGTGTTCCAATATTTTCGATCAGCATGGGTTAAAACAAAAGTTGCCATGTTCTAGCTGTTTAACACATCTAAATGTACATATCAGGATATGAGAGCTGCAATTCTGATCTATTGTCTCACATTTAATCTGAAACCCAAATGCCTTCAGTGCATGGCAGAAAAAAAAACCCCACAAAATTTGGCCTTGCCAATTACAGTATATACACAGTACTGTGCAAAAGTCTTACACGCCCTGTTTTTTTTTTGTTAAAGATATTTATTTGATGAATTCTGCATTACTGAGTCAGTACAAAACAATACTAATAAAATAATTTGTACTGAAAGGTGTTTGTATGTACGGTAAGTAAAGAAAGAAACATGCTATGTAGGTGACGGGTTTTCAGACAAAAAACTGCAGAAATTGTACGAGACTGCTATTTCAGAAAAATGTAAAGGGTCATTACACCAAATATTGACTTTATTTCGTCTTTTACTGCTTGTTGTTTTTTATTTTAGATAGAAAGATTTAATTTAATCCTTTTTGAAGTCATCTTTACTTTACAGCGTTTCTTCGCCTATGCCTAAGACTTTTGCGCACTACTGTACATATATACAATATATATATCTATGTGTGTGTGTGTGTATATATGTATATGCATTGACACAAATTTGACTACCAACTAGTCTACATGCTGCCTCAGGAATTCTGATCGGAGTTACACAGAAACTCATTTTGCCTTCTCTCTCTATACCCAGTTGTTTTAAGTCATGTATTTATTCATTTATTTACATACTAAGCCATTTATTGTCTTCCCCCTCACTCTTGTATGCACCTATTTACATACAAACCCACTTATGTAACATTCTTATTCATTTACCTCTTCATCTATTTCCATTCTAATTCACTTATGCTCCTGGTCACTTACTTATGCACTCATTTACATACTAAATGACACTGTAGCTTGTAGTGACTCATTGGGCGTTCTTAATTCCTGGCTTACTTATTTCCCCACATTTCTAGTTAAGTCAAACTACAATATTACATTAGCTTGGGTCTCCGAAGGTTTGAATATCAGGGTAGGCGTGGGTTTGTGAATATGCATATAACAATAAGTCTATTAGGTCTTTGGAATATGTAAACACGGCGCTGCTGTGAAATGATGACATTGTTCGAGCAAAGGGTTCAGATGGATCTCTTTTTTATGGTTAACCCTTTCTTGGGTGAAGAACCATATTTGGTAACTTCAACAGACATCCAATATGGCTACCCCATGCCTTTCGGTGAGGTCATACAACCACAAGGATTTCTCCCATGCTAAATGTATATATATTTACAGAGAGAGAGAGAGAGAGAGAGCGCAAGCTAGTCTCTTGATTTCTTGATACAGTTTTTAGACCAGATTAGCTTGGCACTCTGATGCTACTTGGTTACAATCTGAAGAATTTGTCAAGAATTGTATTTAAGAATCGGATTGAAATTAGTGAAAATACTTTCCATTAATTAATTATGGAGTTCCTTTAAAAGACAGGGAGTGCTATTCACCTAAACTAGTTTCAGATGCTCCAACTCCAGACGATCCCTATGGATTGCTGTCCTGTTAGTGGCTCATAGAACCTCCTGGTGTTTATACTAGAGAGAAATGGAAGGCATAAACGTCTCCTGATGCTTACAGATTTGTGACCCTTTAAGACTTGGAGGACATCATTGCACTGAAAGCCTGCTCAAGGTGCTGCCCAATCAGACACCATCAAATTAGCTAGATAAACATGTCCATCATAGGCAACTCAGTAACAAACTAGCCATGCTGCATTAATTAGCTAGGTTCTTGATTTTAGGCAAGCTATGTAGGTTTGTTAAAGCATTATTACACATAATTAGACATAGTAGCTGACTTGCAAGCGAAATCTGTTAAATTCTTAGATAGCATGCGGACGTCACTGAAGCGATAATTAGTTACTTACCTATGAAGGAGACAAAAGCAGAGCTCCTCAAACCAATTATCCCCTCTAATTACCTGTAACCTCAACCGTCTCCTGGCTTGGAAAGGTGACAAATCTGATAGTATGTAGTAGAAACAAATGTGTTTAAGACGACCTTTTAGGAAATAAATCCCCGCTATAGTCTCTCGCTTTTGTTTTTGCAGCCAGGGGGTATGGCTGATGTCAGTGTGATGTCTCATTCACTGAAGAAACGGAGGGATGATGACTGGGTGCATATTGCTGATTATCTGACCACATTAAATAGATACCATATTCCCTGCAGTTGATTTGTTCTCATTGGGGGAAAATGCCATTTTCCTAGAAGTTCATGGAATGCACAATGCACCATTCTGCCTGCTCTCTACTTCAATAATACTGCATCGTCAATTCATCTCAAGATGCGAACCACAAGGTAACAGAAAATCTGAGCTTTGTGAGGGGACTGAGAGGAGATATTTCAGAGAGGGGGTCATCTAAGCTGTGGGCTGATAACCTGTGATAGTAGCTGAGTAATTTGCCACACGCCCTAGCGCAGCAGTGGCACGACGACATGCAGTGATACAGGGCGGGGAATTTTAATAGAGCAGCCAATGGCTCATAGAGATAGCCCAGTTGTTTTTCATCGCATCAATTTCATGCTCCTGTCACTGGTCCTCCGCCCATGAGCCACAAACAGAGGTGGAGAAACAGAGAATGGGAGAGCTGAGTGGCAGTAACACTGCCTTTTATTACAGTTATTGACAGCTGATAGGAATGAATTATCGCGTAATTAAGAAGAGAAGCATATAACAGTGCTTGAATTTTTTTGTTCATGTTAATATTTTTTTTCACAGTAGTATATCTGAGGAATGACCAACCAGGTCATAGGTTGCAATACAACATGAAAGAACTTGAAATCAAATAAAATAAAAAACATTTTGCGCACATAAATTGGACATGAATGCTCAATAAAATTCCAGTCCATTACTGATTCCAGGCATGTCACCTGAATTTGAAGGTGACACGAACGAGTTCTCTGGGAAGCCGTTACAATCTTTCTTTTGTGTATACGGAAAAGGTGCCATCCTTTTTTAACAGCATGGAAAAACAAATACCATCCATGAGGGTCTTTTTTTTCCCTGAATCCTGGTTATCTATAAATGGCCAGACATTATTATCTACCATTGTATCTGCATTTCCAGGCTGCTCTTCAGTTTCAGGACTGAAACGTTCTTCGAGCCTGAATTTTTCCTTACCTTACTTACCTAACGTCTCTGACACGAGATCGTCATTTAAACCTGTTCTATTTAAGCCTACCGACGCTTTGAAAATCCGCGGGACCCGATTTGAGCATGGCTGAGAGGCTGTTAATGTGTAACCCTGTGTGATTTTTATGGGTTTGACACTTGGTTAACATGCATAGGCATTTCAATAGACAATAAACGCAGGCATTTCTACGAATGCTGATTTTTCCAAATGAACAGACTTATTGGGTCTCTTACAGCAGCCTGAGCAGAGTTATAGCCTGCACTTTTGGACCATAGAACAAAAAGTACAAACGCCAACTACAGTTTCAGTGCCTTGGGTGTTACAGCCACCGGTCATAAAATTTATACCTCAGAGATTCTCTGTTTACCTAAATGATACACCGTGTGTATTTAAGCAGGCTTAAGATCTACACGCCAAGAGATAAGATACCTGACATTCCTTCAAACGGTGTTATATTCCAGCAGAGACGCACTGGAGAATCTTCCGCCAGTCACAAGAACTATTTGAATTTTTGGGCTATGAGAACTAATACCCAATATTAACATAGACGGTTTACGTAATTAACGACGGCACATTTTAAATTGGCCCTGCGTGGTGCGGGAACCACTGCTTTTGTTTATTAAACCCTGCTGATTCCTATATTAACCCATTTAGGTTAATGACAGGTATTTTGCTTAATAGCATTTTTATTACTCTCTGTAAGTATGTGGCAATTAGCCAGCAATAGATGTATGGAGCGTCCTCTACGCGGAAGCTTACCATCCCAGGACACGGACCATTTTGAAAATAATCCATAATGCGAAGGCCTGATAAAGATTTAAGGGAATAAGAATGAAACAGATTGTGTTCTTCTTTGCAGAGATTATGGTGCTTCTGCAGGGTTACCATATCTATATTTAAAAGTCAACATTAAAAACGGTTGCAACCGAACTGGACCATCACTAAAACAGCATCACACACACACACACACACACACACTAAGCTGATCTTCTGTATGAAGTCGTTTTGATAGAAAAGAAAAGAAACGATCAGCAGAATCACTACAGAGGACATTTCTAAAGCAGTGGACGGTGATGAGACAGAAAAAGGTGAAAATCTGCTTTAATCCTCGCTGAGCTGTCACCCTGTTCGCACATGTTAATGTTGACTAATTCACACAGGAATAAGCGGCCTACACTTAGCCAAAGTGCTGCATTATAGCCTTTCTCTGTTGGAGAGGTGTAGCACAATGCCACGATTTGTATCTGTTTCTGTTTAGTTCTCCAGTTATTCATTTAAACCTGAAGGGTTTGTTTATTCATTTTTATTTTTTTAATTATTAAATATGAACCTCACCATCTCTATAAATACTGCGTGTGTGGGGGGGCACAGGTAGAAATGCCAGCTCCCTCAGTAAATAAATGCTGTTAATACGTACCCCACAGTACGGCCTTTGTTTGTCTTGTGAGCTTTATATCTGAGTTCAAGCAACTTTTTCATTGCATTCCATCTCAGGTCTCATCTGTATACCCTTTGAACCTTTCTGAGAAGAAAAAAAAAAGAATAGAGTGCCTCCTGTTCATTCATAGCCGTATTTGTATCTGTTTGGAATCTGTTCAGTACGGAAAATATATTTGTATTCAGTTACATCTCTACTCTGCTGACACCCACATGTGCACCTCATCTACACGTGACTGTACGCTGGCTGTGTGTGTCTACAAGCATGAGGAGCGGCGAAAACCCTTTGCTAGTACACCAGTTACTTGGCCTCACATTGCAGCCAGCTGGCATCTCATTCTGTGCCCGTGTCTCATCCTTTATAAATGTAGCCTGCCAGCTTTGAACCCCATTAAAAATATGTTATAGCGTTGAGTGCCTGTATTGGTGACCTTGGCCTAGTGTACAGTCTATAAACGGATGCAATTATACCAGGCCTTTGGGCTCTCATGGTGGATAAAATGTTATAAAATGTTATATATATATATATATATATATATAAAACATATGGCTTGTCGGTAAAGTGAGTGAGGATTGGAGTGAACATTTATGTGCTTTACATTTAGAGACTGGCCAGTTTAATTATGTTTAGGGAACATGGGTTGTGGTTGTATATGACTTCAAAAATCAGCCAACCATAAAACATAATGTCACTCATTAGTGAAATGATAGTAGGGTGTCTTTATTCGTCTTCTGCCGCCTAGTCCTGTTCAGAGTCGTGGGGGGAGCTGGTGCCAATCCCAGCTGACTTC
>JAQMCW010000001.1:12025769-12039898 GCA_030068335.1 Chrysichthys cranchii
TACTCCGGTTTCCTCCCACAGTCCAAAGACATGCACAGTGGGGATTAGGCTAATTGGCTGCTCTAAATTGGCCGTAGACACACAGAGATGCGATGTGACTGTGAATGTGTGTTGTGTGTTGCCCTACGGTGGATTGGTGACCCGCCCAGGGCGTATCCCGCCTCTCATCTGGTGTCAGCTCTGATTGGCGCCAGCTTCCCCCCGCAACCCTGAACAGGATTAAGCGGCAGAAGACGAATAAAGACGAATAATTGTCATTTGCCAATTACCAAGACCTGGACACCAATACCAGGAAGTTGCCACCCCCAAACATTCCGGCACTCGTTCCCCCCCTTTTTTTCTTTCTTTCTTTTTCTTTTTTTTTTTTTTTTAAATAAACACAAAAATGGATGCAGGATTCAAAATCAGTATTTTAGCATTGCCATTCCAGTCTCTGGATTTAAACCTGGGATCTTAATTGAAGAGTGCATTCTGCACCAGCAAACAAAGAATATATTAATTCATTCATCTTCAGTATTAGCCTTATCCTCATAAGTGACGCAGTGGGCCTGACGTCCACTGAATTATCCTGGGAACACTGGGCATGAGATGGGAATTCACCCATGATGGGACATAGTTGCACAATTGTCCACTGCATGGCAACGTGTACACTTTCCTTCACACTTATGTGCAATTTTGTGCAGCCAATCTATCCACTGGCTTGTTTTTGGGTGATGGCAGGAAACCAGAGAACCTAAAGGAAACCCATGCAGACACGGAGAGAACATTCACAGAAACACCACACAGAGAAGTAGTCCCAGCTGAGGACTGAACATGGGGTCCTGGAGCTTTGAGGTGGCAAATCTACTGTGCTAGGCTTAAAATGGCTCACATAAAGGAAGGTCCAACCTTGTTATACATTACAGAAAGAGGCTTAGTTTTGTAATTCTGTACGACTTAAAGAGTGACAATTTTAAAAGCAGCACTGTGCAAAAAACATAAATAAATAAATCGCTACCTTTAATGTTCTGAGGTGTGTGGCTGTATGTGAGATAAACCTCTATGACAGCACACACCCACTCATAGTCAGCCATCTGGTTGAAGACACCACAATCAAAGTGAAGGAGAATGAGATACTCACTGGAGTGTATGTCTCGATGGCAGTAGGAGGGGAGAGGAAAGTGACAGAAGATCAGAGTAAAGTGAAAAATAAAAAACGAAAGACCAAAACTGAAGACGCAAGCAAAGAAATAAGGCAAAGAAACGAAGGAGCCCTGTTTGCAGCTTTTACAAGAAAGTGCTCTGAAAGGCAAATTTGAACTGTATTCATTTCTCTTTATGATTGCTGACAAAAAAAAAGATGTGAGAAATGGCCAGCACAAAAATAAAATACAATAAAATCTTTCTAGGAGCAAAACAGAGTCACAGCTGCAGTCTGAGGCTCACTGTACTAGCGGCACAGAATATCAGCAACCAGTGCCTTTACTAACTATTCATAATATTAATCGAGTGAACAGCTAGATCATACTTTAGTAGCATGCACCTTCACTGGAGAAGTAGCATGCGAATTAGCATATATACACACACACACACACACACACACACACACATATATATATGTACAAACGTTGGAACCTTGGATTGTGAGTAACTTGGTCTGCGAGTGTTTTGCAAGTCGAGCAAGAAATTTTAATACATTTTGACTTGGTTGACGAGTGATGTCATACGCTTCGTTTGCCGAGCCTCACGTGATCACAACGTCTCTCTCTCACTCACTGCGGGATTGTGGCTCACTCATATAGTCAACACCCGCGCTAGCATAGAAAAAGGCTGATTCCTCACTTCAAATGAGATCAGGGAGATGTGTAAAATGTGGGAAAGAGTGCAAAACTTTGTAGAAAAGCTCCACCCGAATAAGGCTGTAGCAGTGCGAGCGATGAATCTGTTTAATGACAATGCAATGTTGCATTTCCACAAAATCCTCAAAAGGAGGCAAAAGCAGCTGCCACAACCGCATCCAAAAGAAAGAAATGGATATCCCCAGCCTTCCGTCAGCAACTCTGGACACGCCCATGGACTTCCCCCGATGAGGACTACAATTAAGACTGCTCCAACATAGAAATGGACTCCTAAGAGGAAATGGATGTCGACAGCTTGGCCGACCGCCTTCGCTCCGATTCGCCGGAGTACTGATTGAACACAGGTGTGCTCTATTTCTGCATACAAGGACTTCTCCTATTTAAGGACTGCGTTGTGCCTGTGCAAGTTGCGAAGCAATAGTTTGCCACTTGTTGACACCAGCGTTGAGCCTTATTACTTCCTGATTGGTTTTCCCGTGTATGACCTTGTTTCTCACCTGGATTTTGATATTGTGCCCTTTATAGTATTTTCGCCCGTGTTTTGACCTCTGCCCATTTTCTGGATTTCGTCTTTGTCCTACCTTTGATGTTCTGTTTGCCCCATCTCTGACTCTTTGCCTGTTTTTGGATTCTGATATTGCCCTGTCCTCTATCTGTACCTTAAAACCTTTATTAAAGACATCCCAGTTTGTTTCATAAAAGCAGCGATCATTGGATAGTTTCCTTGTTAAAGTCGCACGAAAAGAAATAGATCCCAGAGAGCCGACAGACAGCAGCGATTCCGTGAGTTGTAGTGAAAGTCGTCCTACACAATAATCCTCCTCCTCTCCCCCTCTCTTGTCTCCCTCACACCAGCCACCATTCTTTTTAAAGGTAAAGTGCAGGTTATTTTGTTTTTATATATTTTTACTTTATATTTTGTATTAATCAGTTTTATACAGGGTTGTGGGTTGTGAAATGAATTATCTGAGTTTCCATTATTTCTTATGGGGAGATTCGCTTTGATACGCGAGTGCTTTGGATTACAAGCATGTCTCCGGAACGAATTATGGTCGCAATGCAAGGTTCCACTGTGTGTATGTATATATAATATAGAGTTTGCATGTTGTCCCCATGCCTGCGTGGGTTTCCTCCGGGTGCTACGGTTTCCTCCCACAGTCCAAAGACTTGCACATTAGGCTAAGCTGATTGGTTACTCTGAATCGCCCATAGGTGTGAGTGTGTGTGCGTGAGTGTGCCAACACATTTTATTTCAATGGTGTGAAGAGCTGTGTCAATTAACATAACCTACTTGTTCAAAAATGGCAACGTTGGTGTTCATGGCCTCACACATGTGGTGTAAATGGTCTGGCGTGTGTTTATGCAACAGAGATACTATTTCAGACAATCTGAACACTGGTGACAAGCATTGTAAAGGAGGATTTTGGGAAATGGAGTACTTGTCTACAGATGGGGTTGATGTGTCACATAGTTGGCCAGATGACAGTAAAATTCCACTAACAGAAAATATAAATCCTATGCAGATAAATTAAAAGATGGGTAATAGATGGCACCATTTGGGTAATGAATGTATAAAATCAGTATTTGTCTTTCATAGTGTCCATCGACCATCCTAATTGTCTGTCAATAAACAGTGTGATCATTTCCATGCGATTATGTTTGATTGTGCCATATGGCTTCACTGCACTTCCTGCTAAATCACCTCACACTGAGCAAAAACATGAAGATGAGTTTTATTGATGGTGAAAAGATTAGGGAGATGAATTAAAAACTGCGGAGGAAAAATAAACAGAAAATTAAATGAATAACAAACAACCTCTCCTTCCGCTTTTTTCACTCGTGTTTTTTTTTTTTTTTTTTTTACACATTCGCCTTTCTAATTAGTGCGGGGATTTTTATGTGTTTGTTAATTGTGTCAATAGTAATTTTGCCTCCTTTGGCTGGCATAGCAATGTTCTTTATGCTAATGCATGTTTTTCATGTGTGGTTTTGTATTAGTGAACCTCCAGCAAACATTCTGCTCCCAACAGTCTGTTAATCTGAACAAAGCTCAGAAACACACACACACACACACACCCACACACACACACACACACAGCTCTACATTTCTGTTCACTGTGTGATCAAGTTGTGTGCTATTATCTATTTACAATCATGACAGTGTGTGAGCAGTGTATTGGGGGGGAAAAATAACTTAAACAAACTGGGTTTCAGCCAGGCCAACAGCCTGTTACAGCCTATTAAAGTAAGATTATGAAATATAAAAATGTAACACTGCATTGCCACTGATCATTTAGGAAGGTAAGAGATTCATAAAAACAGCTTACAGGGTAAACGGATTGAAAACATGTTGGTTGGTTAAATCACCGATGTCTACATACAGCATATTTTGAGTTTTTTTGGTTTGCATTTTGGCCTTTTTTCCCCATTTATTGTTCCAAATGACATTTATCTTTATTCCCATCAGTGTTGCTACACAACAGTTAGTTCCGGTCCACTGATTTGATTGGTCGAGTGGCGTTCCAAGAGTGCGATATTTCGCAATAACAGCACTGTAACATTTCACCATGCTCATCACTCCGCTCGTCTGTGAATGATTGTGTTTGCCAAATAAAATTCCACTTCCTCGTAAGAAACAGTTAATATGCTAGTGTTCGCGACATCCTCAGTGGACATGGCAAGTGATATATTTCAGGAATATTACTCTGCGACTTAATAAAGATAGATGTAGATGAAAAAGGAAGAAGAGATGCAAGTTTTCCCAAAAGTACCTTTAACAGGAATGTACAAGCCAGTGTGAGCTAGCTAGCCAGCGTGCTATAAAGCGAGTGTGGCTTCTCCTGAATCTATTTCCCCATTCAAATGGCAGGATTCGTGTGATGTAAATCATATGTAATTGGAACATGTGATGTGTTGAGGCAGGATGCAAGTGTGTAAAATCAGGCTGATGTTTATTAAGTTTGAATCAAAAGTCATCGTCATAGTTCATAGCAGGGGCAAAATACAGGTAGTCCTCAAGTTACGATGGAGATGCGTTCCGCCACATCCATCATAAGTTGAAAATAGTATGTCGAACCACTGTGTTGGACCACTTAGCCTAGCTTAGGTATCTCAGCCTAGCTTAGCCTAGCGTACCCAGGAGTCTCTCCTGTCGAAGACATGCTTTTGAATTAAAATTAGCTCTCGAAGCACGCAAAAAGACCCGCGATATGCACTGTACAGTACACTGATACACAAGGTAACTCCATGAGTTGCGGGAGAGAGTGAGGCATCGTACGAGGGATCCGGGCATCGTCCGTGTATTTCCGGGCGTCGTCCGAACGTCCGCGTACATCATACGCTGCCAGCGATGCCTGCCTGCGAAGTTTAAATATTTTCTAAAAATGTTACAATTTTTAGCGCATCGCAATCGTCAACGTACAGTAACTTCGAAAAATCAGAAGTCGGGTCATCGTAACACGGGGAGCACCTGTATAAAGGGCGTGGCTCAGAGCCAGGAAGACACACCAGAAGCAAGGGAACAAAAGAACAAAGAAAGTAATAACGGAACCATGGCTCAGAAAAGCACATTCACAATGAGGAGACTATGCAAAGAACAGGACAACAGATGAGTACAATTGAAGTCTATACAATCACGAGATGGGAGGAAACAAGACCCAAAATTGAACAAAACACAAATGAGAATGAAAAGCAGAGAGAAACAACACTAAATTTTGACAGCTTGGCCTTCAAAGTATGCTAGGTTTTCAACAGTTTAAAGTGAATAAATATTCACGACTGAATGAAGGAATTAAAAATGCGTGAATACAGTATTCTCCATCACCATCATCAAATCGAGCGAATGCCTTTTATAAGAGACGCATAAAAGCTGTGCCAAGGTGTGTTAAAGCTTTTTGGGTTCACCTTAAGCTTGGAGCTTGGAACAGCCCATTACTTCCAAACAAAAAAAAAAAAAAGGAAATTAATTCACACTGATTTTATTCTACTTGAGTCAGTTTCAGGTTTCTATTTTTTATTACAGTGTGGCTTAATTGAATTTTCACTTTGTTTATGAGTCTACCAATCCTACACTTACATGGGGTACAGTGGTTTAAATTTTTTTTTCCCATTTTTGTTTTTTTCATGTTTATTCCTGAGTGAGAAAGAAAAATTTGGCTGGTGTCCTCAGCAATGAGATTCTCCCCCATGTTGGTGTTTTTTGTTTTTTTTTCTGAAAAGCTTATTTCCTTCGGGAGGATGTGGTGGGAAAAAGAGAGAGAAACTTCCAGACATACTACATTACTTTTTCATCAGCACACTGGCAGCAGGGACTCCCAGACCTGTGTGTGTGTGTGTCTGTGTGCGTGTGTAGTGTGCATGTGCATGGCACAGGTCTGCACTTTACATTACTTCTGGCCTTTGCCAACTCCCTGCTCACTAAATTGCATATTCTCAAAGACATGATCTCTGCATTTCTAATAGACCCGGCACAAACAAGCACACATTGAAAAACCCACAGTGCTCGCACACACGACACATACACACACACACACACACATTTGTAATTTCATCCATGTGAGGTATTTCCATTGACTTGTATGTTATTGTAACTAAATAACTTTATGCATAAAAATACACCTTTCCCTAACCTTAACCTCATTAAGCAGCAGCAATGCTTTTTTTCTTTCTTCCTTTTAAATAAAACTGCATTATTATTTTTTTCAAATTAAAAAAAAAAAGCACAGCCCCTTCAAAAAAAGGTAAAAACATCACCAAACACACAAACACACACAAAATCCCTCCAGGTCACATTTCACTTGCATAGCAACACACATGGGGCCACAATTATAAAATTAACAGTATTAATTTGGGAATATGGCATGAAAATGAATACAGTTGGAAGTGTGTTGTTAAACAGATTAATTATAGTACACATTTAGAAACACAGTATCCATGCAGGATTTGTGTTTTGTAGAAACACTGTGCTTTCTGGTTGGTCAAAAAATGTAATTATT
This sequence comes from Chrysichthys cranchii, assembly GCA_030068335.1. Taxonomy (NCBI): domain Eukaryota; kingdom Metazoa; phylum Chordata; class Actinopteri; order Siluriformes; family Claroteidae; genus Chrysichthys; species Chrysichthys cranchii. Next base: position 12,032,602 of record JAQMCW010000001.1, read on the forward strand.
TACACCACCACCCCTTCCCACCACCACCACCCTCCCAAATAAATAAATAAATAAAATAAAATAAAATAAAATAAAAAGTCCAGCCTGTACAATTAAAATGTGAGGGAAGGTTTGATGAGCAGCTTGGATATAAAAATTGCCCATCTTTGATTTATGATGTGAAATAAGTCGATCTGCATAATGTCCACACTTCAGATATTAGTATTTTCAGAAGAGACCCATTAAAGCCACACTGCACAAACAATAATTAACATCCTAATTAACATTCCTGTATCTCTTAATAATGCGCTCAGGTCACTCGAACGCTATTATTTTATGGCATGTTAATGATTGCAGACTACCAATACAGCTGACCTCATAGGGCCTCCTAACTAATGTCTGTGACTTTAACTAGTTTCTCGCTGCGCACTGTCCACCAGTAATGACTTCTTGGTTAAACAGTGGCTAACCCCATGAGAAGGTGTGCTACTGTATGTGAGGCTATAGAGAAGAGACACCAAAAAACGGACCGAAATGGTCAGTTCATTCTTCGCCATGCTATAATAGGTCATAAAACGCAAGAGGGCTTCAGACACCACTCTGCTAGGAATTGGTGGGTGATTTTCCCCTGATAAATTGGCAGCCTGGCTGGACGTTAGGCTCATAAATAAGGAAATGACCACCTTCCATGCACCCCCTTGTGATCCCTCTGCCCTCCTGCTTTAGGTCGCCCCTGACTGCTTTAATTTTTTTTGCTCATTCCAGTGTACCTGTAAATGTGAAATTTGCAACAAAGAGGTTGGAAAAAGACTGGAAAAAAAAAAGACAGAAACATCGAAATAGAAATTATGTCAGCATGTGTATAGCAAAAAAAAAAAAAAACGAAGAAGGAGAAAGGAGAAGAAAATAAAAGAATCTCTAAAAATAAACGATGTCCTCTGAGAAAGAGTTGTGATGGTACAGCTCAAGCAATCCAATGGCTGTAGGCAATCAGTCAATTTCAGACCCACTACTGAGCCCTTAAGCAGCAGAAAAGCAGAGTTTGTAGAGATGTTTAACAACTCGACGGATCACAAATGATCGAAATGTGATCTGAGCAAAGATGAAGAAAAGTACCAGATGAGTGGAGTCTTGAACAAAACGCAATAACAAAACTGAACAAAAGCAATATCGTGTAATTGTGCATTTCGTTTCTATTTCTCCACAACTCTTTATCTTGCTCTTATTTAAGTAAGAAGCGCAGTAGCAGGTCAGCGTCCCATTATAAACACTACTGTGTCTTGCTCAGAAGTGACACTCAAAGGAGACTTGTTAACACATAAACCCTTTTTTCATGTTGCATATTTGGATGCAGCATTGTCTAATAAGGAATAGATTACAAAAGTCATGCTGTTGCAAACTATTTTTAATTTATTTATATAGAGAAGGTTGTGTGGTTTTTTTTTTTATTATTTTGAATTTTGTAGATACATTTAATGCCGTGGCATCCACAAGGCATGTTCATGTTATCACTTCCATTATAGCAACTATAAACACACGTTCCCTCGCCAGCATCTGGAGGTTTATGTCCTAATAAGTTAATATGACAAAAACACCAATTATCATGTTACCGAGTAACTAGAAAGTGTACGACTTTCCCATTCCAGAAAAGTCGCTGATGGTTACAACAGTCTGACAATGGAGACCCCTTCTATAAATGTTAAATAGCCATTTCCATGCAAAAATCTTCACAATATCAATAATTACATGTTTTGCGTTGTTAAAAAAAACAAAAAAACCTCAAGCTTTTATCCATTTATTATTTGGCTTAGATTATGCAGATCGTCCACCATACATGGAGGATCTGGGAACGAGCCGTTACTATAGAAGCCATAATGTATTAGAACGAGAGCAATAATACAAACCATGCAGTCAGCACTACTGTTACAGAAAATCAATCAAATCTTTCTGACCAACCAGAATAGAGAAATCCCCGGAATCGGGGAGCCGTAACTGTGATATAAACCATAATAAACATCAAGAAGATGTGCTGAAATGTCTGTTGTAAATCACATGTAGTTTAGCACTGGAGACAAAAAATATTGCAATAGAATAACATGCAGAAGAGGAGAAATAAATACATGTCCCGCAAACTGTCCCTCAAAACCTGTACTTAAAAACATAACGACAAACTTAAAGTAAATAAAAGTAAATAACTCTTCATAGTTGGTAGCATATCCGTTGTTTGCAATAACTGCATCAAGCTGGCACCCACTGACATCACCAAATTGTTGTATTCTTCTTTAGTGATGCTCTTCTTTCAGATGTTGCGTGTTTCCTTCTCCTTTTCAGGAGGTGAAGTGCATGCTCAATTCTGCTGATTGATTTGGCCAGTCTAAAACCTTTCCACTTTTCCCCCCTGAAGAAGTCCTTTCTTGCATTGTCAGTGTGTGTTGGGTCATTGTCCTGCTGCATGGTGAAGTTCCTCCCAATTAGATTGGATGCATTTCTCTGTAGATTGAGAAACTGAATGTTTCAGTAGACTTCTGATATCATTCAGCTGATTCTATCATAATGAGTTACATCATCAACAACAAAGATGAACGAGCCCATTCCAGAAGCAGCTATGAAAGGTCAACTCATGACACTACCTCCACCATGTTTAACCAGTGAGCTTGTATGTTTTGGATCAGATGATCAGATTCTTTCTTTCTCCACTTTGGATTGTCCATCACTCTGGCAGAGGTTAATCTTGGTTTCAGAAACTTTTGGCACTCATCTGCATTTCTTTGCAAATTCTAGTTTTACTTCTTAAATGTGTTTTGCATGTTGTGACATGCCCTCGATATTTAAGCACTCAAAGGCTTTGTTTAAATAGTGAATTGTGATACCGTCACAATTGGAAGTTGTTGGTGATGTCACTGTTTTGGGATTTTCTTCCCCACTCTTTCAAGGTATCATCAATTGCTGCTGTTGTCCTTGATGGACTTATGTGATGTCTGGTTGCTAGTACACCAGTGGTTTCTTTCTTTTTTCAGGACATTCCTGGTGGCTGATCATTTTTTCCTCTTTTCTCAGCTTCCGAATGGCTTTCTTCTCTCCCACAGACAGTTATCTTGTCTTCATGTTGGTTTATCCTTTTTGAACAAAAACTGTAGTCTTCACAAGAGAAACCCAGGCCATACGTTCCAATAATTTTGATCACTTGACGGGGGGGCTGCGCTCAAACAAAATGTCCCATGTTGTTTAACATATCTGGATATAAATATCAGGTAATTAAAACTGAAATTCTGTTCTATCCTCTCTCTCTCTCTCTCTCTCTCTCTCTCTCTCTCGAGTGTACAGTATAATTCACGAAAATACATAATCACCACCCGCAAAATTACACATCCACAATGTGTTTAAATATTATAAGCATTTTTCATGGAATTGTTTTTTTCATGTTCAGTCTGTGTGGCTCTTATCTGACACCATTGCCCAGTCTCTTGTCTTTTGAAAACCATTATTTCTTCCATCAGCTCATTTCTCTAGTCAGACTGTACGTACTTTGTAATCATTCACTGTATTCTATCACTCACTGTAGTCAAATAGCCTTTTCAAGATCAAAAGCATTTTAATTTGGGTCGGCGCCGCTTTAAATGGGTGTTTTGTTCCCATATAAGTGTTATGATATGTTTCTTCTTTCAGGTTGGGCCTGAAAATGAACAATGACAGTATTTGTTAGTGAACTTAAGTGTCAAGGGGCTCTTTTGATTGCAATTTTATCTTCTATTTTTCTTTTGCTTCATACTCATGCTCTCTCTCTCTCTCTCTCTCTCTCTCTCTCTCTCTCTCTCTCTCTCAGCAATCATTTTAAAATGTTTTTCCTCCTACTTCAGCAACTGATTAAAATACTGCGAAGCGTCATCTGCCATGTGTCAGTTACACACTGACGTATTGTTCAAATTAAAACGGTAATGCACAAGAAAATGAAGCCACATAAAGTAGCCGAAGCTGAAAATGTGTTTGGTTGGCATGGGTTGTAAGTAAGTTGCAAATAAAGGTGGCTCTGCATGCCTGTCAAAACAAACTGAATGATGATGTGAAGTGAGAACCAAGCTTATCACTTGTGCTTATGCCTCATGCACATTTTGCAGGTCAAAGGCAAATTAGAAAATCTAATCAGCAATTAGAGACCCAGCAGTAAAACCATTTCCAATAAGAAATCTAGTTTAAGGCAAATAATTCAATATTAGGCATTCTGTATGCGTGCATCATCAAATTATATCCCAAATCTCTGATGCTCATTCAGATTTGCCTACTCAATAAATAAATAAATAAATAAATAAATAAATAGAAAAAAAAATTCAGGACCCTTCATTTTCCAATTCCCATTTTCCAAGCCATATTGGCACCCCGATTTTATTCCAAGCCAATTTTACAAGCCATATTGGCACCCCACCCAGTACACACACACACACCAACATTATCGACTCCTGTTGTGTAGATCCATGACATCATTCCAATTAAGTCCATTTGCAAACTGTGGAAAAAATTGAAGGGGGTGAATATGCATGCAAGGCATTGTAAGTTTAAGATGTGTGTATATGGTATAGGTTAAGTGTGTTTGTGTGTGTTTGAGATGTGTATGTGTACATTTATGGCATTTTGGCAGACACCCTTATCTGGAGAGATTTACATTCATCTCATTTATACAACTGAGACACTGTACAAGCTCTCTCTGGATTGATGATGATGTAACTTATAATGATGTGATTGATTAGGCTTATTTCCATTTTGCTACTTAGCTATTTAACAGCTTGATCCAAGCATCACAATGAGTGTATGCGGAAACTGGCAAGGTTTTTCAGGCATATTAAAGCCAGTTTATACTTAACACATGCCTTTGCCTGCATATGCAGATACAGCAGCAACACGAGTGGCATAGCAGAACATGCAGAAAGACTGTTCTTACTACCATGTTTGTTCAATGAACTACTTAGCCAAGGTGATCCGTGCTGGAAGATAACCAAGGCAAGATTATAAAGTAAATATTTTATATAAATTTTCAGGTTGTTTTGGTGAAATGCACTGATGGTTAAGTAAAGAACTGGAGGCAATGTATGTTAAGGGAACAAAATCCTTTTCTCCCAAGATGTCTATATCTTGGGTGGAAGAAAAATACAAACAACAAAACAATTTTTTCCAGTTCCTGCTGAGCATCAGTGATGATCTTGGTAACAATACAGGTTAACAATATAGGAAAAACAATGAGCCTTGAAGCTTTGGGGACTTCATGCTTTGTAGTCTTAGATAAAAAATGTCTGTGTCTGATTTTAAACAGAGATTGAATCGGTGCACTCCTCAGTGCTCTGCATAATAAGCAGCAGGATAAGTCTTTGGTCCACTAATTCAACATGGCAGAAAGGGAGGGGATGCAGTGATTATTATAAATACATGAGCAAACAAATAAATAATGTAATTTTTTTAAATGGTCTACCCTTCCATATAAAAATAATCAAATGCGACACGATGAGCTTGCATTTTTAGACGATATAGTTGCGCTTACATTTAAATATTTAGCAGATATTTTACAAACAAACACTTAAAATGGCATGGCATACAAGATAACCATGTAAAGGTCTGAGAAGTGCTGCAGAACTAGCCACAGTCAGAGCAGAAAGTAGCTGTAGGAAGAAAGCGGCAACTAAACACAGTAGTTGAATTTAATGCTATAGGACAGACGTGCTAGAAACATTGCTTACACGTGATTATTGTGTCTGCCGAGTGAAATAGGTTGGGAAGTCCACCGAACCAAGACTAAGAAGTTTCAGCCTTGGTAGTATGCACTGGCAGTGTCATTTGCAGGCCATAGGGATGGGAATACAATGTACTATAGGGACTGTAGAGTGACTCTATATAAAAGATTTTTGACAGTGATGCTGTGTTATATTGAGCGACTCGCTGGGATAACAAGAAGCTTGGTGTTTAAAGGTTTGGTACTGGCGGTGCTTCATCCAGGGTGAGATGTCTGTAAGGCAAATATGCCTGAGAGTAAGCCTGAGACGACATCTGAAGGAAAGAATAAATAGAGACATGCTTTATCGACACAGTATGGAAAAGGAAAGGAAAGGAAAGAAAAGAGATGCCATGACTATTTCCAATGAGTACGCTCAGAGAAGAGAACATGGCCAAGCACAGAACACAGTGTTACACCAGTCAACGCTTGATAACTTGTAGCTGGGACGTCACTGCATGAATTAGTGGTAGGCACACGTGGAAATTCTCCGATGTTGAGCTAGGAGAGGTGTAATCAAGAGAAAGAAGGTTACCAACATTAGTACGTGCACCATATTGCCAAAGTTATGTGGACACCTGACCATCACATCCATATGTGGGCCTTCCCCAAACTGTTGTCACAAAGATTAAAGCACACAATTGACTGGAATGTCTTTGTATGTTTTAATATTTCCCTACAGTGGAACGAAGAGGCCCAAACTTGTTCAAGCATGACAATGCCCCTGTGCACAAAGCAATTTCCATAGAGACATGGTTTGCAAAGGACAGTATGAAGGAACTCAGGTGGCCTGAAGAGCGCTAACCTAAACCCCACACAACATGAACTGGAGCACTGACTATGCACCAAGACTTCTTCCCCAACTTCACTAATGTTCTTGTGGCTGAAAGGGAAAAAAATTCCCACAGATATTTTGTAAAATCTAGTGGAACACCTTCTCAAAAGAATGGAGGCTGTTATAGCAGTAAAAGGGTCCACCAACTTTGTAATCAGTTCAATAAGTACATATGTGTATAAAAGTCAAGTGCCCATTGACATTACACTGACATTACAATACATTTGGCCATACAGTGTAGATTAGGGTTGCACCAATACCGATACCAGTATCGGGTATCGGGCCGATACTTTGCTAAAATACTCGTACTCGTACATAAAGTGCCGATACCATGAACTGATTTTACTCCTATTTCACAACATCAAACTGATCGCTTTACTAGGCAGGGGTGATTTGTTGTCCTACCTGACTTCAATGTCTTGGGGGAGACAATGAGCTGGAAAGTTAACGGAGATGCGATCAACAAGTTCGTGTGACTCACACACCATGGAGCCGGGCCGTGTGCTTAACTTGGGTAAGTGCGGAAATTTTGCTAATTGCCGCGCCTAATCTGACCCTAACTCTGTTCCAGACTTTTCTGGTTGCGCAGTCGCAGTAAAACCACTCCGATTGGCTGGGTTACTGGTTTTTTCCGGTATTCATGTTGATGACGTGTTCAAGGACACAGAGTGTGAGCAGCACAAGACAGGCTAGGAAGCCTAGCATCATAGCTGTGTTGTTAGCTATGC
>JAQMCW010000001.1:12050363-12077444 GCA_030068335.1 Chrysichthys cranchii
GGGGGTATTTACTGTTCTTAAAACACAGCCCTTATTTACTGACATTAGTTGGTTTTCAATTTAAGCCCTGGCCTCCAAGAGTGTCGCTGAAAAAATTTCAATTATGTTCTAGGAGAAGTAGGCGACAGGGCGCTTTGAGAGTAGGGTGCAGTCAGGTGATGTGATGAATGGCCAGCCTTTAATGTTATGGAGGATTAAACCTAAATTTTGAACGATCCTTTGCTCAACCTATAGGCAGCTCCTCTTTGAACTGAGCGTAATAAGTTTTCAGCTGTCACAATTTTAATTACATTCTTTTTTAAGACTTAACCACACTGACCCTGGTTAAAAAAAAATAAAAATAAATAAAAAAAAACAAAACAGGACCAGTAGGTTGGTTATGTTAGAGATTTGTGCATGCGTCTTAGGTAAGTAACCCAGTGATTATAAAAGAATGCCACTTAAGTTCCTGAAGAGGGTGGCTACTGACACTCCATTAATAATCCACTTGTAAACAATAAATTATGCTAATGGTTTTTAGCCCTTGAGCTCTATTTTTCCCGGTAGGTGAAGCCATTTATTTCCTAATGGCAATGGGACTATTGTAGTGTCAAGGAGTCCTGAAAGCATTTTTCAGAAAAAAAGTATCTGTATTAATCCACCGATACTCACAGCTGATTACCTAACAGGATTAGCACACCTAGCCTTAAAACCAGTATTGGTCAACCAAATGAGACTGTTGATCAGGAATCAATGAAACAAACTAGATTTTGTGTTGCATCACTCACAGTACGACCAGGACTGATACGATTAACTTGTATAGTTAATATCTGGCTTATTTATCTCTACTGAATTTATCATTCAGAGTAGGAGATTTAGGTGTTACATTAATACTTACATGGGGAAAGTTATCTGTGTGTAGTTCCCATCTCTGAGGTTGCCAGATTTTTCCTAAGTAAAAGAGTTTTTCAACACAGCTTAAGCCACTGCCTTTATACACGAGCACTTTAAGGCCTGAAATAAAAAAAACATGGATAGAAGATGTGGACTACACATATATCATACAAGGCAACATAAAAGCTAGAGAAAATGTAAAAAAAAAGAAAAAAAAAAAGATAATACAATGGATGGCATGGTATTGCCCTTACAGCAAGAAGGTTCTGGGTTCAAACCTGCCAGCCAATTAGGACCTTTCTATGCAGAGTTTTCATGTTCTTCCTGTGCCTGTGTGGGTCTCCTCCAGGCACTCTGGTTTCCTCCTACAGGAATCAACCCAGCCCAATCAAATGCTGTTTAGGACATTTGGCTACACTAAACTGACCTTACGTGTGCATGTGTGTGTGAATGGCTGTTCGTCTCTGTGCTAGTCCTGCGACAGTTTGGCGACCCGCCCATGGTGTACCCCACCTCTCACCTGAAGTCAGCTCGGATTGGCTCTTGCTTCCTCCCAACCCTGAGAAATAATCAGTATAGGTAATGGATGGCTAAATGCAATAAATTATGAATGAAACAATGGAAAACATTTAAATACACATCTAGGAGGAGTTTAGTAATTGCTACATTAACATTCTTAGCTGTAATTATCACTTTAATCTCTATGAAATTGGTTTAATTTAAAAGTGTGGAATCATTATCTGTCATTCTTTGAAATCATATAATATAGCATTACTTTTTTATATTGTGCCCTGGCAGTTAATTCTGAGCTAAATTTAATAAAGACATTAAATCAAAGTAGGCTATTATGATTTTACTTCATTATTTTGATTTGTCAAATGAAAAATTCATGAAATAATGATAGTGTTTGTCAGGGCTGGGCAATATATCGACAAATTATCGTTATCGCGATATGACCATTCATATTGTCAGCCGGCTGAATATCGAGAGTATTGTGATTTCGCAGAAATATCAGCTTTCCATCTGAATTGAGCAGGTAGCTGCAGTGTTTTTACCCCACATGAATACATCAGTGAAGAGCCTGTGTGAAATAGCATGCGTACAATTAGTTTAATAAACATTAGGCCTGTTATATTACATTCTTACTACCTGCACGAGAGCTTGTGAGATGTATGTCCTGCGTCTTCTTTTGTCTCTGAACATGATTTTCATAACACAATATATATCGTGATTAAATATCATTATTGTGAAAATGTTGGAAAATATCGTGATACAATTTTTAGGTCATATCGCCCAGCCCTAGTGTTTGTGATCATTTGATTTGTTTTCCCCTCTAAAGAAATTGTTAACAGGTTAAAAAATAAGCGAACCAAGCACTTGTTTATAGTTCTGCCTGAGTTTGTTTATAATTCTCACTCACTCATATTCTACCTCTTAATACTGTTCAGGGTCGTGACGGGAAGCTGGAGCCAATCCCAGCTGACTTCAGGCGAGAGGCGGGCTACATTCTGGGCAGGTCGCCAATCCACCGCAGGGCCAACACACAGAGACAGACGGGCATTCACACTCACATTCACACCTATGGCCAATTTAGAGTAGCCAATCAACCTAATCCCCTCTGTGCATGTCTTTGGACTGTGGGAAGAAACCAGAGTACCTGGAGTGAACCCACATGGACACGGGCAGAACGTGCAAACTCCACACAGAAAGGCGCCCAGGTCGACCTGGGGATCGAATCCAGGGCCTTTTTGCTGTGAGGTGACAGTGCTAACCACCACACCACCGTTCTGCCCATAGTTTATAATTTTATTCATTAAAAACTTTATCCTCTGTATACAAGCACTATCTCTGATCAGAACAGAATCACCTCGGTTATAGGCAAAATCCCACACAGCTGTCACTGTAGTCTGTAGTTATGTCTGACGCTGAATAAACATGTCTGCAACTTCTGTAATAAATGTCACTGTGCGTGTTTAACTCAATTCTAAATATCACCCTATGACATGTTTAGCAATCATTAAGCGCCAAACAGACGCTACCCATGCTCACTTTTTATGTGCCTTAAAAGTAATAAAAACAGATCTCGTAACTCTCTGAATCATTCCTAATTAAATAGTCCGCATACATATTGTCAAGTATGTAGTGTACATGATACCATTTATCCTTTGAGGAAAAGTGTTCTTCGTTCTCTGTGTTTAAAGCTTAACACAGATCCACTGAGCAGCGTGACTGGTCATTTAGGGGCACCATCAGCACATTGGCTAGTGATGACAGATCTTCTCTCCCCGTATAGCCATCTATCTGCATCTGCAGAGCATGCCCCTCTCTCCTCACATGATGGTGAGATTTGCACTGTATTATGCATTCCAAAGGATTAAAAGGCTGATATGATCACACCCACTCCTGAGCACAACTTCTCTGAAAAATTGTTACACATCATTTCATGATACTATGTGGCAGCGCTATCCACCATGTTCTGTAACTTTAAAATAAACCATGGAAGATCCCTTGTTCAATAACCTCCAATTCCCAATACGTCAGCTTAACAAAAATGTGTTCTGCACTTGCTCCCAAGTTCTTCAATTCACCTTAAAGTTGTGTGTTGTTGAGGGAGATGGTATTGTTTCTGTACACCATAATGGTTAAGGAAAAACGAAAGTAGGTGGAACACCTAGCTGTTTGACAGCATTCTGAGGATCTGAGGAACAAAATTCAAGTTTGCCTGTTTGCATGCTGAGCATGGGTGTTTACAATGAGAAAGACAAACAGTGCAGAAGTGTGACTGTGTTGATGTGTGTATGTGCATCAAAGAGACGTTTAGGTCTCATTTCCCTAAGTCTATGATGGATGAGATGTTGTGCCTTGACAACCCTCTTTATTGACCGAGATAAAGTGAATAGGCCTCTCACAAAGATGTCTCATGCAAGTATTGGAGAAGGAACATGTAAAGGGTTGACATCAAAAACAGTTACTTCTGCTGTTATTCTTCCACAGATTAAGAGACAAGTGTCAAATGTCATTTAAAGCAGTTTCTTTTAAGCTGAATATTCAGTCATTATTTGTGAATAACAGAATTTAAGATCATGTGCAGGTGAGGAGCTTTGTGGTGTGTGTGTGTGTGTGTGTGTGTGTGTGTGTGTGTGTGTGTGTGTGTATGAAAAGTAGTGCTAGATGGAGCTGGCTGAGTATAACCTAGAAAGCCAGCAAACCCCCCCTTTCCTCTACTGGGTTTCAAGAAAACAGGTCACTCACACATCAGAGACTACAGCCCAGCTCTATATCCCTGCCATGAGGGAGATAGAAAAAGAAGAAAGATGGAGTAGAGATTGGACAGCAATGTCAAAAAGCATTAAAGGGGTTGTGTGAAAAGGAGTAAAATTTGTGGATACATGTGGAGTACACAGGCCTTATTTGAATGCTTCCTAGAAAAATAAAACATGAAGTGAAACTTATTCAAACCTAGTAGAGCGATATGCCTGCACTGTAATTACACCAATATACTAAAAGAGTCAAATGTCTCCAGAGCCAAAGGTTCAGGTTTGGGTAACCCTACACTCACAACCAGCCTGACTCATTAAGGCCTACTTCCAGGACTTGCAGCTATGTTTGACAACGGCAGACTACACCACAACATGGCAACATCTGGAAGTGGGAATCAAAAGAAAAGCTGGAGAGACTGATCAGGTCATATGTAAAGAAGTGCTGGAGTCTTCTCAGATGCCTCAGAAGCATAGGGCTCTTTGGCAAAGAAGGAAATGGACCCCATCTGAAGCAACCGAGTGGGCAACTGCAGAACTCAAATACAGGGAAATCGTGAGCCAAGCCAGCTGATGATGACAGACTTTGGCCGGAGGACCTCCTTCCAACTTCAAACCAGACCCTATATTATGGTCAGTCTCACTCCAGTTTACATCATGAAGCTCATAATGCACTGGGAAGATGCATTGAGGAGGCATACGAGTGCAAGAGGCTGAGGTACGCTAAACTTGTAGCCAATGCACAACAACGTGGCTGGAAAGCAAAGGTCCAACTGGAGGAAGTAGATGGCATAGGGTTTGTAGCCAAATCAACATCAAGGCTATTCCAGGAGATGGGGGGGTACAAGGGAAGGCCCACCAGGGGCCAAGGTCCTCTCCACCAGAGGCCCATGAAGGACCTCTCCAGAGCTGCTGAACAGTGGCTCTGGATGAAGAGGAAGGACTCAACCTGGGCCCTCAAGTAAGTGAATGGTATCTAGGGGGTGAGTCCAGGATGCTGATATTCACTGCTGAAACCTCTGGGGGACCTATCAAGGAAACACTGAGGAAAGAAGGCACCCATTTGATAACCTAGAAGATGATACCACTCACAAGACTATCCCACAGTGTCCATATGCTGAAGAATTTCACAACAATGTTGGAACTACTGCTGTTTGGATCATCAAAGGCTACAGCAATGCAGACAACCTTTGCTGATTGGACCATAAACGGCCACAGCAAAGCACAAGAATGTCCACTTACTTGATTATATATGATTGAATATATATGTTGAAGGAGTGGTCTCACCATTGAGAACTGTGAACAGCATTCAAAAGATTGTTTTTGCATCATGACGGGCCACAACAACACACAAGACTGTTGATGATTTGATCATAAAGGGCCACAACAAACCATAAGAATGTCCATTCACTTGTCCATATCGCAAAATCAAGGCAGCATGTCTCAGCTGGATCAGTTGATCAAAGGACATCAACATCCAGTTCTGTATGACAGAATAGACACTAGCAAGCAACTGAGTGACAAGCAACTATTCATTTTATTTAATGTATGTGACACAAAGCAGAGATTTGACCTGACATGTTCTCAACTCTATTCGAATTCAGTATGATGTGGTAACATTACAAATTAAAACATCTGGCTCAAATGATTCTTCTTCTAATCAGACATCTCTTCACTTACCTACTCACAACGTTGGTTTCTGCCTGCTCTTGGTTCCCATGTCCAATTTGGAAGGAAATTGATCAGAAGCAGCGTAGTGTCCTTATTCATTCGAATTGAGTGCAGGTTGAAAAATACACTGTCTGAAATGTTGCGTAGATGTATCAACTTTTATAATTTTGTATCAGATTGACAGAGGCTTAATTGCAAGTGCTAAATTTTACCTCTCCAGTTTGAGAGTAACCACGAAAATAAGTTGAGGGAGCACTTCAGCAAAGTATTCTTTAAAAAGGAAAAGTGCTGACAGGCGAAGCATGAGTAAGAGGTGACTGATAAAGAGGAAAAACAAACACAACCCTCTAAGGAGGAGCACACAATGCTGCTATCCACAGATATAGTCTAATAACATTTTGTGCTGTACCAAGCCCATTCCGTTAATCTTCTCTACCCTCATTAAATCAGCACTTCATTACCTCAGGTATTCTCTTAATTACTCCTTTTAGCTCAGGTAGCATCCGAGATGTGCATCATATATAAATTCTGCCCAGATGTCCAACCCGCCTTCTTCTTGTTATCACAGCACCAGCAATTTACTTTGTTGTTGTTGCTGTATGTCGGAGAGTAAAGAGGTTTGCCGTTGATCATATGACTTCAAGGGAAAGGCATTTCTAGCATCACAAATACGCTACTTTCCACAGTGGTCTTAGGACGCTTGACAGTCATTGTGCTCCAGACAAAAAAGGCCAACCCCAAATCAGATAGTCGCAAGGCCAGATGTGATTAGGGAGTAGCTTGGTAGAAAATCATGTGTATAATGATGTAGGTCCAGAAAAAAGCAATGTAATGGCAGAGAAGTAAGAGAGGCCTGACTACAGAGTTCAGATTGTATTGAAATAAATAAAGCATCTAAAAACAGACAAAAACAAAATAAATGTTTATATAATGAGCAGGGCAAATGATCAGAATGTGCTGCAACTCACTGAAATCTTTAGTTTACCCATATACAAGGAGCAATCAAACTGAGGGCCAAGATGACGAGTATAGATAAAATCACTCATGTCCTTAGTGAATTAAATTTCCAGATTTTTTTAAAAAATAAAATGCTGTGACTGCTCAGGTAGTAAGATGTATGGTGAGATTAGATAGGGAAAAATGATTTTCAAAGACAGACGTCCTTCATTTCTGTGTCCATTTTCAGCCACAGGTAGACTCCAAGATGCATGTGATATGGAAGTAGGGCTCTTTGAATAACAGACATGCAAAGTCTGAAAGACTTTTTATACCTAACTCATACCAATATATATAGATGCCTTTGTTTTAAAGCAGTGCAATTTCATTTGACTGATTGGAAGAGACAAGTGATTTATTTGAAGCATAATTTATAGTAGCAAATTTGTTTAGTTCTGAGATGTAAATTAAGCTGGTAAAGATACCGCAATCTATTCACTATACAAGCTAATAATAAAATAGGTTTCATTAAAATAAAATGGATCCTAAGCTACAGCCATACATAACTAATAGCTATTAAACAATATCAAATGTAATGTTTTATCCTCTACAATTGCACATCACTTTATGAGCTTCATTTATAGCCATTCAATGGAATATGATATTTCCTAAAATATTTCGATACGGAATATCAAATTGGGTGTAAAAAGAAAACGAGGCCAGGTTACTTGAAAAACGTATAGATTGCATTAACTATTTGTAATCAAACCACTGCCCATTTATTTTCATGGTTAGCTTGTTACTTGTTCGTGGCCGATAGGGAGGCACCTGCTCCGGAGCTCCCTCCAGTGGCCTCCCTTACAGGAAGCTCTTCACTCCGCCTCCTGAACATGAGGACAACATCGTCACTCCACTTCCTGAATATGAAGACGACTTCATAGCTCCACCTCCTTGTTTCAAGAACAACTTTGTTGCCCCTCCCCCAGCTTCAAACAAGGTGTCAGTACTTTCCTGTAACATTCCTGCCTGAGATCGTGCCTATGCCAGTAGCTTATGTATGAATCCATGCCCACGTTTATGCCCATGCTTATGTCCATGCCCATGTCTATGCCTGTACTTGTGTCCATACCCATTCCTGGGTCCAAGCCTAAGTTCATGTCTGTGCCCTTGCCCATGCTCAAGCCTACGCCCAAACTTGAGTCTCTCCCTAAGGCTATTTCTGACCTTGGCTCCATAACATGGATCCTGTCATGCATTTCCCCCTTTCAGCGAGTGTCGTGCCCTCATTGCACCTTGTAGCATAATAGCTCGCTTCTGGGGTCATGGTGTTCCCAAGCTGCACCGCAAAACCATGTCATTGGCCTGAGGATCTCCACGTGACTGGAGTTGCAGCTGATTGTGACTTGTTAACTATGGACTATAAAAGGACTCTCTTTCGACAGTGTGGGTTTTTGTTTTGTTTTTTTAATCTAAAATGGAATTCAAGTTGAACTGAATAACCATGAAAGTAAACAGAAGTTGTCCACAAACTCTTCGTCATGCTATGCTCTTATTATGACTTTGCCTTGCCAGTTTAGTTTGGTTTTTGCATGAGCTTGTTTTGTTCATATTTTTAATTCGTCGTTGGAATACATGCCTTAGTTTGTGTTTGTTTTTAGGTTGCACTGTAAATCAAAGCTCACCTGTGCTTGCCTGTATTAGAATACATACGGTGGCCACCATTTTTCAAAATTTGGGTTCTAAAACTTGTCAACCAGCACCAGCAAACGCTGATTCTTCTTATTTCTTCTTCACAGTCTTCCTTTCTTCCTCTTTCATCATCTTCCCAGTGCTTCCTTCCAGATTTAGGCTGCCACTTGTAAAAACGTGAATGTGGAATGTGCTCGCTAGAGTTTTGCATGTTCTGGGCTACTGTAGTGGCACAATGTGGTGGCTCCGTAGAAGAGAATCCACTTCCTATGTAGAAATAAAGGGCTCGTTCTAAGCTTACGAAAAAACAACGATTTGTAATTACAGATAAAAGTACACTAATGAAAACATAATATGAATACTATATTCCATTTCTGCTAATAGATCCCCCAAATCCTACTTAACAGACCTTTAAATATCACAGTTTTCCAGATAGAAGTCGCCACGTTGTCTCAATAAGTAATTCAAAGTGGCTGGACTACGAGGAGATAATTACAAACCTCATAAGACCTTACACATCCACCTAGCGGTATAATAACTAGACCTCTTGTTGATTATTGTGTACCTGCTGCATCAGACAATTCAATGTGAGGACAGTAAAGCTGATTTTAAACTACAAGTGATATCTGTGTGGCTTTTTCAACATTGCTATGGCACCTACAATACAATCTTATGTTATCAGCGTAGCAGCATAGCTTATAACACTTAAAGTAAACCAGTGACCAAGTTAAAAAGAAAACCTTCTTAAGACTAGTTACAGTTCGAGTGTCCTTCAGATATAATTTCCCAAATTTTCCCAGTGCACTTAACATAGAGCTCAACATCAGTCTCGACTATAAGCTTAACGTCATTGCTCTTTAGATCAATTGAAATGTTTATTTAAAACTTGGGATGCCTAAGATGTTCATGCAAAACACCCTGGATTCATATTTTTACCTCTTCTTGCCTGTCATTGTAGCTAAGGTCAACTCCATCGAGGCCGGACATGAGGGCTTAACGCATAACTTTATTTCATCAAGGCTTGATTATTTCTCTGAAGATTCTCTCCACTTTCCAATAACCTGATGCTTCTTAATGACAGCCTTCTCAGAGTACAGCAGGTATTGGCATGACCAGAGAGGCAGAGAAACATAAGAGTTCTGCACATTATCGTCTGTGTTTATTGCACATGACGAACCAGTGGCTCATCATTAATGACAGATACTTACCAAGTTTGAATTATTCTGATTGCCTGCAAGTCTTGTAAATAATGTCTCTGGATTTGTATTAATGTATTGCTTTGTGTGTGTGTACGGAATCACATTTTAACCCTTGTTAAATTTAAAAGAAAAGAAGATAAATGGTATCTGAAAGAGGAAAGGTTGGGGAGAAAGGCATTAATTGGGAGATGGGTACCTGTAATTTTGCCGGAGTTCCCTAAATAAATAAACGAATCGCCGTGGTCTACTTACCAACGCAAGCATTCAGAACCCATCCTAACCTTAATCCAGACACAACCTGTGTCCTTGTCCTATCCTTCCTCCTCACACAACACACATTCCATCACATTTCAAATATCTTATAATTTTGATTGACATTACACATGCAAGACTCGCAGCTTACTACAAGCCACTTCAATAAAAGCGTGCATAAAAGTGTTCATTTGCTTAGAATGGCTTCAGTGTCTAAGTACTAGCTCTTATCAGGCAGTCGTAAACTTAATGCATTTCTATTACTGCACAAAAGCTAAGCATGTCAGAATGGCGTTTTTATCAGGAAGTTGTTCTAGGGCAAGGAGAATGTTATTTCATGAACTGGGGGACCATTAATCTCTGTCGCTTGTCCCTTCTGATTTATACCCCTTCCCAATGTGCTGAGGGTGAACTCAGCCTGAATGGCTTTGTGATAGTGGTGGTGTTTGGGCCCCTGACGACATCATCGCTGACATTGAAGTCTTGCTCCCCAAATAAATGCGGAGAGTAAACAAGGGGAAGAATTAAGCCTCCTGCACAAGAAACATGAAAGACAAGATAACGCTGCATGCTAAGTGTGTTGTCTTTCCCCCCTCTATCTGTTTTACTCAAAGTCCATTACAACGACTACAACAACTCAGGGACAATTTTGAATTGGAGCAATTAATCTCCAACACACAGCCACAAGTGCAATGGAAAAGGGTGGGGGTCTCCAGGATAAAGTATGTATGAACAGCTTTAAAAAGGAAACACAAGACAATAACGTGTTCACTGATTAGTGGACTGACATCTCGGCCTGCAGGAGGAAACGGAGGCAGCTCGGGATCTTCCCCTCATAATTTGCCTGCCAGGAAAGCATTCGACCAGTCGATCAGTTCTCTTGACTTTATTAAAAGACCACCAGGATGGGTACCAGGCATCACCCTCCAATTGCCAAATTGTTTAATTAGTGATGATTCATTGCCAAAAAGCTACTAAGAGACAAAAACCTCCTTCTGACCGTGGGGCACAATCATCATGCTGCTTTAAAGACCTCGTTTTGATTAAAACGAGTACTACTTCTAATTCTTCCAATACATTTTAAACACAGCATGTGCCTCGAGCCCAGTCAGGCTCTTTCACGTGATTCATATGGCTCCTGTCTACATTCACGGCTTTATTATGTTTGCGTTAATGTGTTTTGGATCTCGCCGAGGTTTCCTATAAAGATTAAAAGACGACACGGCCCTGATCTCATATATTAAGCCTCTGTCTCTTCATCTTTATTGTGAAGCTATAAATGAATTGTAATTACCTATCCTGTGCAGCTGTGAAAAAGCAGCGAATAATGCCTGTGCAGAACTCAAAACTACAATACACATGTCTAGGGTTGGTACTCTCAGTCTATATGAAGTGTGTCCATGTTGTGGTGCTTAAACTCCAACAGTACCCTTATAGTAAGAATACTGATATGCTGTGATCCGGGGTGGTTAAGGCCAAGCTCTTTTTTAGCCAAGCTAATTATTTTGGATTTTTCAGGAACCGAGTACAACACCACCAAAAAAAAAAAAAAAAAAAAAAAAAAAATCTAGATTGTAGATTCATGCAGCATTCATCAGTGACTTAACGTACACCTGGAGGATTAAAGCAACATCCACTAGATCAGGGGTCCCCAACCTTTTTTGCGCCACGGACCGGTTTAATGTCACAATATTTTGCACGGACCGGATTCGTAAGTGGGCATCGCTGGCAGGCCAGTGTAACAGCGTATATGACATACGATTCGTTCGGGTGACACCCGGAAGTATGCAGACAATACCCAGAAGTACACGGACGATGCCTGTTGGTACACAGATGACACCCAGAAGTACGCGGACGATACCAAGATGTATGCGTCACTCACCTTGCGTGATGCCTCACTCTCTCCCGCAACTCACGGATTTAACTTGTGTATCGGTGTACTATACAGTGCATTACCAAGTGTTTTTGTGTGCTTCAAAAGCTAATTTTAATTCAAAAACATGTATCGTAGATGCCCCAGCGTGTCTCCTAGAGGAAAGACTCCTCGGTAAGCTACGTAGGCTAAGCTACCTAAGCTAGGCTAAGCAGTGGCCTACGACATTTCACATATGATATTTTCCACTTATGATGGGTATAGCGGAACGCATCTCCATCGTAACTTGACGACTACCTGTATTTCGTTGTTTCATGTACCGCAACGTTAAACACACTGATGAGCTACATTTCAAATAAAAAAATTTTTACCTTACCTTCAAAGGTTTTTATTATAAACTAGAAAAAAAAAACAGATATGCAAAACAGACCTTTTGGTCGGTTTAAAGACGAAATAAGAGTTTTTTAAAATTCAAACAGTAAATAAATTTAGGGGGAAGAGCACCCAGTGTTAGCACTAAATAACAGTACTGTCTTTAAGTATGTGATTTGAGAAACCCTGCTAGTTTGTTTATTCAGTTGCCACACACTGTGTCACATGGTGCTATACACCCCCCACTATTTATGCTTTTTCCCAAAACGACTTAGGAAAAGAAAGTAAAAGAATAGTAAAAGTAAAAGTAAAAGAAAGTAAAAGTAATAGACTAAGCACACGTTGTCCCATTAAAATACAAAATTACACTACAGGAGAGATAGCGGAACTGTAAATTTAGTATTTTTCGTGATGAACAAAAGAGTTGCAGCTTTTCTCTTTTACTATGTTTAATATTCAGAGGAACACACGGCATGAAGCTAGCAGAGCATTAACTCTAAATGAAATCATGACTGCAGCTGCCTATCTGTCTTAAAGAATGTGCGTGTGTAATTTTTATTATTTTGCCAGCAAGACTTCATGACATAACCCATTGCTCCACTGCAGTGCTTGTATTGTTGAGCTATTGACAGATTTACTTTTTATCCCTTCCATCTAATGTCACAACCAGCCCTTACCATCGGTAATGGAAATCTCCCAAATTTAACTTGAACCAGAATAAACAATGAGGTCAGAGGACTCTCTGGGTGACACCTCACAAACATGGATTGAACGCACAGTCATACATATACATGCCGTGTGCGTGACGGACATCTCTGCTGTGAGACTTGAGACAAAAGAATGCCTGGGAAGGTGGATGAGAACACCAGGGGCCTGGAAGAGAGGCCTTGTTCAAAGCAGGAAAATAATAATGAGATTATTAAATACAGCCGGCAGATGAAAAATAATAACATATTGATCGAGCAAGTAGAACTTTAAAGGGTTATAATAGCCTGATTCCCAGTATTGATCAGCCTGCTCTCTGTGGATGGGTTTACAGGGACTTTACTGAGAGAAAAAGAGGGCTTTTGTGCCATGTTACCATGCAATATTGTTGCAGTGTTATTGCAATACCTTAATTCATTTGCTTGTGGGTCAAACTGTGTGAATGGTGCATTATCAGTGTACCTGTGTTGTAAATTCACTTTTACACACACACACACACACACACACACACACACACATATATATATATATATATATATATATATATACAGTATATATGAAATTGTCTTTATAAAAAAAAAAAAATACATAAAAACTAATATTTTTGACATACCAAAATCACTTTAAGGGTTATTTCCAAAAATCAAAACAACAGGAAAATAAATACACATTTTACCCATCACCAGTATATCGGTGGTATTTGGTAGGGTTTTGTTTCTCCGTGATATAATTAGAAAGTCTTCCGTAAGGCGGTTAAAGAAACTGTGTCAGGAGGTATCAGGTGGATTATATCTGAGCATGAAATTTTCCTGAAGCATGTCAGGGCTATGTGTTAGGCAGACTGCCTCCTCCTCTTGCTTTTCCAGAGTGTGGTGGAGGTAAGGGGGAATGTGCGGCTGGGGGGGAGCGCCAGTGAGTTTGGGTGGAGGCTGAATTAAATTACCAGAAACAGTTGGGCTTTTATTGGGTGTGTGATACTGTCAGGGTGCCTGCGTCTCACTTCAGTAACATGCTGGATGAGATTTTTGTATTTCATGAAGGCAACTGCGAATACTCAATGTTATCTCATTATGTGCCGTGTGTGTGTGTGTGTGTGTTTGTGTGTAGACTAATATAGTAGCAGTAAGGGTGAAGGTGGACCGAGAGCTGCATATATTATGTTCCTCTAGTCACACAAGGGGCATGTTGCCTAGCCTGCTAAAGGGCGCAAAAATAAAAATGGCAGCTGTCTAATGGGCAATAACTTCAGGCAGGATTGTTCAAAAACCATGCGAAAGTGGACAGCCTTACTGAGATGCTTGTACCAGATCCATGGCTATCATCAGGTTATTATGCAAAAAAAATACTCTTTGACACCATTCGGGGCTTGAAAAAAAAAAAAAAAATCCCGTCATGATGGGAAAATAATGTGCTAAATGCTGATGGTACGTGGCATCCATAGGAAACAAAGCTTAGCCCTTATGTCTGAATCTGCGAGAGCCAGAATGAGCAGCAGCTGCTTCTGAGCTTTAGTAGAATTATATTCAGACAGCAGAGAAGCTGGGATACATGGACGAGATCTTCAGTTCAGTCATGATCCACACAAAAGGACTGACATATGGGACTATTTGTAAATAACGCGAAACAGATTGGCTTCCAGGATTACGAGATGGGTGGGATTCTACCAAATCTAATGGTTTTCTGAGAAAGCCAAATTTAGAGCTTGAAAACAGATGTTGGAAGGCTCCCGAAGGGGAACCATGTTGACATCTAGAACTCCTGCTTTGATAGATGAGGCCTAATTATACTCTAAAGCATCACTTTAATGTTTTCCTCTACATGCCCCCCCCCTCAAAAAAAGCACACAAATTCCCATCTTCTATTTTGTCTTTTTTTTGTACCAAAAAAAAATATAATATGATGTAGATGACTTACAGCTAGTTTGAGCACAGTTTGAGACGTGCTGTGGAATCCAAAACGTCAATATCAGTAGATAGTGACTACTGTGGCAAGGAAATGTCGTATTTTTGGAATCAAGAAGAAAGTGTAAGCTGAGTCGAGATTGAGGGAGGAAAGGAGTGGAGCAGGTGTGCTAAGCTGGACTGACAGACTCCATTGTAAGAACAGTCAGGACCAGGGAATGAAGGAGAGGACAGGCTATAACTTTCACCTGTCCAAAGAACAGAGAGGGATAGGGTGTCTATTAAGGGCATGTTGGATGCAAATTCCTGCTGGAGCATTAAGGAGAGCTGCAGTAACTTCCTTTGTGGAAGCTGGCATCGAGAGGAACAGTGATATGTGAGCCCGGCAGAACTCATTCAGCTCACGATGAATTAGACTCTGGCGTCTTTTAGGAAAGCACTTTTTAGTTTGCTCCAACACATGCCTCATTGTCAAGTTCTCCTGGATAAAAATGTAAAAGTAAGCACGTTGAAAGTGATGGTTAGAAAACACACAGAAGACCGAGAGAACAGTAGGTGTCTACCAATGTTTACTAGTCGACTAGTAATTCAAAAACATAGTCAACTAGTCAAATCCTATTTCAGGAGCAGCGAAGAATATGGCAAACTGCACTTCAGTTAACATATCGTTAGGATACAAAAAAAAAGGTAACTGCATTCCAATAAAGTCACAATCAGATTACGGATACATTTAGTAATAGTGGGGATTATCTTGTAGGATTTACGATTTAACAACGCATAAGGCCTGTAACAACTAATCAACATAAGTTGATAAAAATAATTCCCAATTAATTTCATTATTAGTTGAACTGCGCTATGAAACACACTGCACACACTACGTCAATTTATAAATAAACAAAAACAACAAAAAAAAACTCCATTGACTGAAATGGTGGAACAGAGACAACAGTACGACTTTCTCTACAGTATGGAAACTCCTTACAGTACACTACACATTTACACATAAGTATAAGTACACATGACGTAACTTCTGTTTTAATGTCAGTAATATTATCATTCCTTTGGGGGAATGAGAGGAACAGTGAAAGCGTGATGTTCCTGCTTGAACCGTCCATAACAGCTTTATGTTTTGTTAGGCAGCAAGCAGCAAACCTATTTGATTCAGTTAGCTTGTAAAAAGTTAAATTAGCCTATTTTTCCGACCCAGTAGCACTGATAAACAATTATATATTCTTAGCATAGACAATATACTGTATGCATGCTTTACTGTATGTGCAAGTCATCAAGTCCACATCGAAGCAGATCTCAAAAAGGGTTGATTCACTAGGATTGAGCAGTGAATACTAAGAGTCAACTGCAAAACCTTTTGACTCTTCTCTGTCTCACACACACACACACACACACACACACACACACACGCACACACACGCACACACACAGCAAGCAAAATTTATTTCAGTTTGGTGTGCGAAACAGGCAGCTGATATTTATTTTTATTTAGAATTTGTCAAAATTCGAAATACAGACACACAGTTGCAAAAAGTGCGGTAAGGGATTTAAAAAAGTGCTAAGCAGAAAATGATGTACATACCGTCATCTTGAGCTAGTCTGAGTGTCTCATTTGGCTACCATGAGCACTTTCCCACGCTGTGACAGGTTGTCTGATAAATGTCATAACGTTGTAAATAGTGAGCTGCTAATTAATTAAGTCTAGTTAAGAAAACGTCTCATAATAGTGCTAAGTAAAATGCTGCAAATAAATCTTTTAAATAAATCTCTTTTGTATAGAACTTATTTTTAAAAATAAAACTAATCGAATAATCGGGGAAAAACCATCAGCGGAATAATCAAGTATCAATCGGAAGCTGCAGCCCTAAAATACATTTGAAAATAAAGTGCGATATACTGCCATGCCATGCACATGTGCACTCATTACAACACTTTGCAAGTCTCACATCACCACTCCTGTCTCGAGTGAAATCACAGCTAATCTTATAGTTGCCTGATCATTATCACGGCCTCTGGTGAAAAAAATTCATTCACTGGGGGGAAATATCACCATTATTTTGTCTTTAAAGCAGAAAACGGGAACAACATCATAGTACCGTACAAATTTTGCTTTTCCAGCTGGGAAAACGCTCTCATCGTCCACATATTTGGATTTGAGGTATCCCAGAAATAATAGAAAGTAATCAGTTACATTACGATAAGTTTGTGTTAGTTAGATTAGGTTACTGATGACATTTTTAACAGCTAATTTACACTCGTATTGTATACATTTTTAAAATAACCCTCCCAACCCTGCAAATGGAGAATGTGACGTCTACTGTAGCATCTATGTTTTTACGCCATGGTCAACTCTGGCCTCATTCGTGCCCACAACATGACTAAACTAGCTAGATTTAGATTGAGCAGTGATGTGCAACACGTGGCTCTGAAAGTGTTCTTTCATACAGTGCCGGTTACAACGTTATGCACTCTGCCAGAGTGCAAGGATTTTATTTAGTGTAAAAAGGCAAATAAATAATTATCCGTGGGTGGAATTCCTTCAGGACGGAACCAGTGTTTTGCGCACCACTTCACTTTTGCTTCACCTCATTCCAATGCAAATTAATAATGCATTATTAATACTAAAGAAAACTGAAAAAAAAGAGACTTTCCCCAGGATAGGCTTGTGCAGTTGACTGTAGAAATGGCTTCATCCAGTCTGAAATATTTTTTTTTTTTGTGACTAAAGAAAACATTTAGCTTGCTTTGTTTACCGTCCGACTCACTGTTTTATTGACGCTCCCACAGCAGCAAGAAGTGAATGCCGGTGCAGGAATGATATGAAACAGAAAAGCAGAAGCTGATCAGGTATAAACTGACTACACTGGAAGTGGTAAGACTAAAGCCTGACGGTTTTTTTCGACTCGACGCAAATGTGAACGGAACCGCAAAGTGCATTTATTAACAATCACCTGCCTTTTTACCACAAAGAAAGGAATTAGGTCTAAGCATCCATAATCATTACCTCTCCCTGGGAGTGTTCACGTCAGTTGTTAAGATGCTGCTGACTTTGATACCGAGTATGTAGACCGAACCCCTTGATATCCAGAAGATCACCTACAGAATCCTAAAAAGGCATTTTATCACAGCAGGAAGATGAACGATCCTGCTGTATTGCACCAACGTTAGCGTTAGTGTTGCCAGGCATAAGTTGTGATGAATTACTTCTAATGTGCTTCTTTAGAGCGGATCCTTTCCACACACCTCCCTGTGAAGACCAGACCTACAGTAGCATCAGCAGGGAACTTTCAGTGAAACCGCTATTATCTATAATACATACTATTCAATTCTACTGAGATGGCGAGGATAAATGTGGCGCAGCCTTCTGTCCACACACGTTACATAACGCTTTAAAATGTATGCGTCATTTAATTGGTGCGACATGTTTGGGGTGTAGAAAAGGTCTCCCCTGTAGCACAAGCGAAAAAGGTTAAAACAGCAGGAGGAATTAATAAGTCTTAATGACATTATAATGAATGAGGAAACGGGGGCCTTCATTTATTAAACGGAGTCAAGTGTGTCAGAGAAGTGTGGGGACTCGCAGATGCATTAATTACGTACACGTGGCACTGTGGACGGCTGAAACGACAGCGAGGTAACGATAGCCACGAGTATTGTAAATTACCTCCGGGGCGGGGGGGATCATCATGCACGGAGGTCTTCTCACTACAAAGCAGGTTGAGAAGCTCTTGACTGCTCAAAGTGCTCACTTCCTTTGTTTCTTTTCAGCTAAGCATGCGATGAATAACAAGCAGGTGTCGTTTTCACAGCTAATTTGGATTTAGCTTTAGTTATGACAATGTAACTTCACATAATTCCTTCTAAATGAAACATCAGAGCCTTTCTCCTACTAAATGGCTAAATGGGAGCTCTGCAGGTTCATCAGGAGAGTATTTAAATAACACTAATGTTAGCGTGCATACACAGACAGGTTTCGAATCTAGCTAGCAGTGCACAAATGACAACAGGGAAGCCACTCATTTCCGTGGCTGCTAGAGAGTATTTAAATAGGGGAAGCCTCTACCAAGACTGTACCCAGACTAAAAAGGAACTTTTTTTGCTTCCTGACTTTTGAATTAAAATATTGGCCATTATTCTGCCCTCTGGGTTAATTTTCTAACGTCAGATCTACCTCTGCATTGTCTGTCCTTTCATGTGAAAAAGCAGCGAAACTGCCAGCTGAAAATGAAAGCGACAGCTAGCTAGTTAGACTCCTAAACAACGCATATCAGAAATGAATGCAAATAACCAAACAGAACTTTAGGCTTAGAATTTATTTGCAATATGTACAAATTTCCCCCACCACTGCAGGATTCGAGCTATTCTGACCTGCAACGAATTCAATATCTTTACATTTCAGATCACTTCAGTCGTGCGCAATCCAGATTTACTGCTTGGCAATCGGTTACAGGTTCCGCCCCTTTGAGAGTTCTACCAATCATCATAAGCAGAAGCCATGCATCCAGGGGGTACAAACAAAGGGCACATTGTCCAATAAACATGAAGATATTTTTTTCTGTACAAAATGCACTCCCAGTGTAGCCACATGTCTGGGTGGGATGAGAGAGCGGTGAGACCTTAAAAGCCTGATGTCCAATAAGTGTTCATCCCCCCCATAAAACAGCGAGTACACAAACACCTAACAGACACTTATAGATGGATGGGCTTCTGTGGGTGTCTCTAGGTGTCTGTCAGCTTGGTGATGTCTGGTAGCTGTGCGGTCTTTAAAGGTGAGATTTTCACGCATGCTGTACTGTTCACCAGAAAACTGTTTGCGTATAATGAATGAACAATATCAAATTGCAGTGAGGTTCTTGGTGTACACATTTGATTTGCCATAATATTGCGTTACACCAAGACTGATGAATAATATATACACTTCGGTAAACATTTCATTGCTACATCTGAATGAAATCTTAAGGGAAGCTGGGCTTCCTGTGTAACCTTAGAGCAATCGCCACTGACTCATATGCACGCACAGCAGTTATGAAAGCCAGACTGATTGACAG
Source organism: Chrysichthys cranchii (assembly GCA_030068335.1). NCBI lineage: Eukaryota > Metazoa > Chordata > Actinopteri > Siluriformes > Claroteidae > Chrysichthys > Chrysichthys cranchii. Next base: position 12,070,149 of record JAQMCW010000001.1, read on the forward strand.
TGTTAAAAACTAAATCTGAAATGCCTAATATCTAATCCCTGCATAGTGTTCTATACTGTATATGGCTTGAAACATTGGCTTTTATACCCTTTATAGAGCACTATACTTCATACTTGGGATAAGTTCAGATTAACCATGGTAGTTTCATGGTTTTTCATCCATCTTAAAAAAAAGTGCACTGTTCAATCCATGCTAATTGGTTCTGTTCTGTAATTGCCTAAATTAGTGTGAAAAATGTTCGCTTTTAATCATTCGCTTGACTATTTCTTACATTTTCATCTGGATTATTTTTTTTAGCTCAGGGAACATCATTACAGTACACAGATTTTGAGGAGGCATATTTTTTTTAATTCATTTTCTTTTCTTTTTTGGATGACAAATGAACATTATTTTGACAGTAATGCAAATTCTTTGGTCAGGCAGTGTGACTCATTTACTTATATAATTATAACACAAACTAAATGGGGCACAAATATGGATGTATGCACAAATTTCTGCAAGTGAACTTTGTGAATTTCAAGAAACCTAATTTTAGTATGTAGGCTATTTTTTTTTCTTTTTTTTTTTTTTCCAATTTGTAAGGAAATTTCAATCCGAAACCTTAAAGATCTTCATTAGCTCTGGCATCAAATGAATCGCAGTGTTTCATTTCCACAAATCACAAAACTTTTACTTCTTGTATTAAAGCAGCCATCCACGGCAGCCATTAACTCGCCCACACTGCAGATTTATAGGAAGAACACTGAATTTTAAGGTCTTTATGTTTAATTGAGCTGGATTTTGTGTCTAGAAGGCATAGCTCTTTAAAAGACAATCTTGAGCATGAACATTAGATTTTGAGGGAGGCTTGCACAAAGACTATCAATGGGAAATGGGTTTAAATGAGTAAGCTCAACTCACTGATTTGGAAATTAATCAATGCTTTCCCCTTAGCTCACTCAGACCCCAGAGCTGTGCATCATTTTGAGCGTGAGCAGTGTACCAGCTCTTTGTGGGTGTTTTTTATTGGCCCATTTGCTATATATTAATTACTTACCTTACCTAAATATACTTTTAAAAAAAAGGCTCTGCTTTTTAAATAATTAATAGGCTTTTTCAAAAGTATGCCCGCTCCATTCCAAAATGCAATGCTGCTCATGTATCTCTTGAACTGTTTCTTTCATTAGCCTTCACTGAGCAGCACTAAAGCAACATGGTGACCCTAGAGAACCTGGGAGAGCGTGAGCCACCTGTCCGTTCCCGGCTCCAAAGGATTTACAGCTTTGAGGCCATATGCTGCTATAAAAACATACACGCTACATTCTAACAAAGCCCCATCCCTCACAATCTCACTGTAGCCAACATCCATCAGTGTTTCAGGATGAGAGTGTGACTGTGTGAGTCAGACTAAAGTGCAAAAAAAAAAAAAAAAAATTTACAAAAACGGTGCTTTCATTAGCAAGGGAAGGACCTGAGAACAAATTATGTTTTAATTATGTTCTAAGTATGAGGAACGTTAAAAGGCAGAAAGGCGGACGTTATGATATAGAGCATGCAAAAAAATAGAATGCATGAAACGGAATAAGAAGCACTGTTTTTCTCTAGGAAATGAGTTCAGTAGAATAGCCTTAGAATAGAATAGAATAGAATAGAATAGAATAGAATAGAATAGAATAGAATAGTGTGCATCACTGGTAAAGCGAGAGATGCACATTTTTTCTATAAGAGATGGCACGACACCATTTTTTCTTATCTGAAACCTTGAGTATTTGCCAATCTAATATTGCTTTATTTAAAAGCTGCTATGTTTTGCTTTCATTTTTTTTCACTGAAGTTCTCCGCAAACTTTCACATAAAACCCCCTTTACATATAATAATAATAATAATAAGTCTCAGGTAAGAATACAATGAAATCAACCCTAATAAAGGTTTACATGTAAACATTTTCAAGTCAATTTTTTTTTCTCCCCAGATCCAGTTCCAGTCGTCCACAGGATCGGATATCCAACATGTTCACTGGGAGAGTTTAGCCTTATACCGATACTGGGTATCGGATCAGTGCCATCTTTAATTTCTGTAAATTCTATACTCGTGTATATTCTATACATGGTCAATTAAGAACTTCTGCCATGCGGGTGAAAAGAGATCTTCATCAACATTTCCAAGTTAAAAACTATAGATGAACACATAAAATTCAAACATGACTTGGCTGATTTTCTCCTAGATAACTTGGAAATAAAAGAATATTCCATTTCACACACGCAAACACAAATGATTCAGCAAGCATAAAACCACTTCGTGCCAGCCGCTTCATAGAGTCTTCCAGTGTGTGAATACACATGGGCTCTTCAAAGGTAATTAGTCTTTATATTGCAGCATGTTCATCCAGTTTGCCCCCCACACTGCTTTTGGGACTAAACACATGGACATGGATAATAGGTTCTGTTAATGAGGCAGTCCTTCATTATCAATCTTGCTAGAGGTCCTCTAGTTTATGAGCGTGGCATGCTGTGGACAAGCGGGGGGGAAAAAAATAAATCCTGATGATTTCTGCGGTCTACGGATCCGCGGTGGACTAAGTGTAGAAGAGCCAGATCCCAAGTAAAAGCCCAAGTGTCCCTGTGATCCAACGAAACATGTGCTAAATTAAACACACCCTTATACTCACAACTTTCAATTCTAGGGCTTTCCTAGAGGGGGAATGCCCTCTGTGCCCTGCACCACCTGGTCAAAATACTAACAGCTGACTTGTTGCTGACCTCCACAATGGCTATAAATCATTGCTTTGCCTCTGGCAAAGCTCCACTGCCTACTCTATGCTTACAATTCAGCGCAAACTGGTAGCCAGCTCCAGATCTGTTCTCTGTGGCCAGATTTTGGGCAGCTTTATTTTTCAGAGTGCTGTGATTCACTCTCTAATTCTGCTTATCTGCTTCAGGCTCATTCTGGCTTAAAGGCAGTGCTCCCTTATGATTTTGGGATAGTTAACAATGTTCTTGTTATAGCTTCATTCGGCTTTATTGGGACGTTCAAGCCAAAGTAAAGTCAGAGTAACAAGCAGTTACGATGGTACTGACTGTAGTTTGTGTAGGCCAATTGAAACAGAAACCTCATATGCTGCAATAAAATCAAGATTGAGTCGCCTAAAACATAATATAAATATGCAACGCACATATGAAGTTGTTTAGCTCGTGAACACATCGATCACATCACAACTTTTATTGTGTGAGAGTGAGTGATTTGTGCACTTGGCTCACATCGTTTGTGTCTGTCCTCTAGTGTGGGTTTTATATAGCATGCTAACTCTATCTGCCTTTGTGCCAAACCTTTCAACAGGCTGGAGGACAAAATCTACAGATTAAATAAGACTCAAAAAGTGCAGACTGGATAAAATCACCAGGTGTTACAGTATTGTTCTCTGTACTATATTTTAACTAGCTAACAAGGCATTCAGCCCAGAGCAGTGTGCTGTGAAAACATGAGCCAAATCACAGATTACTGTAGATTACGGTAGATTGGTGCGGGTGCTGGTGTTTGATCAGGTAGTCACAGTAAGATTACTTAAAGTATAATTCCTTATTTACAGAATATGCTCTTTTCGTTTGATAATTGTAACAATGGATAAATAGTAAATGTGACCCTTATATTGATGTGGACTCAAGTTATTTTTATTCTGATACAAAATTATTCTGTAACATTGAGCCATTGGGAGTTGTGGACCGGACTGCATGCTACCATACTTAAATACTATGCCACTGCACCATTGGTGTCATTACTACTTAGGGATACAATTTAATGCATTAGTGTATTATGTGGTTTGGAATCCAGCTTTTCGTTTTATATGAATGTTTATTACTTGGGACATGAGATTACTGGGGCTGTGAGATTAATCCGCACAAACGTCCTCAAGTAGCACACAACAATATATTCATAAGAATTTAATGATGTTCATTAAATAATACAATGTTATTGCTTTAAATGTAGCTCCTGGCTTGGGAGAGCAGCAGTGACCTTAACGGGATTTGTTAAGGGCATCCGGCCCCCAGCACTGTACAATTTCCTCCATGTTTAATTAAAATGCGCAGAAAGGCACCTCATTGGCAACATGGGTTCCTGCAGAATGACATTGACCTCGAATACCTGTGTTCCCATCCTCCAGACCCCTCCGGAGTCTCTCAGCCTCATGCACAGGAAACTTGTAGGGATACTGAAAGAGCCACGGGGTGTTTCTCATTACTCCTTATCTCATGCCATCAGCTCCGATAACCAGAGGCCTGCTGCAAATTCCTTGTTATGTAAAACCAAGCGAAAGCAGGACCAAGATGAAGTCTTGCACAACCAGCAAGGCACATGCTCTGCCTGGTGAAAGCTGGTGGCAGCTGAGATATAGAAAGTGAGAGAATTGTTACGATGCATTTGTGTCATAGCTGCGGGGGCATTTTCTCCGTCAAGAGCAATTACAGCTGATGTGACACCTTTTGCGGTCCTCAGGGGTGACAAAGGTAACATATTGACTTAGATCTGAGCCGGAAACAGAAAAAGAGAAAGCATGCAATTTCGTCTTGGTGCATTTTTCTAAAATCCACCTCATAGGCGGCGTCTGTGATAAGCGTAGTGTATCCATAGTTCCATAAATCATGGCAATTTGCAGAGCAAGTACTGCAAACCTTCTGAGAGCAAATATAACACATAAGTAATGACAATATTGTGTGCTTGTGCAACTACATGATACACATACCCACTGGTTGGCTAAGCGGTAAATGCTTCCACAGCTCTCCAGAGGAATGCCATGGGTAGACAGATGTTTCATTTCATGTCATGCTCTGTACCGTCTTACTCACACCAACACTCCTGACACAAACACACACACACAAACAACAACTCTTCGCAATGAATGATAAAGACTTCTCGTTCAACACAAGCTCAGTCGGGTTTTTACAAGTCAACACGGGTAAGACAGGGAGTACATAGAATATACGCCTATATACACACACTCCTCCTCTCTCAAACAAGGTCCTGTTCACTCAGGTAGTGAATAATGGCTTTGTCCAGAGGATTTGGGTTACATAGCATAAAACGCTTACTGTTGCCGAAGCTCCGCTCACACTCTGACCTCTCAGACTTCAGCCCCAACACAAAGGCCTCCTTCCACAGTAGCCAAAGTATTAGACTTGAACCTCACAAAAGAAGGAGTGGGGTCCCAAAAGGCATATTTTTCTCCCAATCTCTGACACCTTCAGATCTCTGTAGGTCAGTGGAGTGCAAGAGCTAAATATCAGTGCAAGCAAGGTATACTTAGGAGGGAAGGCTCACTCCTAATAAAGAGTACAGGGTAGAGAAATGTGCATTTGTAGAAAGGATGTTATGGAGAGTACCTCCAGGGTTGTTCTGGATAGTTCCTTGATTTGTAATGGGGTTCTACTTGGAACTCTTTCTGAAAAGTTCAAATGAAAGGTACTAAATTGTACCCTTGCTCGTCACTGTGGTGGTACTCACATGGGTATCTTTCACCTTGGAAACTGAATATACTGTGCCTTTAAAACTCATTTAAATTACATAATGATTCATAAAGGTATATTCACTTTCTCAAGATAAAGATATATTCCAAAGGTACAAAAGATGTGTCCTTGTGGGTACCACCACAATGATAAGCACAAGTACAGGTTAATGTCACAGCCATACATGGCCGGGAGCCACGGAAGAAAAATTGGTTATGATGTCTGTGTGAGAGGGATGGCATGCGTTCTCTTCACAATCACAGTGACACCAGCCAATAGCGGGCATCTGTGAGCTCATGTATGTGGAAAAGGGTAGATAGCACTTTTCTCTGAATGTTTTCCACTGCCCTGTGACATGTGAGCTGCAGTTAGGAAAGATCCAGTTGTCACATGTCTTGGAAGAAGCACATTAGCCTTTACCCTCCCTGAGGAATTGGATGAAAGAAAAATGGACGAAAAAATTTATATTAAAAAAAAAGGTTTAGTACTTCTTTTTTTGGAACCCAACAAGGGGCGGTCAGTCAGGTCAGGCAAACAGTCAGTTCTCGTAGTTGATGTGTTGGAAGCAGGAAAAATGGGCAAGCTTAATGATCTGAGCGACTTTGACAAGGGCCACATTGTGATAGCTGGACGACAGGGTGAGAGCATCTCTGGCAGGTCTTGTGGGATGTTCCTGGTATGCAGTGGTTAGTACCTACCAAAATTGGTCCAAGGACAAACAACCATTAAACTGGAGACAAGGTTCAAGCTTAATGATGCACATAGGGAGCAAAGGCTAGTCGCGTCTCATCCCATCCCACAGAAGAGCTTCTGTAGCACAAATTCCCACCCTGCCTTACTGCAAAGAATTGTTCAGAAACGGTTTGAGGAACAAGACAAAGAGTTCAAGGTGCTAACTTGGCCTCTAAAGTCAATTGATTGAGCATCTGTGGGATGTGCTGGACAAACAAGTCTGATCTGTAGAGGCCCCACCTTGCTACTTACAGGACTTAAAGGATCTGCTGTTAACAGCTTGGTGTCAGAGGACACAGCACACCTTCAGAGGTCTGGTGGAGTCCATGCCTCAATGGGTCAGAGCTGTTTTGGGAGCCCAAGGGGGGCCTGCACAATATTAGGCAGGTGGTATAAAAGCTGTGTACTGTATTTATCATATAAAAACAGAATAATAATTGATTAACTGAATAGTATTTGAGTTTGTTGGTAAGGCAAGCAAACAACAACAACAAAAACAGAACCCACAAACCCCCCAAAAAATGTTAGCAATGTTAGTAGAAACATCGTTATTGCAGCTGTTTTTTTCTCGTCGATGATCACCAACAGCAAACATAAGAGAAAGTAAAAGGTTAAGGGCTAGGGGTCAGGCAATCAAAGCATCCAATCCACTGGTATTGATTGTGTCTGCGGGTTAAAATGACAGAATGACCCAGAAGCATCATATCTTCCACTAAACTAAAACATGAGCGCATTTAATCTTATGATGATCTTATCGTTAGAATGCCTGGAACAGCAAAATATATAAACTGGCAGAGACTGCCCATTTCCGTATTTGCTTCAAATCTAGTTTGATCAACATTAACAAGTTTATTTGGATTTGCGTTATAGGCTATATATAGCATTTTATCCCTTCACAGCCTGTACTTAATTCTTTTAATTCTAATATTCGTTCATTTTCCCTGTTTATTCAAATTGTTATTATTTTGAATTGTTAACATTATTTAAAGTACAGTGGTACCTTGAGATATGAGTTTAATTCGTTCCGTGACGGAGCTCGTAATTCAAATTACTCATATATCAAATCAATTTTCTCCATTGAAATGAA
>JAQMCW010000001.1:12088062-12098367 GCA_030068335.1 Chrysichthys cranchii
ATATGGTGGCGGTTCTCATGTTTTGTGATTATTTCCTTCTTTATTTCAACTGTTCTACGCTTAGGCTTCTTACTCTCTCTACCATTTCCACTTTCTTGAGACCCATAATGAAGCTTATAGAGCAAAAATGCAGAGAAACACGACGAAAAAATGCATTGACCACGTTCACACCACGAGCGCTTGATGGAACTTAAGGTTTGCGCTGCGAAGCATGGGTTGGCTTCTTGTACATCAGTCGAGCATTTTTTCGTCAGTTGGTACAAAATCTGTTTAAGAATTTAGTTCGTACGTCGATTTGTTCACCGTCGAGGGTCCACTGTGACCTGCCATGCGGTGAACACCAGAAGCAAAAGAGTTGTGTGATTTTCAAAGAGTGTGTATTGAGGGTCAGTCTGAGGGTGGTGACACTTAGCCAGCGTGTGATTTACACAAAACCTTGGGATTCCTCTTGCTACAGTCAACAGAGTGATTGTACAATTCAAAAACAAAGGAAAGGAATCAACAGCATCCCGCTCAGGTCGACCTGGACCCTCCGACAGGGTTCTTCAGACCATCGAGCAGATTGATGAAATAAATCTCTGTTGTAAGGCCGCTGATGTAACCCCAAGTGACTCAGAGTACTTCTGTGAGGGATCTCCATTGACTTGCCTACTATGGCAGAGCAGCTAGAAGGAAGTTTCTAGAAATATATTTTTCAAAAATGATGGCGTCTATTTACCTTTGAGATGTCTGTGTACTGTACAAAGAGCCTGGACTGGACATGTTCACTGTAAGTGAGTGAGTTGATCGTCATAAATCCTACAAATTGTGTGAGGGTGTAGGAAAAAAATCCTGCAAAAAATATCATAAGTGAGAGATGCTTCAGAGATCCGACATCTGGCTTTGGTAGATCCTGCACCACTACACACAGAATAACTCCTGACAACAATTCCCAGCACAGAACGAAAGGACTGATCACATTATTCAAGTTTTGCCCAATTTCAAACTGAAACTTTTCTAGACAAGCTAGACCAACTGCTATGTATCGGGTCCAGCTGTTCCATAAAGTGTTGTTTATCTAAGTCTGGAATCCTTGCCAGGTTAGGTGGGGAAAAAAGCCCCGACATTCCAGAGTAAACAGACTAATCCACACCCTTTGCCTGCGTGTTGTGTGTGTAATTAATTAAAACCTTAATGCTTTTCCTTTATGCAGTTACTGATACTTGATGCGCTGGATTACTGGCAGCGCAGTGGGATGTAATTTGTTTTTAATAAAAACATTGCTGGGATTAAATGGATGGAGTTTTATTGTGATATGAAAAGCCAGGAACCCCTGCTTTCCTCTGTACACTGAACTAAAATGAAGCCGGAGATAGTTTGGCATCTTAAATAGGCATTTAATTACCCTTAATAGTCTACGAATGAACGTAATAAGTGAGATTATAACAACTAATGTAATTACTATTTCAATACAAAATGAACTTGAATAGACTTCACTGTACATATTATTTGGATTAAACCAATTCAAGCTCAAATAATTGCACTTAACATTAGAAAAGGTACTATTTATTCGCGGCGTAAAGAGGATTTTTATGGGTTGTCAAGGCAGAGAGCACATAAAATGACACCGTCATCACTAATTGAACATGGCAGCCCTGCAGAAGACCATCTGCTCCTCAAGAAATTGTTACCAAAGTCACAATTATCTCTTTGGAGGGACTTTATTAAGAATTAAAAATTAATTTTGCAAACTAATTTGTTGCAAAAACTGTGCAAGAGATAAGGAGGAAAACAAAAACGCTTTAAAGGACCACTAACAATAGCCATTTCCTTCCATGCTTTGTTTGCAGACCGTCTACTAGTAAGTAATTCACTGTTCTGTCCCAGTTACTTTTTGACAGGAGGCTTTAATTTGTTCAGATTGCACACAGATTCATTGATGATCTGACACATTTGTTTAGGAACACGTTTTGTCACCATGCAGTGCAACATGTGTACTGAGAAGCAATGCCTCACAATTTTAGCAGTGCCTACAATCAATGCAGATGGTCAATATTCAATAGACCACAGAGGGCCTGCCCTTTATCCTCCTGAATGGGTTCGGGTTTCATTCCTAACCTTCCTTTGGTCTTGTTTTTCATCTTTGTCGTTAGAAAAAAGCGAACAGAACAGCAGGATGGTCAAAACGATGTGGCCAGATAATTGAGCTAATCTCTGCCTGCCTAATACGTATCATTGACTTGCCTTTCTTAGAGAATCAATCAATACATCCTATTTCAGAAATTTCAACTAACACCTAAAACCATGGCTAAAAACGGCACCTCCTCTTCTCGTTCGTCCCCATGCTTCCACTTTCACTAGCTTTTATTCGTCTTTATAGTTATCCACCTTGAAAGTACAAATGGTCTTTTCAGGCATGAGAAAAAAAAAAACGGGGAAACCATTAAACACAAAAATAAAGACGGGACACACATTAAAAGAAAATTCGAGGCGGAGTAGTTTGCCCACCGGGCATAAGGACTCAGTGAATAGTTTGGTGGTAGAAGCCTCTAAAATTTCCTCACCAGCGTACGGCAATATCTAGCAGTTTTGGGCGGTCCTGGTGTGATGTCTTTAGAGTTGAAGTAGTGCTTCAGTGAACAGCTAACTTTGATCAGCCAGCTAGTGTCTGGGGACATAATGTTGACTAATCTTTTCATATTGCTTGTTAGGCCTTTAAAATGAATATCATTAGCAGCTATATTATTAGAATATTTTGAGTGCATGATAGCTTGTTAACTCCTGCTATCCAATTACTATCCACTTTACACAAGTACATACAGTTGTTGTATACATCTTTTGATAAAAGTTGCTTTGAGTTTAACTTTGGTGAATTTTGACACAGGAATTTACACCATTAACCAATACCAAAGCAGCTTTAAATGCACTGCTGTCCTTGTAGAAAGAAAAATCATATCCAAGAACACTTTGGTGGCTTGCAAATCTTCAATGAGATGGGTGGGTGATATGTTCGGTTAGCACTGTCACGTCACAGCAAGAAGGTCCTGGGTTCGATCCCGGGGTCGACACGGGTGCCTTTCTGTGTGGAGTGCCTTTCCTCCGGGTACTCCGGTTTCCTCCCACAGTCCAAAGACATGCACAGAGGGGATTAGGCTAATTGGCTACTCTAAATTGCCCGTAGGTGTGAATGGTTGTCTGTCTCTGTGTGTCGCCCTGTGGTGGATTGGTGACCTGCCCAGGGTGTACCCTGACTCTCGCCTGAAGTCAGCTGGGATTGGCAACAGCTTCCCCCCGCGACCCTGAACAGGAATAAGCAGCAGACGATCAATAAAGATGAACTTTGTTTATACCTGGGATTTAATATCCCTTAAATAATTGAAGGAAACTGAAATTGAGATTAAATAATTGTAGCCTGCTCCTCATCAGTACAAAACTAAATGTCAGGGTTGCAGGGTCTTGCTGGACACACGTAGTGGGTGGCAGTAAACCGAAAAGGAGTTTATTACGAGATTTCAGGCAGACAGAGTCCGAGACGTAATCCAATATTCAAACTCAAATTCAAAACATGCATAACAGAGGCAATGCAAGGTCAGAGTCAAAAAGGACAGGCAATGGTCCAAATCACGGTAAAGTAGATATACCCAAGGCAAGGCAGAGACAGGGTCCACAGTGCAAACAATGTACAGAAACCGAGCAGACTAGCATATAGCATGAGGCTTGGCAAAGTAGCGGCAACCACTTACAATGAGTCACAAAGTCTTTGTGAAACTGTGTGGTGTGTGTGTGTAGGTTGCATCCAATCAGGAGTTATGTGACTCACAGCCCAGGAGTGTGTCAGCCATGTTGGTTGTTCATGGGAATTGGAGTTTACAAGGAGCAAGCTGTGCTGGTAGCGAGGGGCAAATCCATGGCACTAAAACGCTGAGGAATCAGCAATATTCTTCCAAATGCACCTGTAGCTGTTAACATTGTCCAGCCTAACCTAATGCAATATTACTGTAATGTGCAGTTCAGGAATGCAATATGCAAGTGCATAAACTCATCACGGAATTAATTAAAGTCATTGACAAAACCATGAACAAACGTATGTAGCAGGGATATGATAATCAAGCTAGGGATAATTTATAATCAGAAACTGGGAAATCTGTCTGGGGTGAGAATAAGGATGTACAACAAGAATCAACACACACTGAACAACATCAACGAACAGAGGGAAACAGAACAGGTGAACACATTAGGCTAATAAACCAGTGACGAGATGTGGTGGAGACCGAACACATACTAAAGCAAACTAAGGCACATCACCATAACAAATGATGAAAAGTTCATAAATTATATCACACTGGACATTCTGGAGCCAATTCCCAGCTGAGGGCGAGAGGCGGGGTACAACTGGGGCAGGTCACCAATCCACTGCAGGGCCAACACATAGAGACAGACAACCATTCACACTCACATTCACACCTATGGGCAATTTAAAGTAGCCAATTAGCCTAATCCCCTCTGTGCATGTCTTTGGACTGTGGGAGGAAACTGGAGTACCGGGAGGAAACCCACAGGGACACAGGGAGAACATGTAAACTCCACACAGAAAGGTGCCCAGGTCAACTCTGGGGATCGAACCTAGGACCTTTTTAATGTGAGACGACAGTGCTAACCACCACACCACGCTGCTTCTTTATTTGTATTATTTTTAACAAAACGTTTCAAAGTAACGATGGCCTGTCGTTTCTCTTTACTGAGTCGAGCAGTTCTTGGCATAATATGGATTACTACAGTTGTAGAATAGGGCTATTATCTATATAGCAACACTACCTCGACACAACACAACTGAAGACCTCAAACACATTAAGAAGGCAAGAAATTCCACTAATGGACTTTTGACAAGACACACCATGTTAACTGAAAAGCCTTCCAGGTGACTACGTCATGCAGATGGTTAAAATAATGCCAACAGTGAGCAAAGCTGTAATCAAGGTAAACGCTGGCTACTTTGAATAATCTAAAATATGAAGCATATTTGGTTTTTGTTTTTTAAGACTTAATTATTCACAACATACCTTCATATGTACGAGACATGTTAGGTTCATGGTTTTGATGCCTTTAGTATTGTTCTACAATGTAGAAAATAGTCAATAATAAGACAAACCTTTGAAAGGGTAGGTGCGTTGAAAGGCTTTTCGACCGGTACCGTTTTTTCAACTATAAATAGTTAACAATGGTCAACATTATACACTAAGCAAAAAGCAGTGAAATCTGTTTGGAATGGTGTTCTTAAGAATGAGAATTTAGTCTGGAAATCCTGTTCGTTAGTAGGCTATTTGGGGCAGCAGCTTCACAGTGGTGTCTCAATAAACAGCACTGATTACAAATTGACCAACTGTTTAGCTCGCAAAACTGCAGCATATTTATTACTGAGAAAGCTCTGACTGGGCGTATGGATAAAGCTAATGGATACATGGTTAGCATTTGAAATGGCTACTAGACCACATACAGCTCACACCTCGGTGTGGCTCTCAGGAGCACATTCATCACAGGTGCTTCAGGACAGTAGAAGTGCTCGGAGTTATCAGTGAAACATTCTCCCATATGTCTCCACTGCCTCTTTATCTACAACAGCAGCCTGCAGGCAACCTAAAACCTTAACCCACTGTACATCTGACCTCCAACACGGACTCGCTCCGTTCTTAAATGTGTGTGCGCGCGCGTCTCTGTGTATGTTTGTGGGGGTGCGTGTGTGCGTTACAGAGAGAAACGAAAATGAGAGAGAATTTTCTGCAGTGTCGCATGCCGCTGTAGTGAGAGAGAATAAAAGCAAGCAGATGAATACCTATACTACGAGTGGCAAAAGAGTAGGCACGAGAGCAACATCATTGAGCCATTCAGCTTATTTTTCATTTAAGAAGTGCAGGAAAACCCTGACTACTAAAAGGATGTGCAGGCTAATTGTCCTCATTAGCATGATGTATGACCCATAAATTCTCATTCGCCAAGGAATCCGCTTTGAAAAACGAGAAGTGTCCTTTTTTCATTTTTAATTACATGGCCCCCACCCAATGATTCATGCATTTTATAGAGAGAGTGAGAGCGCTATCATGCTACGCTCTGTGCTTTACGTTACAAATGAAAGTTGCGCGACCATACGGTATGCGTAATCATATAGGATACAAAGCGGCAAAACATTTGAGGTATTTTAGGTGACGACAGCCACAGTCTGCATTCATTAAAACCCGCACGCCAAAGAGTAATGACGACATAGTAATGCAATCCCATTGAGCCATTTACTGTTTATGGACCAGAAGGACTAAACACTGTGTTTCCAACTGCTTAAGGGGCTTCTTAGACACCATTATGATCCATTTGAGCCCCAGCAAGTCTCACATAGACTGGTTAACAGAATGCATTAAACACCTTGATCATATTGAGACATCTTTTCGCTCACAGCGGTCTGAAGTAATAGCAAAACAAACACATGTAGCGCACAGGCTCGTCTCAATTTTCCCGTGATTGTGCTCTGCAGCACGTTAATGTGCTTCTGTTCTGTGGTGATCAAATACAACCTAAAAATTAACTAACACACGGTCTTTGTTCCATTTAGTTTGAAATATCAAGGCGAAAAAGAGCAGGTTTCCAAAGAACCGTTTGCTTGATCAGTCTTTATTCCAATCTATGTACATTCATCCTCAGTAACCACTTTATCCCGGTCCGGATCGGGATAGGTGCACAGTCTATGCCTGGAACACCGGGCGAAAGATGGGTGAATTCACCAGTCCAGTTCTGTCACACACGCTCTTCCACACACTCATTCACACCTAGGGAGAATTTAGCCTAGCATAAAATTCTAACTGCATGGTGTTCAATAGTGGGAGAAGACTGGAGAACCTGGAGGAAACCTCAGTGAAGAAGGAGAACATGCACAGTAACCAGACTTCAGGATCAGCCCCACTGTACCATCGCACCGCCCTGATCGATCTTTCAGCTTTTTCTTTTTGAAGCCATGCTACGACTGATCTTTAACCTTAACGTCATGCATATGCTTTTGGTACAAAATGAATATTTGGGTTTATTGTAGAAACAAAATCGGCTAAATAATGATCAGAATTGCCCTTTACTGATCCAGAACTGGTTCCTCCATGGCATTGCTGTGAATCCCTTTTTCTTGGCACATACATTTTTAAGAGTGCACCTTCACTGACCCTCTTTTCTAACCTCACCCTTCGAGTTGTCTAGATTTCTTTTCTCACTTATCACTCTCCTTTCTTTCCTCTCTCTCTCTCTCTCTCACACACACACACACACATACACACAAACCTCACTCTCCCCTTTCTTTCTCCCTCTTTCCCCACTTGCCCTCCCTCTATTTTCTTCTCTCTGTCCTCTCTATCTCTTCCTGTGCATTCAGACTGCTGTCTGCTCTTCTGGACGATCAGTGATTTATGTCGTCCCCAGGTGAGCATGTTCACATCGGCATTACCTTCCTTTTCCAAGGCAGTGATCTGTTTCCCTGAGCTCTGTGCTCTGAAGCTCGTACCACTTCAGTGATCAGAAGCTCGCTCCTGCTCCAGCCTCCCTCTCTCTCCCTCTCTCTCTCTCTCTCTCTCTCTCTCTCTCTCTCTCTCTCTCTCCACACTCTGCCTGAAAGCCTAATACCAAATGGCAATATTCTGGAGGGAAAGAGACATCTAAAACCCATTGACTTTGAAGATTCATTGACTTCTTGTGATTTGGGCCAGCTCCACTAGTGTATAGAGGATGTTTTTTGGCTTCAGAGGAGAAGACAGCTTCGATTCATGAAAAGCATAGAGGAGATTTGATTTTCTGATCATTTATAACATTAAAGAGGTGATACTGAAAATACTAATGGTAATCTTCGTCTGATAGCGGACTATAATACGTAGCCCTTTGACAATTCGATTTAAGGCGCATCTAATCCATGCGTAGCCTTCGAAACAACTTAATTCACATGCGACTACAGTACAGGTATAAATAAGGTTGAAGGATTTTTAAAATGATTCCCAGCGATGGCTGCTGCCTGCCTCCCCAAAAAAATGGCTACACACTTCAGTTGAATCTAAACGACATCAAAACCCCGAATCTGGATACTGCTTGTCCTGTAGTACACTGAAACTGAACCAATAATCAAAGAGCAGCTGCGAGTTCTAGCTGGAATGTAGATTTCAATAACGTATTCCAAAAAACGCCGTAATTGACGGTGTTTTTTTAATCTTCTTTCAGAATGCAAATGTTGCAAAAGACTGAACGCGCATATCTACTACACCATAGTTGTGTATACACACTCAGATCTTATGCTCGTTTGAAATGAGCACAGTGAGTACATTTACTTGCAACGTTCAGTAATATTACTTTAAGCTCATAAAACGTAAAGGAAATTTTATCCCTGGGTTATCCAGGTTGGGTAAAGTGATTTCAGATGGAGAGGAATGATGCAACAGATTCAAATGCAGATCTTGTAGTAAAATATACATTGGATAGATCAGATGTGGTATTGTTATATGCACTTGGCCTGACCAGAAAAAGCACCTGTGGTGCGAAAGTATTACCTTTATGCTAATCATTATGCATTCAGTCTGAAATGACCTTACTGTGACATAAAACATCCCCAGCCTAGACCAAGCGCTGAACTCTATGAGCCATAAAGACGCTCAAGGGGAAACAAAGAGAAATGAGCATTGTATTCAATTATTTTGGAACGTTCCATCTTCATGTTTACATAAAATCCCTTATAACTCACTGAGAATCTTTTGTTCTTACTCACCCATGAAAAGCTGCTGTAAATCAAACATATATTTGGGTATTTTCAGGGAGGAAAAAAAATAATCAGTTGGAATATCAGATGTCGTCATGGAGAAGCCAACAACAGACTTCAAAACATACGCTATCTTTATGGCCCATAGGTAAACTTCTACTACATGCTTACTTGGCACAACATTCTTGTAAACACGTTCAGTGCTGTGAAAGCAGCCAACAAGTGTAGCTTTGGTGTTTTTTTTCTCTACTAGTAGAGCTATCACTGCGCTTGATCTACAATTTGTTTATCGTAACACACAAAGCTGCTTAGGTAGCAAAACAGCAGGAGGGTTACCAAGTTCATGTCACATCAGGTGGACACAAAGAATATTATTATATTACTATTATTACATTATGAAATAATATTATTAGTACTATATTATAGTGATTGTACATGAATCTATGCTGTAAAAAAAATTACAGTCGATTTTTACGGTAATTTAATGGCAGCTTGGGTTGCCAGTAAAGAACTGTAAAATTTACAGTAAACAACTGTAAAACATATTTATGGTAAAGTACTGTAATATTTTACATAGTTTAAAATGACACATTGCATTTTCCTCAAGATACAACAGAGTCGTATTCATGGACCCCATCAAAGTAGCCTGACAGAGCTGGGATTTGAACACATGACATGCCACCAGAACTAGCTTAAAGCACTTCGCATTGATACAACACAATCTCTCAGTGGCGTTAAGTCAGTGTTAGAAGTAGTTGAATCAGTGTGAGCTTGTTGAAGTGTTATTGGAGTGGTTTGACGGTTAAGGTGTCGCATACAGTTCAGAATGCTTGGGGTTTACTACCAGTAATCCCAAAACTAGCATGGTTGGGCAAAGCCCTAAACCTTCAGCTCAACTGTATCCTGTATTAACCAAGTGAGCTGTACTGACTTATGTGTTGTTTATATATACACCATTAAGATATTACGGTACTTTACCGTAAATATGTTTTACAGTTGTTTACTGTAAATTTTACAGTACTTTACTGGCAACCCATCCTGCCAGTAAATTACCGTAAAAAATCTATTGTAATTTTTTTTTTTACAGTGAAGCTTACAGTCCTGACTTCATCTGCTGACTGAATGTGATACAAGTACATGAAGTAATAAGAACAGGAACAAGAAATGGGTTCCTAGCAGGGCCGGATTATCCATATGGGCCAGTGGGCTGGTGCCCAGGGGCACCAACCACTCACAACCAGTGGGGTGGGGTGGGGGGGGGCACTACATGACAGAAGCTTTAAAAATATTTTTCGTAAATTTTTATGATATTCACATGAAATTGTTAAAAGGCCATACATAAATCATCATGAACACTAATTTCATAATAATAATAATAATAATAATAATAATGAACAAATCAAGAGTACATGACCATTCATTCCCCCTCCCCAATCTGTCAGAGTTGAGTCAGTTCACAACTATGCACATTTTTTAAAACTGTTACAGAAAATGAGTGAAAAATGGACAGACATCAATTGAGTGGTTGTGCAAAGAGAAAAAGAAAAAAAGACAAGGAC
>JAQMCW010000001.1:12114699-12130953 GCA_030068335.1 Chrysichthys cranchii
TCCACTGTAGTTACACTGTACTTATTTTTTCCTGGATTCTTGTAACACTACAAAAAAAACAAAAAAACAACACCACTACATATTGAAATCTGACATGGTTTTATTGTCATCTGATATTATTTATTTGTTTATAGAAATTAGTGAGGACCACACAATTGTTATTTAGGCCATGATAAATAAAACGTACACTTGAAGAAGGATGTACTTTATAATCTTTGACTGTGGCACGACTGTCTGTGCTGGATGGACTGGTTTAAATATTTCTATACCTGCTGATCTCCTGGGATTTTCATGCACAACAGTCCCTAGAGTTTACTGTGGAAACACCTTGTCGATATGAGGGATCAGAGGAAAATGGCCAGATTGGGCCAAGCCAACGGAAAGGATACAGAAACTTAAATAATCACTCTTTAAAAAGCATCTCAGAACATACAAAGCATCAAACCTTGATGTGGATGGGCTACAACAGCAGAAGACCACATTGGATTCCACTCCTGACAGCCAAGAACATAAATCTGAGCTTACAACAGGAACAGACTCACTAAAATGGGGCAGTTGAAAATTACGGTGGAGAAAAAAAACCACCCAGCGGTCTTCAACTGTCACGTTTAGGTGATCCTGTACCCACTCAGATTCTTTTTCTTAGCTGACAGGAGTAGAAACCGATGTGCACGTCTGATGTTGTAGCCCATCCACCTCAAGGTTTGATGTTTTGTGCTTTCTGACATGCTTTTCTTCTCACCACAGTTGTAAAGCGTGATTATGTGAGCTTCCTGTTGGCATATCACACAGTTGTGCTTGAAAATCCTAGGAGATCAGCAGTTTATGACATACTGAAACCAAAGTGTCTGGCATCAACATCCATGACGTGGCGGTTTGATGTAGACATTACCTTACATTCTTAATCTGTAGCTACAGGATTGTATGTATTTCCCTGCTATATGATCGGCTCATTAGATATGAGTAGGTGTACAAGTGTTCCTAATAAAGTGCTCAGTGAGTGCGTATATACATTTGCTGAAACTTGTGAATTTATGTGGCTTTTGTATTTCCTTTGATGTGATTATAAATGTTCAGAGCAGTAATATAAAGCAAAAAAAACCCCTCAATAAATAAAGTAAAATAAATAATAAAGTAAATAAAGCAATAAATAAACTACTGCAAGTTCTTATTCGCATTGCTATATACACAGACCTAAACTAAACGCTGTGTATAAAATTATGCCTCTAAACTTTCTCTGAACTCGTAATAAATATACATGACTAACATTGTAGTGTGAGGGTTGTTGTGCCTGGGTCATGCTGACTGGCTCTGGCTTCACTTCATCACTGCAATCATTTCATCGGCACACGATTACTACGCTGCCTTGATCTTCTCATCTGTACATCTCCATGCAAACAGCATCTGAAAAGCAGAGATGCCTTGAAATCAAAGAAACCTTTTTTTCCCTCTGCAATTAGGGCCCAATCTTTGATGGTAAGGAACAAAAACAGTGCACATCATTAATTAAGCGGATAAACAACAACAAGCCACAGAAACAAGAAATAATGCCAAGATTTTGCTGCTCTTTCATGAACGCTGATAGAAAGCATCTGCAACAAGTGCAACACTGATCTTTCACTTGTGTCCTTCTTAAGTGCTCTCCCTGTGTGCCTTTGCCTTGTCAGAAAAAATCTAGAGCAGCCTGTTCTCACATCTGTAACATTACCTGAACTCTCACCTTCAAATACAGGCTGACAAATTCTTCCGGGAATACTGAGATAGCACTTGAAAAATTCTTTATCAGCCTTTAGCTACCCTGAGCCCTCTTTTTGTGGAATGCGGTATACGTTACGGTCCACCCTCTACGTATCCTCACAGAAGAAAATAAGAAAACATATAATACTGGGCAAAGGAGTCTTAGACATATGCAAAGAAATACTGTGAAGTAAAAAAATGACATCAAAAATTATTAAACTGAATCTTTTTACTTAGAAGAAAAAAAAAATACTACAATAAAGTCAACATCTGGTGTGACAGCCCTTTGCTTTTATTGTTTTTCTTAAATAGTAGTCCTAGGTACAATGTGTACACTTTTATAAAGAAAGTTTTTCTGAGCATTTTGGAAAATCAGTTGTTCTGACTGTTGTACTTGCTTATGTTATTTTCCCAGTAAAACCCAGGAGTCTTCATAATGTTTTTGTCTGAAAAGTGGTCTCTTTTGTAATATGCTGTGTACTTTACTGACATATAAAATTTTTCAAATACAAATATTTTGTGTGTGTGTGTGTGCGGAAAAGTAATGTTTTGGACAGCTAAAATGTTTTTGTTTTTTTAGATGACTGACTCAGTAATGCAAAATTCGCAAAAATAAATATCTGTAATAAAATCTGTACTAAAAGATAGAGTGCCTAAGACTTCTGCACAGTACTGTACATTCTGTTTTACTGCACCTGCCCAATATATACTACATGCACACAACAGGAGTTCTCAAACCTTTTTCCATTTCCATTCCGCTCTGAGCCCAAATGTATTTTATGAACGATTTAAACATCACACTCATTATTACAATGTGTTCTGGCCTAAACTTTCCACTAACAGAACACATTAGGTCCAAGTGGGGGACTGGGATGTGTCCACTGCCAACAAGTTTAGTCCTTCTTCTTACTAATTTACATGCCTCAAATAAGCTTAAATTCAAATGTTTGGATCAGTGCCAAATCAGATCACCTTTTGGTAGCAAGCATAATGCTCGCCACCACAACGATAAGTGGTTGAATCCAAAAACGGACATGCGCATGGACAAGTGCACAAACCTAATATTTCCAGCACCTAGTGGTGGAAGCATACAAATCACACACACACCCTGTTTATATGCCAAAGAGCCTATGCTTGTATGATACAATGATATATACTACATAGCCAAAGTATGTGGACACTAATCCATCACACCAATACGTGCTTTTTGAATATCCCATTCCAGATTTAGTCCCCTACTGCTGTAATTATAAGCTCCACTCTTTTGGGAAGGCTAAAATGTGTTAGCAAGGTCAAGCACTGATGTCGAGCAAGGAGACCAAGTTAGTTGTTCCAGTTCATCCCAAAGGTGTCCAGTGGGGTTGTGGTCAGGGCGTTGTGTAGGCCTCGAGTTCTACCACACCAATCTAGGTAAACGTAAGAGTTTTATATAAACCTAGACATTACGGAGCTTGCTTTGTGCACGGCGCACTGTCATGCTGGACCAGGCTTGGGCCCTGAGAAATCTTAATCCTACAGCATACTAAGACTTCCTATATAAATGTGCTCTCACAACATTCTTGGGGAAAAACCACATATGGGTGTGATGGGCAGGTGTGCATAAATCTTTGGTCATATAAATGAATAGTTATTCCATCTGGTCACATTATTTAGCAACTGAAAGTGTTAGAATCCAAAATTTGGCCAAAATAGTGTCCGTTTTAAAGTAGTCAATTTAAAATCATTTGTCCTATGAGAAGATTCTTAAGAACAGATAGTTATCACACACTGCTTCATGATGAGGATTGAGTAAATAAAAAATCCATTACAGCTTTTAGTCCCAAAACATCCAATTTCACTGAAGCAACGTTGCCAATTCTCTGAGGGAAATATCATAGGTCTTTAGTTTCTCCATTCAGTATACATTCCTGTGGTGTCCATAATCATACTACCATATTTGTAAGACTCTCCCAAGAAGAATGAGGGAGTGCTTAACAACAGGATATTAGCTTCAACCGGCATTCACAAATACAAGCGCTGCATTTAGGCAGGGGAACGCAAATTAACCCGAGGTGCCATCTGCAATCAAGCCTAATTTCAATAACATTGTGGTTCGTATTCGTGTGCGCTCCCATTAGCATAATCAAGCGACAACAAAAATGTTTTCCTGCCTGATAATAGTGCCTGTCTCCCCTGCGCATGTGCATGAGAAAATTACAGGGAGACACAAGAATCTAGATTGCATTGGAGTCTCCCATCAACAGCACACAAGCCTACAGGGCAGCTGATCTCCAGCCCTGATCAGAGATGAGAGGAGACTCTGGGAATACTTGGTTGGTATCGAATATCGTCATAATCAGTGAACTATTACGATATTCTATATCTTTATTTAACACGGTTTATTTTGATTTTTTTTAGAAAAAAATAACTCGGCAAAAAACCCCTCAATTTTGCTATTGACATTTTCTCTGAGAATTCTACAAAGCGCATACTTCCACTTTGCTGAGCTCACCAATGGGATGAACACGAGGTGAGCAGACTCTCTGAAGACTACCTCTGATGATATTTCTAATAATATGGTGCCATATGCAATACCCTTGGGTGCACATCGGCCCAGTAAGTGGAAAAAGGGAAAAGGAGATGCTGCTTCGCTGCAGCTGCCTCAAGTGACATGCTACGTTCGAAACTGCATTCTACATACTAAATATTCACAAACTCTGCTACACATCCAAAACCGACCTCAGGACTTGTTTGGTCTTTTAATTATATCGCAACACTCTTACAGGTTTTATCCTATGATTGCTTGTGTGGCCTCAGGGCTTTTGTACATTTCTAACTTGAAACACAATATATATATATATATATATGTATGTATGTAAGGCACCGCAGCATGAAGGTTTTTTTTTTTTTTTATAAAGGAAATGGTTAATGGTGTACCCATCAGCTGGTAAAAGCTTCCCTATACAACTATAATTTAATGACGGGCACATTTCCTAAAATGACTGTAGTAATTCCCCCACAAGAGCATAAGCAATTCTTCAGTATTATGGGTTGTTTACTTAGTACAGAGACACCCTTTGAATTAAATGCCCATTTTCAAAGTGATAAGGGAACAATTTAGTGAGGACCCATAACAATAACGCAACACAATCGATAATGTTAACAAGTGAATTGAAAAATCTAACGACACTTGGACTGACTGCGTCTCAGCCGAGAAGGAAATATCCAAATAAGTACCAATAAAGGATGCTACTTTATCACAGAGCTATCTGTGATTAACACTGCATGAATAAAATGATAGCTCTTAATGCTGTCATCATTAACTAGAATGAATATCAGGCTGGCAAAGTAATGAGGTTTTTACATAATGAGCAGTGCTACAGAGATAAAAGTAAATCAGAAGGAAACAGGGCCAAAATATGGAAATGGCCAAAATGCAAAGAAAATAAAAACCATAATTGGATTTTTTTTTTTTGTTTTTTTTTTTACGCAGCAATACCAAAGCACTTCTTTAACTAAGAACTTTTTTTTGGAAGTGTTATTACTTATAAACAGTTCACAAATGTATGTCTGTAATGCATATAATATGACTGTACATGATTTGATGAGTGTACCCTACTCCAGGATGCTAAGATAAAAGGATAGGCTTAAGATAAAAGGAGAACTTGTATTCATATAGACTACAGCGTCTATCTGTTTACAAGGTGGTTTTTCCACAGACTTGCGCATTAGGGATAGGGGGTAAATATACATATTATATCTCTATCTATACACACACACACATACATACATACTTGTAGATATGTTTATAGATTAATAAGCCTTTAATTGGACATTATAGACTGTGAAGCTACTTTGTGACAATGTCTGTTGCTAAAAGCGCTATAGAAATAAAATTGAATTGAATTGAATTAAGAAAAAAGAAAAATATAGAGACAGGTTCACTTCAATGATGATATAAAATATGTAGGTTATATCTACAGAATATTTTAAATTGGTGCAGTGGCTACTGTTGGCATGTCATACCTCCTGGGTCCCCAGTTTCGATCCTGATTTCGGGATACTTTCTGCATAGGTTTCCTCTCAGAACCATATTAGTATGAGGATTGACTATGCTCAGTTGCCCCGTGGTATGAATGAATGTGTGCATGGTGCCCTGTGATGGACTGTTGTCTGATTCAGGGTGCATCCCTGCCCCATACCCATTTTTGTTCTTTTTTCAGGATAGGTTTCGTATAGGCATGGAACGATTGATGACAGCATCAGGAAACGCTATTGTGATAGCCATCGAGACACTTTAAATGTCTGTTGGACAAAACGGTGTGTGCTGCTTTGGATTGACAAACCTCAGTTGTGTTGGACTATTCTGTAGCCTTTTACAAACCTCAATAGCCTGCCAGACTTTGGAGTACACCAACAAAACATCTCTGTTTCTCTGATGCATCTTAGCTTTCCCCGTCTGCGCTTGCCAAACACTTCACAATCCAATAATACAGAAGACCTGCACGTGCAGATTATATAACTGTATCGAAATGTATAATGGGCTTAAATACAGCTAATAACTTGTTGGGTTTAGTTACAGTCCCAAGGTTTTGTAAGCCATCCTGACCAGGATAATGCTAATAACTAGCAGCTACAGCTTACGTGAAACCAGCTTCTGGACATTTTTTCCCCACTGTAATCCACATGATGTGCAGTGCATCGTACACCATATGACCAAACATTTGTGGACATCTGACCATCACACCCATGTGTGGATCTTTCCCAAACTGTTGCCACAAAGTTGGAAGCACATAACTGGATAGATTGTCATTGTATGCCGTACCGTTACAATTTCCATTCACTGGAACTCAGGGGAGCAAACATACTCAGCATGACATTACCCTTGTACACAAAGTGAGTTCCGTGAGGACATGTTTTGCCAAGGTTGATGTGGAATAAGCCATGACCACACCCAGGCCTCTTCGCCCAACGTCAACGCCTGGCGTCACTAATGCTCTTGTGGTTGAATATGCTCAACCATGTTCAAAAATCTAGTGGAAAACCTTCCCAAAAGAGTGGGGGTTATTATAACAGCAAAGGGCGGCTAAATCTGGAATGTTCAACAAGCACACTCGGTTCTTTTGACCATAGAGTCCGTATAATTTTTGTTTAAACTTGAAGCATATGCACACATTTATAAACCATGATTTTATCTTATACAGTGATAACAAAACAACATTGTCCTTAAATTATTCAATGAGCTGATATAAGACATCTGCTTAAAGTATTTTCCTGTTTCCTACCCCTTAAGAAAATTCGGTCTCTTGCTCTGCATTAGACAGAAAATAAGCTAGCATCATGACTTTTCCCTGGTGACATTTCCTTTATGTGGAAAACCTGCTGGATAAGAGCATTGCCCTGACAAATATACATGCAATGAAGTACAAACTGCATCTCAACACCTTGGGGACATGAAATGCAGCCCTGACCTATCTTTAGTGGCAGAATAGATTGATCTTATTGAGTGCCAGCATTGCTCATGCACACAAACACCGGCTATCATTTTCTCATGATGGACTCCTTCACCTCGTTTCTGTTGCGAAGTCAAGAAAAGGTCCACCGTGTTAACAAACTGACTTCACTGCAGAAAACGGGCTTTTGTTTGTTTAGGACCATTATTTGGAAGTCCACTAAATATTACAGCAAACACGCTGAATATATGTCGTGATTTTCATCTATTTGTCCATGACACACAATTTCGAATGGGGTGTTGTTACTTTTGACACCATGGTAGTTATTGCCTGAGGGAGAAAGTTGAAGGCTGGTACTCAGTGCTGAAAGTAGCTGTTGATGGTCTGTAGAGGGAAAAAAAAAAAAAAGAAAAACAGTGAAGGCATTGTCTGTCAGAAAGAACTGACGGAGAAATTGGGGAAGAAGCAGCGAATAAGAAATGAAACGAGGAACTTTTCTCCAGAGCTTTTCCATATCTTGAAATGATGCCTGGGCAGAAGAGGGGAGGAGGAAGAGGCGTACAGGCACATTTTGCCATATTAACACAAACTGCAGGGAGTTGTGTTGGAGAAAAAGTGGGCAGGATTGAAAGCAAACACAGGAAGGAGATGTTGGCTGGAAAGAAGGATGGTGAGATGAGGAAAGTTTACTAGTTAAAAACAAAGAGGAGAAGTGAAGGAGATTACAAGGGAGGAAAGGGCAGTGACGAGTGAATCCAACAACTGTACCTCTGTGTGTTATGAAGGACCACGGTCATATAAATCGTGATCATGAACAGGCCGTTTCATTTCTTGAGGACGGTGTTTGCTGAAGTCAGATTTTTATGCCTCACACTATATGTGTCACTATACACTGCTTTCATAAAGTGATTCTGTCGTCCACCTCCTCGCTAAAGGTAGGAAGTAGGATGACTTTTACATACGATGAGCCGTGGCACAGAAATGGGGCTATATCAGCATGAAAGACAGCACAACTAAAAATGCAACAAAATAATAATAATAATAATAAACATTATGAAGTCCAAAATTTAAAATAACTCATTAAACTTTACAATTCCTTGTTGGTGGGTAATGATTCCTAATAAGTTTTTTTTTTTTTTAAACTCTAATTACAACCCATAAATCTCTAATAATCTACTATACATAATTCCTTGATCACTTAAAATCATGTTGTCACGATTTATTATAAACCTCTGTGATGTCCTGCAAAAGACTGAACTAATAATGTGTATGGCCTGTGAATAATCATGAAGCAACTGTAATATTTATTAACAATTATTATAATACATAACAAACGCACTGCTTGGATGCCTTGGTTCTGTGTTCAACTTTGTCCCAGTTCTTCAAAGTGTAACCGATAAGATGAGCATCATATGTGACAGAGCAAAGACACAGCTCGCTAATGAAGCAGCTAATTATTTGCACGTCTCGAAATTAAAATCTACACCATATGGCCAAAAGTATGTGGACACCCGACTCTTTGTATACTTTGCATACGCTTTAAGATTTCTGGTCGCTGGAAATAAAGGCGCCCGAATATATTCCAGCATGACAATGTCCCTGTGCAGAAAGTGAGACCTATACTTTCTGTCCACTTTAATAGGAACATCTGTACATTCATGCAGTTCATGTGTAATCAGCCAATCACGTGGCAGCAACACAACGCATAACTCATACAGCTACAGATCAAGAGCTTCTGTTAATGTCCATATTAAACATGAGAATGAAGAAAAAGGGAGATCTTTGTGAATTTAACCAGGGAACAATTAGTATTTCAGGAACTGCTGACCTCCTGGGATTTTCACGCACAACATATTAGCAAAAAAACAAAAAACAACAAACAAAAAAACCACTGAGTGAGTGACCGTTTTGCTGGTAGAAACCCCTTGTGGATAAAAGAGGTCTCGAGGAAAATGCCCAGATTGGTTTGAGCTCCCAGGAAGGATATAGTAACTCAAGTAATCACTCTTTACAGCCGAGGTGAACGGAAAAGCATCTCAGCATGCACGTAACATCGACCCGTGAAGTGGATGGGCTCCAACAGCAGAAGACCACATACTAATATTTTCAAGGGACATGTCAAGCTGGTTTTTGTTCAATCTAAAATAGCCCTGGTTGCCTTTGCTGCATAACCGTCAGATGAGGATGAACTCGCCAGGAGTTTGTCAAGACATTTCTCCTCAAGTCTTAAACACCCGTGTTCTTGTTCTCTGTGACTTCTCCCGTCTTCTCCAAAAAAAAAAAAAAAAAAGTACAATCATTTTCTTCCCCTTAGGATTTACTGTACTCACTGGATTTAGAAACATGCAGAATAAGTTAGTGTTATAAACAATCAGTGCATCTTGATGCAGTAAAAACTGCTGGTTAAAAAAGAGCCTAGGTACCTTTCAAATTTCAATCTCTCTATTAAATAAAGCCTTGTAGAAATCAGTCTTTATGGACGGCATGTCAGATGGTTTGAGGAATGCAATTCTGACTTTATCAAACACCATCCTCAATAATTCTTGCCTGTATAAGCAGGCCAGTCCATCAATTTAGATTATTATAGCCTTTTTGGGACAAAAAAAGTGTTTCCGCTCACAAACACACAATAAATACCTATCGTGAAATGTAATATTTAGTTTCGCATAGCTCTGTTATACATCCCAGCAATTGTAAATGTAAAGAAAATGAACAGCTGCCTAAACAGTTATCACAGCAGGAGGTATGTTCGCTGCTTATGGAAGTTGGGAGAATTCCCATGCACGGGTGTTTTCAGTGAGATGAGCAATTTACTAAACAACACCGAGAACACATCCATATGAATAAAACATCGGCCCAGTTTCTGCCACGAACACAGAGGACCTGACAGAAAAGTGGCACAAACAGCCAGACGCAGACTCACAAACTCAGCTTCACTCCTGTGTGCGTTTCTCCCTTTTTTTGTTTTTCCCTAGGACTCACTTCTTATATTTATTTTAACTACACTGGGGTGCTGCATCTACTCAGCAACTGCTGTCAGGGATTGGAAAGGGATTTTGGACCATCAACAAAAAGGTCAATTCTTGTAACGGATCCAGGTATCGATTGCTGGAATGTATTTAACGTATTCTGTTTGCTAATACGCAACCAGATTAGCTTTATATAACGATTGTCACGATGATGGAGTCTGGTTACGACGACAATGCTTTATTCATACAACATGCAAGCGGCTGGACGTGTTTGAGAAAAGCCTATTTAAAGCTTGTATTATCCTGTGACCTTTAAATGAAAGTTGTGAGAAGATGGAAAGGCACTGAGTATGACCTGAGTATTAAGTCCTTTTCCTTTATTTACCGCAGTGCAATACCGTGTAGTACTTTTCTCTCCCAATCATTTCACACCAACAAGCTCTGAAGAACACGACAGCTGTGTGCCCGTGGAGACGGTAAAAAAAAAAAGAAGAAAGAAAGCAAGAAAGAACAAAAAGCAAGGCTATTAAGAGGCAAGGTATTATGTTTGCACGTGGTGCAATTTCTGCCTCTTATCTGTTCCGAACAACACATTTGTTCAAAACAGCAGCGATCAAAAGCGCTCCATCTGATGAAATGCAATCAGAAATGTTTAGGTTGCTGTGACAGCATGTCTGTCTTCATCTTTGGCGGCACAAACAAAGCCTTTCTTCCATCTCGCAGGAGACGAGGAGGACGCCGTTCTGCAAAGCCCACAAGGCATCCATGCTTTGTGAAGATCACAATTATTGGCACCCATGTGTGAAAATATTATGTTTGTGGAAAGCTGTTCCCAGTGTTTCTGGTATTACGCTCCTGGGGAGGAGGGGGGGGGAGGGGGAGCACACTGTTTGAACAGATTGTCAAACTGATCCATGGAAAACCACAGGAATACTGCATCAAAGATGTGTCGAACAATGAATGCAGATTTTGCCATTTTGTTACCTTCGCTTTCAGGGTTTCACTTAGAAGGCTGTCTAGGTACGGGGTTACTCAGAAAAAAAGGGAGGGGGGGGCTCTAAATAGTTGAGATGTGAAAAAGCATGTAGGAAACAGACAGAAAGAACATAAAAGATTTTAAGAGAAAAGTGAGGTGCGTCGGTAAAAATCGAAAACATGCGATGCCAAAAAAAAAAAAAAGTGCCATTAGGAAACTGCTTGGAAACATTATAGGATTTTGCTAAAGCAAGGACAAATTTCATGCTAGGTTAGTACGTGGCAATTGTGTGACAATTCTGATTACGGTCAAGGCTCTTCACGATGGTACGCTGCATTGATATTTTGATAGCTTGCACTTGCAATCCTGAGATCTTTATTCAGCCATCAGCAACCACGCACTAAATCCCAGAGAAGAAAAAAAAAAAAAGCAAAAAACTTTCAGTATTAAGGTGACTAAAGCCAAATTAGCATTTTTATCATTCGGGTTTAAGGAAGAGTGACTTCTTCTGGAATTCATCTATAGTACACTGGTGGAGTATGACAAAATGCAATTAGATGCGTATAGCAAGAGCAGCTATATGTTAAGCAGGCATATACAGGTTTGATTTAGACTGTCTAGATCATTTATGTGGACAAGAACAAGCAGACAGAATAACAGTTTATCCTTCGAACATCACACTGCACTGCACGATCATGTGCGTGCCCCGTGAAGAAATCCTTATGAGATTTCAGATTTTCATATTCAGTCTTACTTTCATAAAAATTAATATTCGTTTGAAATCACATTTCGGGTCTCTGTTTCGCTCTAGCGTCAAACACTTGTGTGTAATCGGCTCCTTCTCTGCATTAGATATCCTCTATGCAAGATATGCCTGGAAATTACACTGTATACCATGTTAATCCTAATGTATTCCTAATCAACTCTACCAACACTTACAACACCCAAGAATGAGGGGAGCGAGTTATCGAAATATCAAAAGAGTCATGTTTGCCAACATTAGCGCGAGACAGGATGCTTTGCGGACTCATTCCTCCTCTCTCATCCTTATCTGTGATTAAATAGGCAGCCTTGTTCATAACCAGAGAAAGAAGAGAGAGACAGAGGAGAAGGGAATGCAGATAACCTCCTCTCACCCCTTTCCATCTAATCATACTTGCCCGTGATGAGCACGTGCGAGAGACGTAGCTCTCGATTGCCCACTGTCCCTGCAGCAATTACTGTTCTGACAGCTCCACAATGGCTCTGTAATTATGGCCCTCATATTTATCCACTGAGCCCTCACTCGGCGTACGGTTCACAGCAGCGAGTGATACAAGCACCTAACCACAGATGTGGAGGCTAATAAATTGTTAGCGCCATTAGTGTTCATAGTTGACGTCCGGTTTATTCCGCCGAGCAAAACAAAAAGCACCTGCAGGCCTGCTAACTGCGGTAGAAGCTACTAGGTCAGGCGAAGCAATTTTGTCGGAGAAGACTCCCAAGCAGGGGACGTCGGCAAACTTCCCTGTGTTGATTAAATAAATGAGGGTGATTGATCTACCTTGGGTATTGAGCAGAGAGTGCTGGCTTGTTGAGAATCCCTGATTTCTGATGAGCGCGGATAGGGCCGTTTGCGCTGGCTGATGAGGGACCGAAACCAACGCACACACTCTTCTTAAAAGCACCTCCAGTGATTGACTCGCATGATGAGATAGGAGATAAGAGTCTAACGGGAAGCTACCATTGGCCTTCCTAGCCCATTCCTCATCTGATGGACATGATGAGGGACAGCGGGACTGTCAAGCTACAAATACTCTTATGTCCTGCATAAACTCCCAGACTCGGTGTGAAAATAACTAAATAAATGAAATCCTCCTCGCCCCAGTCATTATTTCGTGTATTCCAACCTGCGTCTCTGAAACTGTATTTTTAGGTTATCGCATTGTCCCGATTTTTCGTTTGCAATTTTTCATTAAAGTGATTTCATGTCCTGCAACGCTATTACCAGCGAGTACTCTGACATTTCCGTATCTCAGTGAGGATTTTCTTATCTTTTGGTGTGCCATAATGACTTGCATCCTTGGAGAGTCCCAGTCAAAGTTGGTTGTCTACGTGTTATGTACATTACCCCAGAGATGCATCCTATCTGCAATGGTTTTCATTTAATTACCTCATTCTTCGAGAGCCTCTAAGAGTCATGGATTTGAATAGCAAGCAGCCTTCACAATACCACTCCTCCATCGTTGAAAGCCCTGACACGCAGATCAGTTTTGATGACTTTATAATTGTCGTTAGTGAATAGCCGCTGATAGCGTATCATTGCAGACGCAAGGCCTGGGTCATTTGACTGGAAGTGAACAGATGATAGTGGAAAATGACTTTGGCTTGATGTGCATTTGTGCTGTTTTCTGCCAGAGACCCTCTACATAATCTGCATCACTGCTACTTTAAGCTTGCTCCTGGGTAAGAGTGAGAAGGTCACCGTCTGGTTTCTAGATGTTTCAGCACGCTGTCACTTTGGCATTGTATCCAGTGATGCTAACTGCTCCCATTAAGGAGAAGTCATTAGTCGTCTAAACAAAAACAAAAAAAAAAACCGAAGCTTGTTAACTCTCCTTTGATTTTTTTTTTTTTTGTTGTTGTTGTTGTTCTCGACTGCGTTGATAACTTTGCAATTCAGCAGTCTTCACAGCAGGGAGATTTTTTTCATTCTTTTTAAAAAGGAAAACAAGCACCGGAGGTAGAGCGCTCATCATTAGCATTGATCTTTTGCTCACAAATTTGGATGATGTGGACAATTCCTTCAAGGTTCAGCTTTTGTAACTTCATTCATGTGAAAATCACATTAAAATCCATCCACATCAGCCTCAAGTTCACACACATAAGTCGTGAGATGTGGGTCCAGTTTCTCGAGAGAGAATTATAAAACTAAGATAATCGTAAATAAAAGAGAGGAAACGTGTTATGTGGAATGTGATGGCTTCTCTTCGATGTATCGATGATCTTGGTGGTGGAATGGTTTTAGAACATCTCATTCCCGGCTTGTTGATGCAAGGGTACGCAGACTATATGGCCAAAAGTTTGTGGACACCTGACCATCACACCCATATGTGAGGCTTTCCCAAACTGCTCCTACAACGTTGGAAGCACACAACTGCTTACCACACTGAACATCTTTGGGATCAACCAGAACACTGACAATGTGCCAGGCCTCCTCGTCTAACGTCAGTGCCTGCCCTCACCAATGCTCTTGCATACACTCCAAAAAGCTTCCAAGATGAATGGAAGTTATAGGCATGGGATGGGATGTTCAACCAGCACATACGGTTGTGATGGTCAGGTGTCCACAAACATTTGTCCACATAGTATATAATGCTCGTCTTTAGTTCCATCATGGCAGTATAATTCTGAAAATGGACAATACACATGTTCAGATCTGCTAGGTTTGTTCAGCCAGAGGTTTGGAAAACCAAGCAACTTGATTACAAGCATACAAGGATAGACAGCCACGGGTAAATTCAGGTGCATTCTTCCGTAGTGTGTACTAAAGCTTTACATGTGCCTGGGAGACTTCCTCACCTTCCTCAGACACCACTGTGATCATGGTGCTCAGATGAAGCTTCAAAAATGATACAAAGCATGCTGGCAAATGAACAGGAATCGCCGCTATCCAGATGAGAACACTTCATTTCTGTCATCTGGCCTTCAGATTAGATAAAAGCTCGAAAACAATGGCGGCAGACACCAGACTATAAATAGGGACACTGAAATGACGCAGGAACAGTCTAATTAAGGTTTAAGTGAGTCAACTGAAATTAGCCACGCTAGAACTGCAGTGTTCAGCATACTTCATTAAGTTATTCATTCGGTTAATAAGCTGTATTATGAATTTGTATAGCTGTAATAATGTAACACATATCCTTTATAAATGTTAATTCCACAGTTTGGCATATTACACGCTTGTGGTCTGATTTGTTCTTAATAAGCAGAAATCCTGGGGAAATCGGAATCTTAAGGATGTTGGTTTTCTTGGTCTTCGTTGGCTTTATTCGCCATGCGAATAACGAACGAGCATTTTTTCCATTCTGTTCGGCTCCAGGTTTTGTTCGGGCCAACGCTCAGGATTATAGCAGCAGACAGCAGGATGTTTTGCCAGTTTAATTGTGCAGCAAATGTTATCATGGTACAGCTGGTCTTTGAAAGGTGTTCTTCTACAAAAAGCCCCGTTTCCTGATTCTTCCCCCAAAGAAGATGAAATGGAGTCTGACACCAGGGGTAATCTAAACGTCCCCTGCGCCAAAAATAAATGCTCAGTGGAAAGTGGAGGACTGCGAGTGTAAACCTATTAATTTGTATCATTTCAGGAGTTGAGTGTTATCATTCCAGTTCAAGTAATTAAAACATCACTCTGCCTGGATTGCTCTTTTCCCCTCTTCCCGTCGCCTGCACGGGGCTCGGTCTCCAAAGCGTCAGCACATAACAAACCAATTTCCTTATATCAGCTTATATTCATATTTGATTCTGCCGCATTGCTGATGGGAGTTGGAACAAGGTCTCAATACACAGAAATCTAAATAACATTATGGCGCCTGCCGCAAACCTCATTTATAATCCAATGCCTCAGCTGAATTTGATTACTTCTTTTTTTTCTCTCTCTCATGTCTTTACTCAGGGAAAACTGCACATAATAAAAGTATATCAACATGAATTTGGAGAGGATGAGCTGTCAAAGCAAAATACTGGCAAAGATACAGCCACAGTGGGTAAGCTCATCCTAATAGCAAATATGTAATAAAGTAAGTCCACCAAATTGGTGGATCTAATGAAAAGCTATGCAAGTAGAAAAAAAAATCCTATTCAAACAGCCAGCCGTGTGATGTAGTACAAGAGGAAAGCTGAAATAAGGCATGTGTAACTGACAAGTGAATTGACAGAAATAAGTAAAACAGTGTATAATATATTTACCTCCCATCAGTATTCAAGTGTATTAACTTTTTATAGGGAACTAATTGAAATACTTAGAAATTACAAATTTTAATCCGAGAGTGTTATTGGAGGATAATAAAAGACTTTATATTGAGAATTTTTCACACTTTTATGTTGAAAATCAACCTTACCATATATGGCGAGTGTAGGGCAAAATTGTCCAAAAAACTAA
>JAQMCW010000001.1:12136360-12151990 GCA_030068335.1 Chrysichthys cranchii
TATATATACACACACACATACATACACACACACACATATACAAATTGTCGAGGGCTACAAGGTTGTGTTTCCCACAGGAAAAGTGTTTCTGTTGTGCCAGAATCCCACCTTCACAACTGATCATTACAATTGTGACACTACAAACACTAACAATACAGTTTTTTTTTTTTTTTTTTAAACTCATCTAGTCCTCCTTGTGCTGGGTTTTATATTTAAGATGTTTTATCGGGTTACTTATATTGTAGGAATATGTTGTAGTTCCTCCTGTTGATATTTCCACAGAGCACAGTTTGAAGTGTGCTTTGCTTTGATTGCCATCATTAATTGCGAAATCGCTGTCAATTTGTGCTGCCTGTTCATTAGTACACTAGCTTTGTGCCACATGGTATCAGATGTTGATATCAGAGCATTTTAAACGAGTGTGGTATCAGACAGAAGGGGATTTAAAGAAGATGCAAAGAAGCAAGCCAGTGGAGGGTGAGGAAAACTTGCAGCTCACATGGGCCAATGAAACCTGTGGGCATCCAGTAAACAGCGATTCACATCAGAACACAGGAAATAATGAATGCAATAAAGTAGGCACGCGCACGTACACCTCTACCTCTGTGCTATATACACTGTAGAATATGGCTGCTCTACAGCCATGCAGGGTTTTGTTTCTTGTCTAGAACACCTAATCCAGCTAAAAACCTGTGTGTCTAAATATTAGAGCCAGATTTATGCTATAAAATTTTCACACACCACACACATCATCATGCTATCACGAGTCATTATAAAACCAAGAAGCCAGGAGCCACTGCTAATCTTTACATCGACGTCAAACGTAATAGCATTTGGTTTAAATACACTGACCAAAACAATGTCTGTGTAGCTTGCCCATGTGGATCTGAGCCATGCGTGGAAAGTATCAAAATGAAATTCTTTTATGCCCCTGATCACTTACACTGACTTTCCATGATACAGAGGAAGCAGACACACTTCTTATCAACAAAACACCACTTGCAGCTCTCGCTGTCTTTTCTAATCCTCCAAAGCTGGAAAGTCTTCATACGAAATACAGGGAGAAAAAATAAATTCTCAATTTCAAAAGAACAAACCGCTCTAGCCACAGGCAGTACAGGAGTAGCCTTCACTTGGGTAAACTTCCCATCAAAACTTCTACGATAATTTAACACCCTTCAAATTAGCACTGACGTTCCTAAATGATTATTATGCACGATATTTAACGGTTTCCTTTTCTATGGCGATTTAATCAGATCAGGAAATTTCAGCTGCCACCCGAGGTACCGTACGTGCGGAAACAAGAGGATATTAAGATCCGAATGTGATATTATTCTCACTGGGCCACATTAATATGCGTGCAGATTATTGGCATGATTACCTTAACCATATGTTAAGGCAAACAAAAATTAGCCAAAGCACCAGGGGAATAGCAGCGCACAGGCACATTTGCAGGGGTGAATTGGCCTGTCAGGCTGTTGAGCCTACAAATACCAGTGTTGAGACTCAATCTGTGACTCTAAGCTACAGCGTTAAGACTAAAGCAAGCATTAAGGCTTTTTTTTTCTTCCATAGGGATACCATTTGCATCCAGACCTGCACTTTGCCAGCATTAAACCAGCATCGTACAGGTCCGTCAGAACTCAACACGATGCTGTGTTATGCCCTCTATCTTTAACAATGCGTCTGTCAGAGCTTTTGTTACGTGCTCGGAGTATTCAGAACCCCTGCTTACTTTTGCGAGGCCTGCTGAGATGAGGCTGCCTGTGACAGGCTTCACTTGATGAGATGTTCAAGGAAACCACAAACACGGCTTTGATCTGTTGATAGGTGTAATCAGCAGGCTACAGTATTTCACGGTAAATTGGGACTTTTTTTTTTTGAAAAACCAAACTTTTGAACATATCCTTGACAAAGTCAAGCAAACAAAAAAATTGGCTCCCAGCTGAGATTGGGATACGATGTTAACCTCGAATGTACCGACGGATCTGGCTGAAAGATATTCAGTGTGGATTAAAACTCAATTAAAACTACAAATTGCTTGTGTTTCCCTATGTGCTTAGCACATACAAACAGTCATGTCCTGACACCGTCCTTGCTATGCACCAGATCCCAGGAGTGCACAGCCGACTGATACAGCTAGATATAAACACCTGCCCCCAACTCATTTTCTCAGGGAAATTGACTGAGTAGCACTTAATTAACTAATTGAGGTCAGGAAGGTCTAAACAATGTTGATGATGTTAATCAAAAGAGGTCAATAGATGCACTGTGTACGTTTGATCGGAGAAAATTAAACTTCGGGCCTCGTGAAGCAAGGGCTATTTGAAAACAAGAAAAGAAGTGGTAAGTATACATGGTACAACGGCTCATAATTTACTTTGGAGTTATGTAAAGGGGACAAAAGGGGTCTAAATTTTAAAAAAAAATTAGGTTCTATCGCCTATTGTGATCTAATTTTCCTCCAGCAAAGGGCTGTTCGAATTTTAAAGATCCGACAAGAACGCTGTGAACATTGGACCGTACAGCATCAGATGTTTACCGATAGCATTTAACAATACATTTCAAAGCTATAACCGCATTTTATGAAAAATAAACTCTCGGTTGTAGCCAAAGATTCTAAAGTGCTACGCACAAAATAGATTACTGGCCGGAAAATACGTTGATAATCAGGAAGTACGGAAGTTGGACGCTATGGGCGCAATTTTGGTAAGCTGGTCTTTCGTCACAGAGGCCGGATACCGTGGGAAACTTGCGGCATCTTTCTGAAATCGTCTTGTTGTTTCTTGTTTTGATATATTAGCCTTGTTTGCATTATGAGAAATTATGACGTCCTGTGTTAAGACAACATCAATAGATTATTTCAGCGGACTGTTTGATTTTTTTCTCACTAATTGTAGCCCAATTGAGGTAAGTTCAAC
Organism: Chrysichthys cranchii; assembly: GCA_030068335.1. Lineage (NCBI taxonomy): Eukaryota > Metazoa > Chordata > Actinopteri > Siluriformes > Claroteidae > Chrysichthys > Chrysichthys cranchii. The sequence continues at coordinate 12,139,282 of JAQMCW010000001.1, forward strand.
TACATGATTTAATTTGATTTGATTGAAGCCTCGGATATCGATTAACATCATGGACTGCATTTGACTTCAGACGTCGATTTGTTATCTCAGATTGTATTGACAACAATTAACCTCCTCATGACTGCTTGAATAACTTTGGACAGTTTAGTGAATGTTTTCCAAGAGGTGGCGCTAGCCGTTGTTTGCCGAAACAGATAAGTTACGGTGGGCTTATCAAAATGTCGTCCATGGTGGTACTTCTGCTTATTGTGTAAGTAATCCATCTTGCTCCGCTGTAGAATCTTTGGTTGTAACAGATGGACAAAAAAAATACAATGAATTACAATGAATTCACAAAACGTACCCACAGGTAACATTTGGAAAAGAGGAATTTAACCACGTCTGTCAGTTTATATTTGACCTTTTTGTAGCAGCCTTCTGACAGATTGGTGGATATCCAGACACGTAAACATGCGTGCGTACCGATTGGTCGATAGTGCTCTGGTATGTCGTCAGTGAGGTCAAAGTTCACTGACTCGCTTAACTCATGAAAATGGACAGGCATCAAGTGGAGTTTATTTGCTGGTAAATGTTTCCGAAACAAATGTATACATTAGCACCGTGCCCCACTCATGTAAAACATACTGAAGTAATGCTGCTAAAATCACAGAAACAGGAGGCATAATTGGTAAATCACTTTATGGAGAAGCTGTTTAACCTTTTCCAACACACTGGACAGACTGTTTGGCGAATACGATTCATCAGTTCATCAATCTGTTACATGCGAAAGGAGAAGTTGTATCACACAACAACCAAAAAAACCCCTTAAAACATGTATTTGGTTTTTTTCTGCTAGTCTGGTCATGATGTACTCGGGTTAGCTGTTGGAGTTTGGTTCTCCTTTTAGTTGGATTTGTGGTATTGTGTATTTACATTTATACTCATTTAGCTTCATTTTCATTCCTGTTAGCTGATTGGTACTTCTACAGTATATTACACTAGGTGTTATTCTGGCACTTACTCAGTTGGCATGTCAACGTTTTTGGCCTAGAAATTCTGCTATTCTTGCACTTGACTTTTTCACTCATTGCACATCACTCTGAATAAGAGTGTCGGCTAAAGGCCTGTAATGTAATGTATGTCATGTAAAAAAAAAAAATCACACTTATTGGACACAATCCTTTATTGAAAATAATATGCTTATTTATTGTACATATTATTTATTGAAAATTTGACGTTATGTTTTTCGTATTTCAATTTCTCCATTTTTTTCCCCCTAACTAAAAAAATTGCATTTTCTGACTTTTAAAATAATGGGGAAGGAAAACATGAACTTCTTTTTGGCTGAAATTGTTTTTATTATCTTTAGAACGTATCAACGTTTGGTAAAATCGTATATTATGACAAAAGATGTATATAACAAATTTTGTAAAAATCTGTCCTTATGAAAATACTGTAAAGTAAAAACAGGACCTGTTGAAACACTGACTTAACACCAGCAGTATTATCATACACAGAACTCCTTTTCTTTCATCTGAAGCAGAACGTACTATACTTGAGTTGATATCCAAGATACCCACAAGTTCATTAATACGATATATTATCAAGTGGATCTTCTTGTGAGGGGGTCAACAGCAATTCATTCATTCATTCATCTTCAGTGACTGCTTCCAAGTCAAGATCATGGTGGATCCAGAGTCTGGGGTGTAGTACAGAATTGATGCTTATGGGTAGTTTAAAATTTTTGAAGTGGGAGGAAACCTGAGAACTCAGAGGAAACCCAGATGGCCACATATAGAGCATGTGAAACTCCTCACAGACAGTAATCTAAACTCAGGAGCTATGAAGCAGGAAGGCTACCTGCCATTCCACTGTGCTGCCCAGAGAGAAACCTCAAGAAAGAGAAAGACCACGAAAGCAAGGTTTAGCATCCTGGGAGTCAGACTAGGACCACATTTAAGTCATATGCTACTGAAAAACAGCTTATTAACAGTAAAATATTAGACACCCTTTAGTGTGCAGACATTATTAGACATCACACAACGGCAGGTTCAGAAAGAATTCTGATGCCTTCACTTTTTTTTTTTTTTTTTTTTTTACAATTTACAGTATTATAGATTCGATTTCAAACGGATGAAATGTATTTCCAGTCTGATTGAGTTTAAGAGGTTCTGCCAGGAAGAATGAGAGAAATCCAAGAATCCAGCTTGTCCAGACTTACCCATGAAGACTCAAAGCTGTAATTGCTAAGAAAGGTGCTCATATAATACATCTGAATGTGGCACTGTAAATAAAATAAGATGCTCTTGTCTTTTTTCGTGGTGCTTTAGGAAAAAAAATACAATAAAATAAAAAACTGACCCGCTAACTGTGAGCAATATCAAAACCTTTACCCTATGCATAGTTTAATATCTAATGACAGATCAGTATTCGTCTAGTGTCAACAAAATGCTATTTGGCCCAAAACCAGCTCAAGGGCCCTTGAACACTGTGGCCTCTCTTCTTTTCTCTCTTGCTGTCTGCCTCCGCCAGACAGTGAAGGGCAGAGCAAGCGAGAATGAAATGCACTGTCGCGGTGCTGCAATTTAGCTAGCAAATTGTAAGAGAGTGGGGAGAAAAGCAGCTCCCAATTACTCTGGCTGATAGAGATACATCATCATTATGCCATTTCAAAAATCATAAGGTCGAACACCATGCCATGATGAACAGCAGCCAGTGGCAGAGGCGAGAGGAAATCAAAAAGTGAGAGAGCGAGAAGGGGAGTGCAGAAACCAGAGCGCATGCATGCATGCAAAGACTGTTCATTTCTTTCCAAAGTCCTTTTGCGAAGTTTTTTTTCCCCCTTCCTCTTTTCAGAGACTGTCTCTGACAATCAAACACATATTTCAAATTGAACTGTCACACGGAGCTCATCTCTGAACTGTGAGAGTAATACATCAACATTCTCTCCTCGTGGAGGGAAGATAAGCTGAAGACATGTGAGCAGAACGATAGGAGGGGTCATTTCTCTCTCTATTCATCCTCCTTTCCTCCCTCTTACTAGTCTTTCATGCTAATTACAAGCTTTGACTGTAATCCCAAGAAAAGCCATGAGTGTCTGTATAGAACGGCTGAACGTGGTGTTTTCCGAAGTCTTTCCCAGCATGTTTGGAGTACACACTCAGGCAGGATCGCTGCCAGCAGGCTTTAGGAACCTGCTAGGTGTCATATACACTCTGGATCGGACCTTGGTGGCCTGCAAGACTCTGCACACCTTTCTGACTTTCTTTATTTGGTCAGTTATGTCTGTTTTCTTGGTTGCTTGTTTGCACCTATAAGCCCTTTGTCTTGGTGGGCTATTATATGGTTGTTGGGTTTTTTCTGCATCCAGTGTCCTGGGTGTCTCCTGCATGCCCAGCCTTATCTGTGTTCTTACAGTTCCTGGTTTTATTTTATAGGCTGACCTTGTGTATAACAGTTGAAATAAAGAAATAATCGTAAAACATGAGAATCGCCACCATATCCCTCCGCCACCGTCCACCTACGCCAGCGACTACGTATCCACCGCAAAGGTAACGTGCATTAAAATCATCTGTTTATTTCATTTAGTTTTATTTTTCTGTAATTAAGGTTATTTTAATTTTATTCTATGTTTTATTGCCACACATAAACCCATAATACACTTTAAAAATGTGTTTTGAGGGCTGAAACAGATTCATTGTATTTACATTCATTTCAATGGGGTAAACTGATTCGGGTCGCGAACAAATCGGTTCACGTACAGAGTCTCGGGACGAATTAAGTTCGTGACCAGAGGTTCCCCTGTATGCTATAAGTAAGTGAATGTGTCTTACAAGAGGTTTATCTTCCTGTGGGACAAAAAGTCAATCTGATTGACACTAGATAGATAGATAGATAGATAGAAATGACAAACTACATGAAATAAGAATAAAATAAGTTGTGACAAATGTAGGTCAGGTGGTTGTAGTGTAGGTAGTGATCATAAGGTGATGGTCTTTATAATGTGTCCGTTAGAACAAGAATAAAATATTACTAAATACACTGGGGTGGCTATATGACAAACTGCAATGGCATTTAGTCCTGCATGCAGAACACCGTCCTGATCCTTACTGTGCCCCAAAACACTTATTGAGTCACTGTGGAGCCTGAGTTGTCTCTGTCCAATCATCCTGCATCCTTGGAGCTTTTTCCATGTATGTATGTAGGTTTTGCTAGAGTAGACAATATTAGAAAGACATTTTTTGCAAAGCCATTTTTCATTATGTATCAATGTAGCTAAGTGGGACACTGTGTTCCAATACACTGATTACAAAACTTTTTATGGATGCCTCTGAAAAAGAAAAGAGAACTAAACTAAAATTAAACCCAAAATATAGAAAATAATAAGGAAATCAAATCCTAATCACCTGGATCCATCCATCCCTCAACTGTTTACACTGTTTATCAATCAGGGTCATGTGGAAGCTGGAGTCAGTCCCAGGTGACTTTGGGTGAGAGGTGGGGTACACCCTGGGCAGGTCATCAATCTGTCACAGGGCTAACACAGAGACGAACAACCCTTCACACTCACACTCACACCTATGGGGAATTTAAACCTGCATGTCTCTGGGAGGAAACCGGAGAACCCGGAGGAAACCCGCACGGGAAGAAAATGCAAACTCCACACAGAAAGGCCCCAGTCGGCTGCCTGGTTCGAACCCAGAAGCTTCCTTCTGTAAGGCAGCAGTGCTAACCACTGCACTGTCACCCATATCGAAATGCTCTAATCAGCTAGTGAAACAAACACGGTGCTGTGCCAGAGTCCAGCTGGTAGCATACATACTGGGTATATATAAAAAAAAAAAAATCATGTTTGCCTATGACTTATTAATGCGTGGGAATGAGATCCTAATGCTCGGCCACGGCTTAGTAATGCGTGAGAAGGAGATCATTGAGTCAAAAGAACGAGAGAGAATGAAAAGGGCACATATTAATAACACATGATCATTGTGCTGAGACTGCCAGCTAGCGTGTGCATACATACAGGGGGTTTTTTGTTTGTTTGATTTTTTTTGCTAATAAGAGGAACAACTACTGCTCACCTGTTAGTTAAGAAGTATTATTTGCACTATTTACTAACAATCACTTACCACAGGATCTTTTTTTTTCCTAAAACAGAATTGCTTTTCATAAATTTACTCCATTAAATCATGTGATGTAAACATAATATGCAAAACCGAGAACATCTCAGTCCCATCATTTATACAAATAGTAAGCTCTGCGATGAGATCTGTTAAGCTCTGTAGTATTTCCACGTTCTCAAATTCACAAGAGAAAACATTTACTTCCTCTAGTATTAGCCTCTAAAGATCAGCACCATACCCACTTGCCTGCAATACAGCAGCGCTTTGTGTTAAACACTAAGCCCAGACGTGGTCGAGAGGGTACTGATTGAGGGGCTGATACATACAGAATGACACCCTTTTTGTCTCTCGCTCTTATTTTAAAGGCAGCCTGACAGTGCAGGAAAGTGAAGAAGGAGAGAAAAAAGTCTGATTGTGTCAAAGTTTGCCTTTAACTCTTTGATGGGATTCTTTTGTCCTAAACGTGCTCTCTCCTAAAGCCCGGTCTGATCATCAGTAAGCCAGACAGGCTGCTCAGTAATAACTCTGCAATCTCCAGAGCAAACAAGCAGTCACGCTGCATGAGAAAGTATCTTTTTTTTTTTTTTTAATCAGCACGATGCGTCAGACAATGCACACAGACAAGCGCTATGGAAAACGCTTCAGCTGTGGGCACATACTTGTGCTGAATAAAAAGCAGTATGTGCCCACAAAAAAAAAAAGAAGAAGAAGAAGGGGAAAAAAGAAGAAGAAGAAAGGATCGAGAGGAATCGGTGTGATTTATTGAAATTTAAAGTGTAAGAGGGAAAGTAGCCAGAAGTACAGCAAGTGAAGAAGTGCAAGAGTGCTGCCCATTCCAACACGGTTCCCTTCCATCACTTTCAATTATCAAACACTTCCCTTTAAAATGAGTTATTTTATCACTGCAGAAAGACCAATTGTCCTCTGAGCAGTATTTTGCATTAGCCAAAGCCTTTAGAGAGAAAAAGACTTTCATTAGGCTTTACAGCTGACTGCCTTCTTCATTCCTTTTCTCAAGAAACTATTCACAAAGCTCTGAGGAGTCACATGACAGGATGCTGGGACAGAAAGGCCAAGATGGATGTAAGCAGGGAATATCGGTTCACATGCACAATGGACACAATTAATCTTCTCTTCGAGTATCAGAAGATTATTTAGGGGGGAAAAAATGAATGAGCGCGTGAGAAGAAGTAGAGGACGGGGACGATGAGATGACTACGACTCCGATAGTGACTAAAATGATAGTGAGGCTATGAGAGCACCGTCTTCTCCCGGCATTATGAACATGTAAAGAGAGGCAGGAGGAAGAATATTTCCCAAGTGCCTAAGGGCAAAGATAATCTGGATAAATGTCGACAGAACCCAGTCGATATTTTTGGACAGCTCCAGATTGAGGTGACGGAGCAGGATTACTTGTTGACAAGGGAACTAATACGTCTTATTTCGTCTCCCCTTTCCTCACTGGCTAAGCTCAAAGGTCACCAAGGGGGTCTCCGTTTGCAGCTTATAGCAGCCTTCTGCCTCGAGAGCCTACATTATGTTCTTTCAAATAGCCCAAGATCCTTGGCTAAACAACTTCTCTTCTCAGACTATTCAATTCCTGAGAAGCCAATACTGACGGGTCACAGGAATAAGCTGTAAGAAATGAGCATTTTTTTTTTCCTATTTCCCCCCAACATGACAGCTTGGAACATGACATGGTGGCAGTGCTTCTCATTAAATCTGTTAAATGGCCTGTCTCAAGAGAATTACAGCCTCCATTGCACACGGTGCTAATCTGAATCGATGAGATTACATGAAATGTTACCCCAAATGAAAATAAAGGCAGGGTTACTTTTACATTATTGCTGTTCAGCATTTTGTGATTGAACAATTTCCTCGTATTAAGCCTTAAGTTCGATAATACCCATGTTGATGTTGATTTTTTTTAACGAATATGACACCTTTCTGAAGATATGGCAGCCATACCTGACCTATACTGATACTTTACCAATACCCTTGTCAGATTTCGTATAAAAATGTGACTGGATCAATACACCACTGGTTGTCTGAATAAGTTAGGATTGCTTATATTGGCTCTTGAATTGTGGCATTTATTCTATTTTGATTTATTTTATCATTCGCTTTCATTTGTAGTTTTTTTTTTTTTTTTTTTTGGTGAGGGGGGGTAATTCTTTTGAGTTAGGGCTCTCTTAGTATTTTTTATGCGGGTGGGACAGGAAAGGGATTTGGAGCCATGTTCGTGTACGTATTTTCTGTGTCGTGCATGTCCTGTTAAATTGAAAATTTATAAACAAAATTTTCCAAAGTAGGCATTTTTAACCACAAGTGATAAATGTATCCAGATTCTACAAATGCTTCACATTCTTCATAAAGAGTTCCCCTTTCCAAGGAAGACGTGGAAAACCAGGCTTACTAACAAGAATTTTACTTCTAATCTCTCCATTGTCAGTTAGCATGATGATACCAACTAGCTGAATGCTTCTTATACACAACTGTTAACGTTCAAATGTAGCATTTAGATCCACTCCATGAAGCAGTCTGGTGCTAAAACGTGGTCGTGGAACCTTTCCAAACCATGGCCATTAAAATGGAGTTGCCCCCCAACTCCACAATGACCGTGACAATGCCCCGTGTTCAAATCAGAGTCCTTAAAGACGTGCTTTGCCAAGGCTGGTGTGGACAAACTTGAGCGGCCTAAACAGAACCCTGACCTCAACCTCATTGAGCACCTTTGGGCTAAACTGTAACGCTGCCTGCACCCCAGGACTCCTCGCTTGACATCAGTGTCTGACCTGACTAATGGTTTTGGGGCTGAATGGGCAAATCTCCACAGCCACACTCCAAAGTTCCCAGAAGAGTGGAGCTTATTATAACACCAAAGGGGGACTAAATCTGGAATTGGACATTCACCAATGGGTGTGATGGTCAGCTATGTAGTGTAGTGTATGTGTTTGAAAATGTAGTGAGTATAAGTACGTATTGTTCTTTTAAAAATGTATTTCGACTTGCGTGACAAAGGAATTGAATTTTGGTATCTCCCACCTGCGCATTTAAATACGCAACCTAAAGATGCTTCAGTATTTTGGTACTTGTACACCTCTCATGTATTTAGCCCTAGGTTGTTTGCACTGCTGGTTAAAACAACCAAAACAGGCAAGCACAGTGTTTTTACAATATTAAAATAAATGTCCATAAGGGGAGCATTTTCCCCCATTTTGTTGCCTCTGACACACTTTTGTATTCACTGGAACTTTCTCATACATGAGGAACCTTTATAGACATTTGAGTTTTTGCAGAAGTTAGAACAGCTCAGAGCTCTGTGCAATGCTACTGGTAGTGTGAAGCATTCTGTGGCTTGCACTACACTGGCACACGATCATTTGGAGCAACATCAGTAGAGAAACTGGGCCAACTTTTGAGTACAGCTTGTCTTGGCCTGAATTTGAACCAGTGTATGTTGCAGTAGACACTGGGAATGAGTCAGCTAAAGCTTTACTGAGTCCACAGCAACATGATGTTAACAAAAAAAAAACAAAAAAAACCCCCCTAATTTGGTAAATCGACCAGTTACACTTTGGTAAAAATAACTAGGGGTGCGCGATATGATGATATCACGATATCATGCCATGTCATACTGCATCATGATGATACCTATGTAACACACTGGGGGTCTGCTTCATTTTCTGCCACGCTCATCTAGATAAGTAGTGGTGTGCTGCAGCAAGCGGTCAGTGGCCAGGAAGCACGCGGCGAGGGGTGACCGTGACTCAACCTCGACAGATTGCTACGAAGTAACAGAGGGGAGAGAGTACGGATGGTCCTGCTTTTTATCCAGACGATCTACGGAACATTTTTCCAACACGTCTTTCTGACGGAGCTCTCAGACGGTCGATAGTAATCAGACAAAAATCCCTGTAATTAAGATCTCGATAATAATTAAGATGTTAATGTAATTAGGTTGAATGTGCACTGAGTAAATGCTGATTATGTTTACTTCAGGTTTACTTCACCAAGCCTATTTTGTAATATAAACTAAAGATTTTCTCTGCTCCATCAATCCCTCGTGGTCTCTTTATTAAAGAGACTTTAAGAAAAACAGCTTCACTTATAAAAGGGGTTGCTTAAGCAACAGAATGTTTATTATTGTCTAGGTCCGCTTTGTGCCTCCAAAACTGCACCGGCCCGAGGAGGCATGGACTCCACAAGACTTCTGAATGTGTGTTGTGGTATCTGGCACCAAGATGTTAGCAGCAGATCCTTTATGTCCTGTAAGATGTGAGGTGGGCCCTCCATGGATCACACTTGTTTGAACAGCACATCCCACAGATGCTAAATCATATATGATATGAGGAATTTAGAGGCCAAGACAGCACCTTGAACTTTTTGTCCTTTTTAGCACATTATCCCGCTAAAAGAGCCACTTCCATGAAGGGGTGTACTTGGTTTGCAACAGTGTGTCGGGAGGTGGTACGTGTTAATCAAACATCCACATTAATGTCAGGACCAAAGGTTTCTCAGCAGAACACTGACCAGAGTATCACATTGCTTCCACCAACTTGCCTTATTCCCATAATGCATCATGGTGTCATCTCTTCCCCAGAGAAGCAACGCAGACCACGTGGCTATCCACAGGATGTAAAAGAAAACATTCATTCTTCAGACCAGGCCACCTCCTTCCATTGCTCCATAGTCCAGCTCTGATGCTCACGTTCCCATTGTAGTTTTGTAGCACTTTTGGCAGTGGACAGGAGTCAGCATCGGCACTCTGACTGGTCTGAAGTTATACAGCCCCATACACAGCAAGCTGTGATGCACTATAGCATGTTCTGACACCTTTCTATCACAACTAGCATGAACATCAATTTGTGCTATAGTAGGTTTACTAGACCGAGCCAGACAGGCTAGCTATAGCTCCCTATGCACATCACTTAGCCTTGGGCACCCATGACCAGTTCACCAGTTGTCCTTCCTTTGACCACTTTAAGTAGGTACTAACCATTGCGTACTAGAAACACCCCACAAGACCTGCAGGTTTGGAGATGCTCTGACCTTGTCATCTAGCCATCACAATTTGATCCTCGTCAAAATCGCTCATCTTTACGCTTGCCCATTTTTCCTGCTTCCAACACATCAACTTTGAGAACTGACTGTTCACTTCCTGCCTAATATATCCCAACAACGTCAATCAGGGTTGTTTATTTCGTGCTGTCAATTGTGTTAGCCGCACAACACAAGCTCAATACCTCCAATCTGTATTTCTGTTCCTCAAGCGATTCTGTTTTTTGGGTTTTTTTTTTTTTTTGGAAAAAATCCACCATCGTTTTCCACGTGTGTTTTTTTTCTTCTCTCGCTGCATTGAGTTTCCTGCAGGCTTTGGCACACATTTCGCAGGATGCTGGGCTGACTGGCACTGCCTTGCAGGTATTGTGAATTGTGAGCGAATTTACAATGCAGGCTGCACAATGCACCCTAGGAAATACGGTCGTATTCGCGAGAAGTATTCATTCCAACCTGCGATGATTTGAAATGATCCTCTGGCTTAATGGCAAGCATTTATGAGTGACATAATATAGAACGAGGAAAACCATGCATAAAGGGGTTTGAATCATAATAATGCATTATGTTCTGTGGTTCTCCATTTAGTTCCCTTGAAATGACTGCAATACGGCCTCCTCAAAATTATGGCGGCCATAAATATTTCATCATGCATCCTGTGCAGCACCTCGGACTACCAAGCTCATACAAATGCTCCCTTTCATACTCGTCATAGGTGCAATTCTATGATTTCTCCTGCCATAACACTAAACGGCTATTAAACTGTATTTGCATGCAGTGACATAATTCTTGCATTTAAACAAATGCAAATCGATAAGTCGAACTCTCATAATGTCACAACAAAAAATATACCAATTGGCTTGTTTACTGTCCACATCCTCTGACCTGGAAATTTGCAGTCGATAACAGTTCTACATTTCACCATTTGAAAAAAAAAATAGAATAAAGGAGCAGCTGTGACAGTCGTGTGAAACTAGCCTATCAGCGTACCGCTGCTCTTTATCAGTGCACCTCAGACCTGCCAAGCAAGCGATATTCACACAGCTTCTCCATCCAGCACTGACAGACAGTGGTCATTTTAACACTCATCACTGTCACTACGCTGCTCATAGTCATAGCCGTGCTCCTTCATCAGGCCCACAATCTGCCTGAGATATGGGAGAGAAGTGGTTTTGTTTTTTTGTTTTTTTTTTAAATAAAATACATGACATCCTTCTTTGCATGCTAACAGATGGCTAACAGACGTATTAACACCTGCAAGCATGCAAGCTCCATTAGCACACTATTACATATTTAGGATGCCCTTTTCATGCATGGCTTCCCTCCTCACTCGATCTTGTTTCCTTGGTCTCATCTGTAAAACTGCAGATTATGAGGGGCGTTTGTATGTGTGTGTGTGTGTGTGTGTGTGTGTGTGTGTGTGTGTTTACTCTGTATTATGGTGGAAACTGAATGTCCCCTTAAGGATAGTTATATCTTTTTGGTTAATCAGGTTCAGGTTTCATGTATGTGCACCACAGCAATAAGCAGATGCATTAATAATTACATCAGAGGAAGGTCCTCGCAAAGATAGTGTGACACCATTGTGTGTGTGTGTGTGTGTGCGTGTGTGTGTGTGTGTGTGTGTGAGATAGCATCTCTTAGACATAGCTTTCATGTGAAAATATGCATGTGAATGTACTGATTTTTTTTTCCGGCCAGTACTCCTAATGAATGTCACCAATCAAACTGTCACCACTCAGAGCCACAGTCAAGTTATTCCACATGTATACATCCTCACTCCATTTTCAGTCGTTTGAGAGGCTCTCCTATTGGTCTGCCTAAACCATCTAAAACTGCTGGAGCCAGAAGTGCTGAGCGTCTGCAATCAGATCCGATGAGATGAAGTGAAGGACCTACAATGAAGGACCTGATAATGACAGCGTTCATAATCTGTGTGTTGCCATTACACACTAACAAAATGCTTCTGTACGGTATATTCTACAGGAGATCTTTGAATTACTACAGAAATATGGATCGAAGCTTATACATACACTATAAGGACAAAGGTTTGTGGACAGGTGATCACATCTGTATGTGCTTGGTGCTCGTCATTCCAGATTTAGTCCTCCTTTTGCCGTTAGGATAACCACCACTCTTCTGGGAAGGCTTTCCACTAGATTTTGGAGCGTGGCTGTGGGGATTTGCCCATTCAGCTACAAAAACATGACTGAGGTCAGGCACTGATGTCAGGTGAGGAGACCTGGGGTGCAGTTAGCATTCAAGTTCATCCAAAAGGTGTTCAGTGACATTGGAATCAGGGATCTATGCAAGTCACTCAAGTTCTTCCAGCTCCAACCTTGGCAAGCCATGTCTTTGTGGTCTTCGTTGTGCCTCTTAGTTCTATTGAAGGGAAACTGTGATGCTCCTGCATGTGACTGCATCATGTAATGTCAGTATGTGTGCGTCCAACGTTGCTGCGACAGTTTGGGGTAGAACCACGTATGGGCGTGATGGTCAGATGTTCATATACTTTTGAGCATATAGGGTATGTTCATATTGCCAAAATA
>JAQMCW010000001.1:12152036-12162925 GCA_030068335.1 Chrysichthys cranchii
TATTAATATTATTATATATAATCTTTATTAAGGTGTATCCATATAAATGGCCCACCCTGTATATATAATATATATACAGGGTGGGCCATTTATATGGATACATATAAATATATATATATATACACACACACACACACACACACACACACACACACACAACATCTGGTTCCACATCGTACGAGGCAAGTGATCCGGGCATTGTCCGGGTGTCGTCCGCGTATTTCTGGGCATCGTCCGAACGTCCCCGTATGTCATATGCTGTTACGCTGGCCTGCCAGCAATGCCTGCCCACGAATTATAAATATTTTCTAAATATTTTACAATTTTTCTGCGGATCGAAATCGTCATTGTAACTTTGAAAAATCATAAGTTGGGTCATCATAACTCGAGGAGCACCTGTATATTTTTGAAAGTGAAACAATATAGGTTTTAATGCAAATTGTTGTATTTGTGTATATTCTATTTATATTTTTATTTTATATTTTTTATCTTATTATGGTGTAGTGTCTTTCATGTCTGCTTATACAGTGGACCCACGGCTCACGAATGCATTGGATGGTGAACAAATTGATGTACGAATTAAATTCCCGAACAGATTTTGTACCAACTGACGAGCAAATCCGTGACTGACATACAGGAAGCCAACTCACGCTTCCCAGCACAAAGCTTAAGTTCCAGTCAAGCACTTGTGGTATGAATGTGTTCAATGCATTTTTTCGTTGACAGTAAGAAGCCGAAGTATATAACAGTTGAAATAAAGAAAGAAATAATCGCTAAACATGAGAATCACCACCATATCCCTCCGTCACCATCCACCTATGCCAGCAACTACGTATCCACCACAAAGGTAACGTGTATTAAAATCATCTGTTTATTTCATTTAGGTTTATTTTTTTATAATTAAGGTTATTTTAATTTTATTCTGTTTTATTGCCACACATAAACCCATAATACACTTTAAAAACATGTTTTGAGGCTGAAACACATTAATTGTATCTACATTCATTTCAATGGGAGAAACTGATTCGGGTCGTGAACAGACTCTGGGAGCGAATTAAGTTCGTGAGTCGAGGGTCCACTGTATGTTATATGTCTGCTGCTGTGACAAAGTAATGTCCCTGGCTGGGATTAATAAAGTACATCTAATCTAATCTCATCGAATATAATATAATTTATATACTTAATTTTGTATTTATTATTTACAATGTATGCTGTACATGTTCATCCTTTCTCATTTTTCTGCAGGAAGATTTTCCACAGACTTTCATATTTTGATCTATTTACCATGTTTGGTCTGATTAATGAAGTTACCACAAGGAAGAAACGTCAACAATGAAAACAGGATCGAGTTTCCCGACAGCGTCTCAGCACAGAGATCATCGTTAAGTGGTAAAACAAGCATCACACTGAATGCTCTCTCGCTTAGTTAAGAGGATATTAACTTCACGATGCTTTTGGGAAACTCGGTCCTGAATGTTTCACAACAACTGGACAGAGAAGTATGCATTTATTCTCCAGTGGTGTGGTGTTTCTCACAAGTGGTAGCAAAAATGGTTATTTTAAATTGAGGCATCTTATTCATAACCATAAGCTTAAGCATATTAAGGTATCTGCTATCACCATTCAGTGGTGTTCATTGCTAATCTGGCTCTGTAGGCAAGGAATTTTGTGCCGCTGGACATTTACAACCTTGTGACCTTTCATGGTAAGGATTTAAGATTCACTTTTAATAGAAAAGCTATCCCCAAATCACATGATCATTACAGATTCTACATTCAATAATTCATTGCATTATTAGGAATGAGTTTCATATTTACCGAATTCATACCGGGACTAAAAGTCTGGGTATTTTTCAATACCATTTTAGTACGAAGGAACAGCAGAGCAGTGTTTGTGGTGCCTCCCTGGCCACGATGGAGATAACCAACTCTGGCAGGGAGACAAGCCGGCAACGATTTGCCTGTAAACACACACGAGCCTACGAGCGCAGCCTGCACTGCATGATGCAAAGCGAAATCCTTCGCCTTGGCTAATAAATATACACACACGCTGCTATCAACGCGTGCACATGTGGGAAACTAAATATAGAACGCCTTCAAATGTGTGCTCCGTGGTGTGTGTGGGACTGTGCACCAGGCTAAAAAGCAATAGGAAGATGAAACAATCCTGGGCAATTTGATTTCCTTTTAATAATCTAGCCACTATATGGCTGGCTCCAGGCTGAAATCAGGCTTTGGATGATCTTATGGAGACAGGCATCACCTGTGGAAACAGGACACAGGGGTTGGTTCTTTAATATAACTCTAACCCACAACACATCAGCATACACTCTGTGGTCACTATCTGCACGGGACATCTGGGAGCAAAATTACCCACGCAGATAGAGGTCAAAAAGAAGACGCTGCGTGTGATCAATCCAATGTACTTATCTACACTGCTTTCAGAAATGCCACAGAAGGACACGGGACTAAATGCCGTGCAGTCTTGTGGGGTGGCTTTTCATTTGCAAAGTGGACACTCGGTGGCACAGAGCAAACGCCACAAGAAGCTGGCACAGGCCACTGAAGCCCCACACACACACACACACACACACACACACACACACACACACACACACAACTGATCGCTGTGCCTACCCACAATTGGGCTTGGAGCCATGACGTCAAAGAAGATATTTTTGGAATGACGCACACAAGTTCCCCCCCCAGCTTGGCACCAAATCGTTTTAGCTGCATGGCTGAAATTTCTCCTACCCCCGCATCCCACCAAAATGCAAGTTATTTTGGGAGGCTGGAATGCTATAAGAGGCAAATCCCCCTGCTGGATTGAGGTTAAAAAATACAAAAAAAAAAAAAAAAAAAAAAGGGACACGAGCTATTCTCTCACACCTTTTGTCTGTCCTGCTGCCTCCAAGTGAGGAATTTTGCGAGTGTGAAGGAGCTGGTTACAGTAACACGCAATCTGGTTCTGACGCAGGGCTAATTATAACAGCACCAGACTGACTACAGGACCCAAACATAGTTCCACTACAGGTCATGCGTACCAAGAGTGATCAGAAAGTGGTACGTAGAGCGTTTTAAATACCTGGGATCACTTGCGAACGCCTCTAACAAAATACATCAAGATTTATGAGCATATAAATCTTTGTTCATGCACAGGTTTACAGGGGTGTGCAGTATTGTTTCGGGATCACAACTGAACGGTATCTATATGGCATCTTAATTATGTCTGCATGTTGAGAGCATCAGATGACACGGATCAGCACTTCTGCCTATTTCTGGCATGCTGAAGCAGATGCATTACACTCCATCGACCCTGACATCACTGTGAGGAGTCGGACGTGTGCGGCAGCCTGATATGAATATCCTGAGCTCGTATCGGTGTCTCTGACGACGCCGGCTTCCACCTTTCCAGGTTTCTGGTTGCGCTGCTTTATGTGGACTTTGCAGTTTTCCCTTTCCCCGGTTCCATGAAACGTGAGCCAGCCCTTTTGCCGCTGGTGGAGCTTCGTTCCGGAATGACAGGAAGAAGCAGCGGGCTCCGCGACACCAGCAAGGCTTTTTTAGATCCGCGTCTTTTTGGCACTCGAAGTAGCTATATTTGCAACGAGTCAAGCTAGACTCCAAAGCAAAATGACTGACGTGCAACGGATATAGTGTGGGATCCAAAAGGCCGCGGCCACTAGCGAACATGTGTTGATTTTGCGTTGTTTTTTTAATCGAATATAAATATAAATTGTAATGAAGATTTTATCAGCAACAATTTGAAGGAAAAGTACAATCTCGAATGTTACATTTACCTGAAACTCAGGATTTCTTACTGTTCTGAATGCTGCCCCTCTTTTGTCTTAAGGACAGCATGCAGGCAAGCACTATGTCCGTATGAATGTATTCATGTGTATGTGCATGTGTTATGAGTATGTGTATGCATACTATTGTATTGTTCTGCCTATGTGACTGTATTAAATGTGAACTGATTGCTAACCTTTTTTTTTCTGTTGTCTTAAAATCACCCCTTCGGGGGAATAAATAAAATATTTTGAATTGAAATCCATAAGAGTGCCACCTGCAAATGTTCGCACTTCAGCGGAAGAGAAAATCTGACTTCCCCCTCCCGTACCCTGCATTCACACTTCCTTGCTTTTATTTTTTGTGCTAAATAAAAAGTATGATCTTCCATTTTTCAAAATCTGGGATCTCAAACTTGTCAGCCAGCACCAGGAAACCTTGATCCCTCTTCCTTCTTCTTCCTTGTTGTCTTTTACTCTCCTTTCTCATCCTTTTGGTGCTTCATTCTGGATCCACGCTGCAACTTGTAAAAATGCAAAGTGCAGAAGGCGCTCTCTAGAGGTTTGTCCACTCTGAGCTACTGTCGTGGCGCAACGTGGCGGCTCCGTATAGTGTGACCCGCTCCCTATGTAGCTATGAAAACCTCACCGATTCGTAATCACAGGTAATTATACACTAATGAAAACATCCTTATGAACACTACATTCCAGTTCTGCGTGCAGATCCCTCTAAATTCAACACAGTGGACGTTTAAATTAAGAAAAATAAATAAATAAATAAAAGATTCTCATGGTGGTCTCAGACTTTTGGACCCCACTGAATGTCATGAAAATAACACATAATGCAGCTTACTAATGAGAACAATGCATTACAAGGCATAAAGCCATGAAAAGCTAACAATGATCTCACACATAACCTCTGTTTCAGAATTCATCGCGTTTGCCGCACGTGGTAAATTTCCACGCTGATAAGGGATCAGAGTGCTCGTCGTAATGTGCATGAGCTGCTAAAAAATGTTATCGTTTCTGGAATCACTGGTCTGTCACCGAACGCTAACAGCTTATCTGCGAGAGCGTGCAGATGTGCACCAGTTGCCACGACAGCACATTTAACTGATCGTTTGTAATTTTCTTATTGCAGTATTTATTACACATCTTGTATCGCTTTCTGTAATATTTAATGATGGCTAATGTGGTGATTTTAACAGAGACATTCGGGTTCATTGAACAGAGTGTACAGATTATTGCACAGCAGTGAGCTGCGAGTTTGAATACAAATGTGATCTTTTCCTGCATAGGTGAGGCTGCTCCGGTCGCCGAGCGCCTAGCACTTTCCTTCGCTGCTTATTCACTTGTAGCAACTCAATTCAACCTGGACTGTTATGATTTAAACAAGGACCATAAAGATCGTTCAGAAAGCGCCTCGTAACACAAGTTCGGAAGCCATCCTCTTCCACGTCTCCTTTCACATTTTTCTCGTACTCGATAGCTTCGCTTCTGTATTTCTTTATAGAACAGTTAATTACCTGCACGAGGGCTGGAGTGATACGGTGCATCCCATGGTTCCATATGAGGCTCTCGATTCCATACATCTGCGTATTGAACAAGACGGTCGACAGACTGCATAATAAAGAAGGCTATTCATCATCAAATATCGCTTATATTACAAGAGATGAAACGAACATTTAAAGTTAATCGAGCCCACACTCCCTCTTTCCTTAAAATGAATGTAGCTTCCTCTTTACTTCCAATCAGGACAGAAACAACAGGCTTCTCCTATGCACATTGCTTCTCCTGAGCTAATACACTAGCATACTAAAAAGCACTAATTACACACACACACACACACACACACACACACACACGCACAGAGGCTATAATACCGCATTTACCTGTGAATTAAATTAGGGTTTTAACCCTTTATCAGGCAAGAACCCATACATGGTAACTTGAACCCCCTCATGCCTCTCCATAAAGTCATACAATATATATACACACAGGTGTTCCCCGAGTTTTTCAAGATTATGATGACGATTGCGATCTGATAAAAATTGTAATTCGCAGGCAGGCATCGCAGGCGGGCCAGCCTAACAGCATATGACGTACGCGGACGTTCAGACGACACCAGGGAGTTCACAGATGACGCCCAGTAGTGCGCGGCCGACACCCAGAAGTACGCGGACGATGCCCAGATCACTCGCCTCCACACAGTGCTGCCGCCTCCTCCAGGTGCGGAGCTCTCTGGCAAACTCTCTCTTTTGAGAGAAATGTGATTTAAATGAATCTTCAGTTAGTGTGTGTGGTCTTTTACAGGAAAAGATTCCTGGATAGGCTAGGCTAAGCTGGGCTAAGCTAGGCTGAGATACCTAAGCTAGGCTAAGTGGGTCAACACAGTGGTTCGACATACGATATTTTTGACTTATGATGGGTGTGGCGGAACACATCTCCGTCGTAACTTGAGGACTACCTGTATATATGTGTGTGTGTGTGTGTATGTGTGTGTGTGTGTGTGTGTGTGTAGTTTTTGGAAGCTTTTACCCTACACTGGCCATATATGGTAACACTATTGACTTTGATTTTCAACATGAAAACGAAAAATTCATTCTAGTAATAAAAGGTCTTGTAATAAATAGCCTCCTATACGACTCTAGAGTTAGTATTTGTAATGTTATAATAGGACTAAAGCACATTTGAACCTCTGAGAGCTGCTTGACTCTGACAGCACAACTAGCCGCCAGGTGACACTAGCTGGTGTCGGGCCTGAGAGCTGACACACGCCCTCTTGTACACGACACCAGCAGTGTTGCCAGGCTTGCTTTTTTTTTGTTTGTTTGTTTGTTTGTTTGTTTTTTTTATACACTAAACTGAGCTAGTTTTAAAACAGCGAATCGAAAATGCTGTGAAACCTTGGTGAACTTGTTCCTAACACAAAGAAGGAAAAATTAAACCCTGGTTATTTTTTCCCCCAAGGCCCATCTTTTTGAGATTAGTCGCAAGTCCTTTAGGCGCCTTTATTTATTTATTTTTTTTAGCTGAGGCCTATTATCCCTCTTGGCCCAAGCGTTAACATTTAATTATCCATTTATATTTGTGTTACATTCTAACGAATGTCTTTTGTCTCCTTATGTCCTGCCAAGACTCTGAACGGATCACACGAACACTGTGTCATCATTAAGTTTAAGACATTGTCTTTTCATTATGTTAAATGTTGTCATCAGTTCAAAATGGAAACCTGACGCACATATTCCCACCACGCTCATTTTCGCTGAATCAAAAATGCACTGTATTCAAATACTACATCATACACCTTATATCGTATCCTATAGAATTTGAATTTTGTGCATCATTACATCTCTACACAGAACTCATGTACCGCAAGTAAAAAAGAAGAACAGATAAATAATGTGCCCCAATCACATTTAAAGACGCATTTTAGCCCCTTTACACAAGAGTAAATGCACCGGTCTCTCCAAGAGACATCTCACAACTAAAACTCATCCCAATAAGTTCCACACATGCTCTGTGAGTTTGTATGGCATGTTTAAAAACTATTAAAATGATGCAAAAGTCATGGGGTTTTTTTTTTTTTAATACAGCGACCATCTTATTAAAAAAAGAAAAAAGCCAACTGAAAATAAGGAACAACCCTAATAGTTGGTGCTGGAAATGGAAAGAGCTGATTTGCATTTCACGCAAACAGGCTTGTGTGAAAGTTTGGGACTTTATATGAATGTTTGATATATATTGAGCTAGTGTCTATGCAAGACACATTTCATATTGGTAAGAAATGGCTCAGTGATATCACACACGGCCCACGGGCACTCGGCACAAAGAAGGAACACGACTCCTGGTCTGAATGCTAATGCATGAGAGCTCGGACTCCAATCAAATCAAATGTAAAAAAAAAAATGTACACCTTGATAATCAGCTACTGTTCAATAATTAGCTCTCAGTAGACTTGGCAAGTGAGGGAACAAGAGCGAGAGACAGAGAGAGAATGTGAGAGAGATTTGGTGCACAGCTGGGTATCATCTCAGTGACATCTTTGCCCATTCAGCAATTAGTGTTCCCTTTGACTGACTAAGCTCTGGGATAAAAAGCACAAAGCAAAAGTAAAATTTGCTTAACATGTGTACATGGATTTGGTTTGTGTCATTTTAACAATCAACGAATGTCAAAGGTAGAGCGATGGGGGCAGCGTTTCACCACATCCGCTCCTGTCGGCTAATTGTGGGGAAATACAGACTACTTACAGGAGCAATGAGGGGGGTAATGACAAAGTAATTTTGACTAATTTCGCTTGGCTCACTTTCCCATTCTGTCTGATTGTATGAGAGCCTTCTGCATCATTACAGCAACATCTGCAGTGACTAACCGAGCGTATGCCAGCTAGGGGAAGGCAAGAAGGAAAGAGACGGAAGATGGAAAAGAGAGTGAGAGACAGAAGAAAGACCCGGGATGTGGCGAGCATGGCTGTTTAAGGTAAACATCGCCTCCTGGTGTCAGGGTAAACCTGGGAAGAAGCTCGATGGGGAAGGTTTCCCGTACCCACCCCTGACAGCTGACCCGCCCACGGCAAGGCGCGTCAAAAGCTAAAGGGCTGAACTGGTCGCTGGGTGATCTCTGCCCTGTGCCATGCAGATGGACGTAAGCAAACGGAAACCTCAACAAACAAACAAAAGCACGCTGGTGGATTTAATCCGACTGGAAAAATCCTCCTCGACAAAACGCTTTATCGTTTCATCGAATTCGTTACTCGGGCGCATAAACGCTTAGTCAGACTGTCTGTATGCACACGGAGAAATTTGGTTCTATGTGCTGGAGTGGAAAAATAAGATAAGCGGCATCAGGTTTCTTATTTTAATAGAGATGAATGTGACACCACACACACAGACAAACACGGCCTTTCGTTTTCTCTTTTTATTATTATTATTTTTCTCTCCGACACATGTGCACACATGACCCCACACACTTTTCCATTCCCCATTTACCCTGTCCCTGGACCGCAAGGAAGTCAATCAGCCAGCTAATACAAAGGTGTCCTTCTACTTGCTTCATCATCTGCTCTCTATCTGTACATGACACAACCTGGGTGGAGAAAAACGATTTCAAGTGGCTGACTCTCTGACCTCCTCCATTTCCATCTGTGTGCAGAATACTAGGGATTATAGTTGCACGCTTATTATACTGTAATCAAGGCCCAGACCTTGGAAGAATACTCTTGTACAGGACATGCCCTGCTTTTGGTTATAAAACAATATTTCTTTCGTGTAAATGTGAGGGAAGAGGTGCAAGCGAAATTAAAGGTTATTTTTGTTTGTTCGTTCTTTTGCAGGAGGAAATACATGGAAAACATCCGACAGCTTTAAAGTGTGCTTGAGAACTGGCTGAAGATCAAAAGAGCAGGCCAGGTAAACTTCAATCTAGAAATCGGAATTAAAAATTGAAATGAGGGGCTCTCAGTGCGGCGCAACGGAAAAGACACAGTCTGGCTGTGGCATTGTCAGGATCTGAATTCACAATCCCATGAAGACGCCACAGCGTTCTGTGGGTGGGAGTCAGGAGAGCAAAACTGGCCGTGTTGTCTGGTTTAGAGGAACGACATACTCTCTTTTTCCCGTCGGTTACGGGGATGCTGGCCAATCGTGTGCGTCTGTGACACTGTGTGTACGTGGTAGGCGGCAGGTAGTCTTTTCCTCCATGTGTTTTATGTTGCACTGTGATGCAGCATGAGCAGCAGTGTGAAAAGATGTGCTTGACTGGCTTCAGGCTTCTTGTAGGAAGCGCATGTTAGCCTTCATCCTCCCTGCTCGGTAGATGCTGTGTGATGACAGCGGACAGCCGGGTGCCGGTTGACCATTTGCGGGTGAATAATCTAGGAAATATTAAACTGTTTAAAACTTTAAAAACAAAAAAAAAAGTTAGTTATTTCTCACAGGTGGCTAGCCCCCTTTACTTCCCCCCTTGGGGCAGGGGTAGCCTAGCAGTCAGAGCATTGGCCCTTCGATCGGAAGGTTGTCGGTTCAAGGCCAAGGACCAACCAGGTACACTGAGGTACTCTGAGCAAGGTACTGCTCCCCAGGCGCTGTGCCGTTCCCTGCTTCATCTGGTGACTCCACTCTATGCTGTGGAGTGTTTCACGTGTGATTATCACTTCTCTTCTCTTCTCCTTCAAGAAAAAAAAAACAATTGGGTTCAATAGCACCAACAATGTCCATAAGAAAAAAAAAAAGCACAAGTATGAACTAGAGGCTGATTCTTTCCCTGACTGAAGATTCACACAGCCGTGATCATTTCTAATCGTGATACGAGACTACACTTGGTGAATCGGCTCCTACTTTTGTGTTTCGGAGCTCATCTATTTAAGCCCACATCGCTATCACATCCATGATACGTCATCAGCAGTGACTGAGAAGGTGCAATGGAGATGCAAGAGCAAGTGTACAAAACATGAAGAATGTGCATTGCTTTCTTTCTAATTCGTTTTTTTAATTATTTTTTTCCAGAATGGAGGAGATATTAGGAGTTGATAGACTAAATACACATCATCCAATCAAAGTACAAATTAGTCACAGGGATAATTACATATACACACACACACACACACACACACACATACATACACACACACAGTGGAACCTTGCATTGCGAGTATAATTCATTCCGGAGACGTGCTTGCAATCCAAATCACTCGTATATCAAAGCGAATCTCCCCATAAGAAATAATGGAAACTCAGATAATTCATTTCACAACCCACAAATGTTTATATAAAAATGATTAATACAAAATATAAAGTAAAAATACATAAAACTGTCATGAATTTGCCCCCAATAGCGGTGTATGCCAGAGAACTCGTGCGCTAAATACTACTTCCTGGTTTTCCTCCACAACGCCACGGCACATCACATGGGTGGCGACAGGTGTACCAGATTGGGACTGATTGCGGGAGCTATAAAAAGACTCACGCAAGCACGCCAAGGTCGCGAAGCATTAGTTAGTTGGCATTACTTTCCATTTTCCGCACTCTTGCCAAGCCTTGCTATTCCCGTGTTTGCTTTCTCCGGTTCTGACTAAGTTTCTGTTTGTTATTCAACCCCACCA
>JAQMCW010000001.1:12175826-12187726 GCA_030068335.1 Chrysichthys cranchii
AGATTTGTAAATCATTGCATTCCATTTTTATTTACAATTTGTACTTTGTCCCAACTTTTTTGGAATTGGGGTTGTATGCAAATAGTCTTAAATGAACATTTTAATCTCATTGTACATGCGTATAATGACAATAAAATTCTATTCTATTCTATTTATTTAGGATTGAAGAAATCCATGTGGTTCTATGACCTCACGGAGACAAATGGGGGAGACAAATGGGTCATTTCAACATGTCCGTTGAAAATGTGGTTCTTCGCCCAATAAAGAGTTAAAAGTTCTTTTCATATAAAGCGAGAGTCCCTGATTGGTTTCATCTTGTTACCACCAACCTAATGTTATTCACTTCGTCCTACCTAACACACAGTGTTTTTAAAGAGGTACACTTCTTATTATTGATCAAAAGTGCACTGTAGGGTTTCAGGAATGAGTAAGCAATGAATAAAGGGGTTCGTTCAATTGTTGTAAAAGATTTTTGCCCCCCAAACACATCAGACAAACTGTCTTTAAAGTAATAATGCTCAAACAGGAAAGGAAAAAGACTCAGTACCTGTCCTGAGCTCTAATAATCAGCTAAAAATTACAACCTGGTCCTCAGCACCTGCCATTTATTTCACCCAGAGAGGCAGAGCATACAGGTGTCACTCACAAACAGGAAGAGGAGTGTGAGCTTGATTGAGCAGGAGATACTGATATACTGACTGGAAACAATGGCGAAGAGGACTGATGTGGCAGCAAAGTCTCCACCACCACCAATGACAGCATACTGCCGAAAGAAATGAAGATTGACAAAGGCATCCAGAAAGGAATGAGACAGAGCAAGATAAAAGAGCTTAAATCTGATGTCAAGATTGCTTTGCTTCTGTCTGACAGCCGATGATTTGGTTTGTTTAATTTGTTGTCATTTCAAAACACTATCCTCTGAAATGAACGTTATAGCTAATAACATGAGCTGTGACATTATTATTATTATCATCATCATCATCTCTTTGCTTGTGTTTAGATGCGAGTTTCAGACTATTTGATCTAATCGGTGAGTTTACACACAATTCTACAGGTTCACTCAGTGCACACATTGCTAAGTTTCCTGATCTGGATTCAGGTGTGTAACTGCTGCTCTAAGTCTTTTCAGTTTGGAGAGAAGGCGTGGGTCTGAGGCCAAAAACAATCCTGCCACTGGCAAGTGGAAGCCATCAGTTTAAACCTTTCTATGGCTAAGAGAGATGGATGGATTAACAGTCGAAAATAATAAATGGTAAAGTAGGATGGCTTCCAAGAGTATTACTACTGAAATCTGTACGCATCACACCGGACATGTCATACATCTCATGAAATAGTCATTTAATTTCTGTCACATTCTAAGCTTTAATTTTCACCCTGGAGATTAAACTATAATGTTAATGTTAGCCTTTTATAGAATGAAACATTAGGACGTTTAGCAGAGTGACCAGGGGCATAATCAGAGCTTCATTCATTGTCAAAGATAGCACTCTCTTAACTGTTCGATTTCAGGAGGACGGACTGTTCTGACTGCACAAATTGCAGTTCCCAAGAGCTACACGGGATAATGAGAGGAAACTTTCTGTCCATGATACACCACTTTAAAAATACTGAAGCCAGGAATTCAGTAGCCTTCATTAGACAGCCTCCCGGAGGAAACCCTGTGAACTGCTTATTTTTTATTTGCTTAAACGCAGATTAAGACTTCTTATTCTAGTTTATTTAAGAAACACTGCACAAGCAAGAGTGATTACCTGTGGCCTTGTGCCTAAGACTGAATCACAGCTGTGCAGGTATTCAGTACAACAGCATGATTGTGAATGTGACACTGCTTTTATACGAAGGTTCTACAAAGAAGAAATTAATACTGAGGAACTGCAATTTCAGACACAATATGGCCAAATATATGGTCTCATTTTGCTCAATCAACAAACAAATTAGTTTCCAAAGAAGCCACGGGTTTATAATGTATAGATTTGTTGTAATAAGCTTTTACAATTAAACACCATGTTCCTGAAGGTGGTTTTTGCCCCATGTTTTTCATCTCAGACCCCCAGAATGTTTCTCTAATGTTTTGAAAGTCAGCCATATACTAATGAGGTAGCTCAGTGGTTAAGACTTTGGACTACTTATCGGAGGATCATGAGCTCAAATCCAAGCACTGCTAAGCTACTGCTAATGGGCCATTGAACAAGGCCTCAACTGCTCAGTTGTTTAAATGAGATGGACGTAAGTTGCTCTGGATAAGGGCGTCTGCCAAATGACTGTAATGTAATGTAATTGTTCGTAAGCTGACAATACTTTCAAAGGTTTTGGTAATCGTGCATCTGGTTATGGCTAATTAAAATCTTCCCCTTAATGAATCCTTTGTCTGATTGGTTGAAGAGTTTATCATCATATGCACAGTAAAACAAGCAGTTACAATGTACAAACATAAAAGTAACATGGTGGATGCACTCATTTATGTTCACTGCCAGGCTTTTGAGGGCGCATAGTGAGCCAGAAATCTTTGGCAGAAAGTCTGAACTACAAGCTAGCCATCGGACTGATAACTGATAGCATTGAATATCAAGACTAAGAGCAGACATCAGCTGTCCAAATGAAATTTTCATTTAAACACAGTTTTATTTTACTACATTACCGTCAATAATACAACAGTTCATTTCAGTCTACAAAGCATTCAAAGAGTGCTTATATTTAGCATAACTGCATTGGGACATTTCACTGTGTGTATTGCTTGTGTTCGCCACATAAACTTCCACTTCCTCGTTACTTTTCCTTCGAAACGGTTACTGCGGTAGTGTTGGCGATATCATCAGTGGACATGGCAAATGATACTTTTAGGGAATATGACTTTTGGCTTTAAAAAAAAAAAAAAGCTTGTCATTTCTAGACAAAAAGGAAGTAAGTATGACATTTTTACAGGAAGCACCTTTAACAAGAATGTGCAAATCATCGTGAGATAGCAAACCATCTAGCTGACATGCCATAAAGTGAGTGTGATTTCTTCAGCATCAATTTCCAAAGATAAACACAACCTTTGGCCATACGGTGTCCAAAATTTCCCTTTCTCCATATTAATTTCTCATTTATAGAACTGCTGTATAAAAGCAACATCACGCTCCCAATTGTGCGGTTATACTAAATATTGACATGGCTGTGATTACCTAGGTACCGTGCCAATATGCACTATAACCGCACTCTTGCTCATGTAACATTGCTTAATTATTTCACCCTAAAATGATACCAAATAACCAACAGTTGTCTTCCTTACATACAGTACTCTGTAGTCTACAGGCTTAACCAACAATAAGCTTAAGTTAAATTTAAAGTCAGTGTGCAATGAAGCGATATGTTAGCATTGAAAAAAATGGCAGGTGTTCCATGTAGAAGATATGCAGCCCAGAGACAGCACATACAAAAAAAAATTACTCCATTTTGAATAGCAAGCACAGCTAGGTCCGGCCCTTCCTCCATTTTACCATTAAAAATTTCTGTTGGCAGTAAAAAGCAGTAAAAACAGTCTTGTGATATCACAAACAGAGTGGTGAATGTAAAATGACAGAGAGCCACAAATGCAGAAAAAGAGAGAGAAAGCAAAAAAAAACCAAACAAAAAAAAAACGGGAGAGCTAGTCAAGACAAATTAGCCGAGACGCCAAGAGGGAGCTTATAAGTACAGTATTCTGAAAAGTACACCTTTGACCCCATGTTTCATCACATATGGAGAGCCAGTGTTTGCCCATTTAAGAACACCTACCCATGTGGTGTGCTTTGGGGGATCAGTAATTGATTAATTGATGTTAACCAAGTCAAAAGTCTCATAATTTAACCTCCCACAGCAGCTCACTTTGCATATGTCCTGTTGGGGAGAGATGTGATGTGACGATACAAGACTATACACAACACGAACGTGAACACTACAAAGGGAATGAGCCCACTGCATTCAGCAGCAGGGGAATTTCTATTTCTTATTATTTGCACATCGTCCATTCTCCCTGAAGGCTGAGCTCCCTTAAGGGTTAAACTCTATACTCGCCCTTAAATAGAAGTACTCCAGAAATCGTGACAGATTTATATTTATATAAATGATATTTAAGTCCCATAAGTACGCACAGGTTTACGCTCATCAATCAAAGTGACTCCTTACATGTTGAAAAGAACAAATTGCGCGTACAGACGCCCGAGATTTATCGGTCTTCTTCGTGGTGTGCTGGAAATATCCATTTGCAAAGTGTCGCGTTTGATTTCTGTGCGATTTTTAAAGTAAACAAAAGCAGTGCTCATGGGCCTGTTACGAGGCTAGTCACCTTTGGGAGGGAAGAGAGGCACCTTGTTAAGGATCAATTTGTGTGGACAGGCGTACAAATGGCAGCGAGACGCAGCGTTGTCTTTGGCGCACCCCCGTGTGATTGATGGCTCCACACCTGCACCGTAAATCCTCCTGACAATGCGGAGACAGATCTCCTGTGTGCGTTCGCCCTCTCCCTCCCTTCGCCACCTTCTCTCCTTTCGTCCCCATATGCCCATGCCATATGCTTTCAATTCTTCCCTTTTTAAAAAAGATATCCAGAACACATCAACACATTTCTTCTCTTGTTTTTATGTTTAGCGCTGTAACGTGCAAGGTCGCATGGGCTGCACATAAATATGCTTATCAGACACTTTATATGTAAATTCACAGCCAGCGGAAGGTGGTGAGAAGTTTATACTGTGAAGCCGTTCTAAAAATTAAAACGCTATCCCCGATAAGTACAGAAGTCTTTTTAGTTTAGTCATTACGCGCTTTTCTTTTTCTTTTTAAATGAGTCATACAAGACGTTGCTCTTTTCTATAACGAAGAACAAGGAGATATTACCAGCTGGAGTGTTTCAACCCCAAAATTAGTAGGAGCAGAAGATAAAATCACTTTCTTGACAAAGAGAAAGGAAGAGAAAAGAGAGAGAGACAGCAAAAGAGACAGTGAGAGAGAGAGAGAACGGGGGGGGGGGGTTGATTAGAGGGAGGGAGAGATTCCCTCAGGAGTCCACACCTCTGTTTGTTTCTATAGCAGCACCACAGAAATCACTTTTTCAAGGCTGCTGTTCTAATCAAATATGATCTGTTTACATGTGTGATGCTTCTTAACACAGCTGGCTTCAGTCCCTCTGATAGAAACAGAAAACATTTCATTTCACATTTCATTTACGTTGTTCAGCCACAACGCACAGAAACAAAAACTTTTTAATATGCTGTATGTCTTATTCAGCCAACATTTTTCTGGCATCAGGTCTGCGGATGATGGTTAATATTGCTCATGAAAAGAGCTTACATTTACAACATGCAAGAAACGTGCGCTGATGGTTTTCTACGCGTGTACCGCAGGCCAAATAGCTCATAGGCTATCGGTATATTCCTGAGTATCGGTGTATCGATAGTATTCGGAGTACTGAAGTGCACACTGCTCTGCAGGTTCAAAATCAGTTCGCCTAATGGCAAAACATCACTGCGAACAGAAGAAAAAGGAATGCAGTATTCTTCGGGTAACATGTGGGATGCTGAATTCCTAAAGGGTATTGTGAATGGCTGTGTGGTACGTGTGTAGTTTACTAGTCACATGTTTGATCAGCAGCAGAATCTGATCTGGAACATTCCGTCAACTTTGGAAATTCTCAGCGGAAGCGGGTTTTTTCCTCATTAATTCTGCAAGCACAGAATCGTAACACAGATCTGCATATGTGTCACAGCTCTGTTCGTGTGTGTGACACTTCTCAGAGGTCTGCGGTGTATGATGTAAATGAGAAACAATTTCGAGATGCATTGCTTATTCCATGCACTCGTGTGAATGTTTATGTTTATGCAGTGTACATATCATTGGCTCAGAACTTGGCTCAGCTCTGTTTGTTCTCCAACACCACTTAAACGGAAAAGTCACGGGGTGAATGTCAGACATAAAACTCTTCAAACTGCCTCAGTGCAATAGAAAATATCTGGAATTAAAAAGCTGAGATTTGGAAGAACCCGCGCAAGCCATTACTTAACATCTATATTAGTTTAAAAACAAATTCGTACATATTGTCATTCCTCTTTAAAGAGTGCCGTTAATGCTGCGCTGGGGCTGTTATGCATCTTTAATGATGTAAATTTGAGCACAGATCACACGCTACTGATCAGTGATGGACAGCTGTGTAGCAGCATCCTGTGATTAAGTGATGAAAACACTCAACCGCAGCGATTATAGATACAAAAATAGTAGGTACTCATTAGCTACTGTTTCTAGCTACAGCAGTGTACAAGCGTGCTGCTACAGTATGTAGGACAGGTAATGTGGGTTTACTGTATATTCAGGTGTACCTTACAGCTTCACACATTAAAGACCGTATTCCCGACCAGAATAAGTACAACAGTCTTTGAAAAGTAGCCCAGTACCAACACTCTACATTTGCCCATTACAAAACCATTTTTACTGATAAAGCCCTATTTAAATAGTTTCCTTTTTTATTCTATAGTTCATCACGTCATACCCAGAAATTATTATCTACGCAAAAGGAGGAATTTGAACAAGGTCACATTTATGAAAGACGCAAGTGGTCCAAACAAGGGCAAGGGACAACCAGTGACCCGGCGACAGGGTCATGGGCACCCAAGGCTCACTGATGTGCATGGGTAGCGAACGCTAGCCCGCCTGATTCGATCCCACAGAAGAGCTTCTGGAGCACAAATAGATGTAAAACTTCATGCTGACTATTATACAAATGTGTCAGAACACACAGGACATCGCAGCTTGCTGCATATGAGGCTATGTAGCCACAAACCAGAGAGAGTGCCCATGCTGAGTCCTGTCCATGGCCAAAAATGCTTACAATGGGTGTGTGAGAATCACATCTGGACCATGGAGCAATGGAAGAAAGTGGCTTGCTTTGATGAATCACATTTTCTTTTACATCACGTGGATGGCCGGGTGTGTTGCTGTTGCTTACCTGGGGAAGAGATGGCACCAAGGTGCACGATGGAAAAATGGGAAGTTAATGGAGGCAGTGTGATGTTCTAAGAACTTGGGTCCTGGCATAGATGTGGATGCTACTTTGACTCCGAAACATTGTTGCAGAACAAGAACACCTCTTCGTGGCAACAGGATTCCTGTCCAGATGCCACAGCACACCTTCGGAGGTCTTCTGGAGTCAATGCCTCTGCAGGTCAGAGCTGTTCTGGCAGCACAAGGGGAACCAGCACAATATTAGCTAGGTGGTTTTAACGTTATGGCTGATCAGTGTACATCCATCGCGTAAGAATTCGATTCTGTCTGCATACATGTGTCAGGACTTTGTCCGGACTTTTCCAGCTGTAAGAGTAAAGGCTCTTGTAAATGTCTTTGCTATTCTCTGTATTTAGCTAGCTTGTTACGTCATTCTCAGGGTTTAGATTCAGCAGAGGTACGGTGGCAGTCAAGCAGTTCAACATGATATCATTCCGACAAATGCGACAACAAATGTAATCAAATCACAGAAAAGAAGTCATTATTTGGAAATATCATCAAGGTTAAAAAAAAAAAAAGATCTTATACATCCATCCAACATGCATACCAATTATCCTTTAAGGGTTGGGGGAAAACTGGAGCCAATTCCAGCTGACTTCAGGCAAGAGGCGGGGTACCCCCTGGGCAGGTCACCAATCTATTGCAAGACTAACACAGAGACACAATTTAGAGAAGCCGGCTGACCTAATCTGTAGGTCTTTGGACTGTGGGAGGAAACCAGAGCACCCTGAGGAAACCCACACTGCCATGGGGAGAACATGCAAACTCGGTACAGAAAGGCCCCAGTCGGCCACATGGTTCGAATCCAGACCCTTCTTGCTGTGAGGTAACAGAGTTAACCACTGATCCGCCCTAGTCTTGTACATATAAGAATAAACAAATATAATAAATACATAAATAAATATTAAAACAAATATTAAATATTAAATAGAAAGATAAATACAGGTGCTCCCCTAGTTACAATGGGCCAACATACAGTTTTTCGACACGATGATGATTGTGATACGCTAAAAATTGTTAAATAATTAGAAAATATTTAAGATTCGCAGGCAGGTATCGCTGGCATGCCATTGTAGCAGTGTATGACATACAATATGTTAGGACGACACCCGGATGTATGCGGACGACTCCTAGAAGTGCACGGATGACACCTGGAAGTATGCGGACGATGCCTGGATGTATGCATCACTCGCCTTGGTGATGCCTCACTCTCTCCCACAACTCAAGGAGTTAACTTCTGTATCGGTGTACTGTACAGTGCATTACCGAGTGTTTTATTTTTGTGTGCTTCAAGAGCTAATTTTAATTCAAAAGCATGGAAAAGACTCCTCGGTAGGCCAGGCTAAGCTAGACTAAAATACCTAAACTACCTAAGCTAGGCTAAGCAGTAGTTTGACATTAAATATTTTCCACTAACGATGGGTATAGCAGAACGCATCTCTATCGTAACTTGAGGACTACCTAATAATAATAATAATTATTATTATTATTATTATTATTATTATTATTGCTACCTGTAATAATAAACATTACAGTAAAGTATAATAGATGTGTCATAAATTACATATATCCTTAAGACAAATTCACTGAAATAGCTCACAGAATAATACACTGATACAGAAATGTTAAAATGTTCAGGATGAGAACAGGATCAATGGAAGAAAGTATGAGAGAAGACCACCTCACTGGAGTTGGTATGTCTTTGGCTAGTATTGGGTTTCTGCGTGCGTTTTAGTATATACAGAATTAAATATAATGCCTACACAATGCCACAGAGAAAAAACCCCCAACTTGTATCAGAAGTTAAAACGTCCCCCATGGGAACTCTGCAGATATGCAACATAACTGAGGTTTTTATTGTGCAGAGATCTACTGCTTCATTTATTCATTCATCTTCAGTCACTGTTTTATCCTGGTTTGGGTCGCATTGGATCCAGAGCTTATCCAAAGAACACTGAGAGCAAAAGGGGAGATTTCACTGCAGATCAGTCCATCTCAGGACGCCACAAACACACACATTCAGTCACAACTACGGGGCAATTTCACACAGCCAGTGTACCTACCTGTATGTTTTTAGACAGTGGGGTGAAACCAGACCGCCCAAAGGAAACCCAAGTATAAAAACCAAGCAGAACACGCAAAGCTTCACACAGACCGTAACCTGCGTTCGGGATCAAACCGGGGACCCTGGAGCTGTGAAGTAGCTGCACCACTGTGCTGCCCAGAACAAGCTCTGAAATGAAATAAATGACACTGGGTCGCCTTACTTGATTAACTGAACTAATCTAGCACTTCATGAAGTGAAAATGTTCATATTGTCACAAACTCGGGGGCGGGGGGGGGGGTCCACTCCTCGCTGCCTTGTATTTACTGTAATCACAAGGAATCTGTACTCTGCACAATTTACTGAAATTTGTAGAAAACTGAGACCGCAATTCAAGTAAATGAGCTCAACTGGGAAAGCTGACCTATCTGAGACAGCATTGTTAATATGTTTAGCCCACCTGGAAGAGGTCTCCATCTTTTCTTAAATCTATGGCTTAAGTGACTGACTAATAAGAAATCCATCAAAGAGTCCAGACCAGCATGTGGCAAAAGGAGGGGTGTTATGTGTTATGGATCTACAGTTCAGCGCCTTTCCATGATCCCTAAATAACTACTGATAAGGCTGATGAAAGTGGATGGAATTAGCACAAACATGTATTAAAATACAACAAATAAATTTGTTTTACCGAAAGCTGTCTTACTTCCTGACCATTACCTATAATAAGCATTTTCAATTTTCCTTAAAAAAAAACAAACAAAAAAAACCCCTCAACTCATTATTTTTACTCTAGAAGTTTTACAGAAATTATTGAAATTGAGATAATTAAGCTCCTGACATAATTTTAGATTTTACTGCCGATGTGTACAAGACACAACAGTACAGCTTAATGAAAAATATGCCCCCAGATAAGCATCTGTACGAAATAAACCAAGTCATTATTATGCACCGTCAGCACAGGAGCCAAATTTGAGCATGCAAGGAGAACCAATGCCTGAGATACAGGACTTTAAAATGCCTGTGGCACTTCGCTCTAATCCGCTGTACACTTTGGTTCTATGCATTTCAAATGGGCCAGGAATGCAGACAGAATGCTCAATTTTCATAATCTACCCACTGATAAGCAATCGTATTCAACTTATCCGCTGAGTGAGGAGAAATTAGATGGAAGGGGAAAAAAGGAGAAAGGAGAGAGCGAGAGTGGGGGGGGATGAAAAAGTCAAGCTGTCCTAACAGATGATGTGCAGCCGTGAATGGTGAATCTCTTTTCTCACACAATTAAAGTGAGCAAGTATTGATTTCCGATGGGCCTCTCAGGTGACTCCTGTGATTGTCTGCCGTCCCAATGAGCCCTGGGGTAAGGTGACCACTTCCTCCTATTCTCCGGTGTCCTTTCGCAGGTACATACGGGGCGCCGCGTTCCTAAGGAAGTGCCACCACAGCAATTTGCCGACTCGATCCGCTTCATTAGCTAATGTAAGCATCAGAAGACCTGGGTGCAAGAGACTGCACAGGTTACAACTACAAGTCCTCGCAGGTATATAAGAGGATTAAAGAGCTTCACGATCAAGACACCGAATATTGTGTATTTTTGTACCTAAAAAAACCCAAAAACTTTCTTTTCTCAAGTTTAGTCCACTCAAGTTCCACTTCACCCGACTGATAATTCCTGCTGATTGTGTCATTTAATCCATTTTGAGAAATCAAGCATTTAAGCAAAGCATACAGCGAGCAGAGCCTGTAGGGGGGGAGAAGAAAAATGCATTCCTATCAAGAGAGATACACAGCCCCTCTGAATAAATAACCTGGTGGGATTCGAGGATCTGATATTTATTTGCATCCATGTGTACAAAATAGCTGAGTGCTCTCCATTTCAATAGCAAAATGCCCTCTAGAACAAATCTTTTTCCTGCAAGGGAAAGCATTTATTGAAGTCTCTCCATTTTAACAGCCTTCCATTAATGCACTGCAGCGGCATTGCTTTCTGAAGGTTTTAACTGAAGACTGCTATGGTCAACATTACTGCTGTGGAGACCTTCAGTGAGTCACCACAGAGTCGAGGCTGAAAGTGTCACATCCTATAAAGGCACCGGCTAAAGAAGGCACTTGCAGGAAAGAAGACATTTACGTGTGGATAATTGTCTGAGTAAAAAAGGGACATTCCTTATACTCAATCAATCCTGGTGCAATCAATCTCTTTAAATGCGGAATTCTCACTTCTGTCTGGTCAGTAGTAGGTTAATTAATATTTAGAACAGCGTGGCTGCAAGGCAAATCACAGGTTTATATTAATGCATTTTGTTTTTTAATTCTTCATATTTTATATAGTAGCATCTGAATCAGACAACTTGTCTAGCTTGGCTAGCTATATACATATTTTAAAAATGTATACTCACTTCAACAGTGGTTATCTATGCCCATTTTTTAAAGCAAGATGGTGCACCACCACTGAAGCATGAGAGGGAAACATGACGTACAGCTACCCTTTGATGTTTATATAAGTCCAGTTATACAGCTTTTATACAGATAGTTTTCATGTTAAAGTGTGTATGCATTTTTTGGGCACCTCTGTATGTATATACACTGGAGATGAACACTTGATTTTTTTCAGAAATAATGTAATTTGCATGGCTCGACAGTTGAAGGAATTACTGTTGTGGCTATAGCATGCTACTAGAACAGTGTTATACAAAATAACCAGATATACAAAAGGAAATTGTTTAAAAAAACTTTATTTTGCTGAAAACACAGTGATCAAAATTAGAGAACAGCAATGACTGTAGCATGAAGAAAGACCACAACTAAATTTTCTGAAGGTTTCAACAGTCAAAAATTAATAGGAAGT
>JAQMCW010000001.1:12188403-12200298 GCA_030068335.1 Chrysichthys cranchii
TTGCTATGGCTGATAGGGTCATCCCTTTGGCCTTCATCTGGACAACCTGCTGCCGGAGGGTTTCAGTCACTTTAGAATGGCTCGACATCTTGTATTTAGATTTTGTTATTTAACAAAGAAAATTTACATTTTCTTTTTGCAAGGAGACAGTTCATTTAATATTTATGGAAGAAACCTCCACTTCAACACTGAGGTAAATCTATTTAGTTTTCTGACACAGGAAAGCCTTCAGAACCAAAGACTTTACACTGCCTTTTATTATTTACTAAAAAAGAGAGAAAGACTAACGAGGGAACGACTGTTTATAGGAAACGAATGTGTCAGTTTTTAAAAAATGAAAAATTATCATCAAATTATTGTCGTTTAAGAGGAATAAAACACTTGGAATTATGTTGTTACTCCCAGTGGAAAGCTTGTTTCAAAATTTGATCTGATTAATATTTGCAGGTTATGATTAGATTATGAAAAGACTTTTGACGGGAATCACAAGAGGAACGGATGCTTATGAATCGCAGGTTACCGTCACTCGATCTGCGTTTCTTTTGGACAGGACGCCACTGTCCTGTGTCTGTGAAGAACCAACTCCCGGTTCTGACCGCATGAGAAAAGCAAAAGGCTGTGGAGAATTGTGTTTTTAATAATCAACCCTTAAGTTTGTCTGCATCGATGCAGAATTTTCAGAGTAAGCACTGTGATGAAAAATAATCAGCTCCAGGGTGGTAATGCTGCACTGCTTCACACTGTGTCACACCACACCACCCCGTCCTCGATTATCTTCCCTTAACAGCATGTTTATAGCTTTTTATTCCTTCCTAAAATGACTGAACACAAACTATAACCTAAGCAGTATGTTAACTTCTGAAGAGATCTTCACGGCGTGCTGGTCATGTAAAATACCTTACGTCCATGTAAATCACCCTTTGAAACTTTTACTTGGAAAACAGCTCTCCGGTGACCCCTTCACTAACTTTCTATGGGTTTTCTGATTACTCCCCAGAGCTTAGGTACACTGTAAGCTGCCTGATTATCCTGAAATAGATCACGTTATTATGCCTCTGTAACACCACTTATCTGCAACACAATAGAAAAAGCAAAAACAAAACCACCAAAAAAAAAAACATTAGCAGGCAGCTTGACTCATTCCTTTCTTAACTATTTTAGTCAACATATTTTTAGACTGCAATTAGACATAGACACAATTAGTTGATTTGCCTGGCAGGCTCATAATCCATCTTACTGCTGTCGGTTTCTGGAAGAATGTGCATTTATGAAGCTTGGAAATGTCATAGTGGTCTGTGCGTGTTCATGGAGAGGTGAGAGGAAGTGACGTGGCCTTTCTCTGGAGGATAGCCTCTATTCCTGCACGGCCTCCCAGCTCAATTAACTCAACTCCACCTGGCTGTTTCTGCTGAAGTTGGGAGTCAACGTGGGACATGAGAGAAAGAAACAGAGAGAGAGAGAGAGAGAAGACTGGATGTCCGGGGCGGCCCAGAACTCTCCAAGTCTTACAAATAAGAACCCCACAGAGCTTAACAAGTCTGGACTTGGGCATTCCTTGCAGAACTGCTGAATTTCAGTGATGTTAATTGAGGCGGGAAGTTAGACGAGGGAATAGATAAATCCAGCTGAGAAAACAGCTGCAGGTTTGTTTGCTCTTAAACACCACCAGAATATACAGACCTAGAGTGCCTGGTAATGTGCTTTGCACTAGTTGAAGTGAGTGGATGGAAACATTGTACACGGCACTATTTTGGAACAGGAGATTGATACATGAGATAAGATCCTTTCCCTCAGCTCTAACAACCTAATAACACCCGAATAAGACATCTGAGAGAAAAAAAAACAAATAGCAGCAACTGTCCTCCACAAAAACTTTTCGCATCTAGTCATCGTCGTCCTTCACAAAACGTCTTTACTTCAGGTCTAGTGCATTGAGGGAACGTGTTCCGTGATGAAGATCCATATAAATCATTGAGATGGGAAATGGATCTGCCTCCAGGATGTCCTAAAAAGGCCAAGGACAAGCGGGAGGTGCTTGGGGAGCGGTTTTTTATACAGATATGGAGGTGTGGGCTCATATATGAGTACATGCGGCACACGCTTCAAAGTCGATGTCGGGGCTGAGGAGGAGGCTGGAGGTTTGAAGAAGAGGGGAAAAGTAGGAGAGAGAATTGAAGAAAGTGCTGAAGCGGCAGATCTCAAGGCCAGAATCTATTTAATCACTGAATAAGGACAGTTCAAGAAGTGGCAACGTAATATTGCCTGTATAAAAATTCCCTCAACCTTTCCTGGTGACCTAGAGATAGTGGTTCTGACTGATTTTATGACACAGAATACATTTACACACACACAAAAAAAAAAACCCACCCACCACCTACAAATTCATTTCATCCTTTCACCACAATCCGGCCTTGGAAATTAATATACAGCTCAGCCAGTCTACGCTTGCCAACAAAAGAACGTGGGAAGTCTGTGGAATAATTGGGCTTTCAGTGTCCTATAGTTCAGCATATGAGAAAACCCTGCTTGTGAACTGTACTGATTGTGGTGATAAGAACAACTTTTAATAAATGAACGTGGGAGGGTCAGTAATTGGGAGGAAATATGAAAAGGAAGTGTGGTTTTGTGTTTGGATTTGTAGTAAATTCATGAGGAGAGGAATAAGATCCGCAGTGAGGCAGTGTAGACCCAGGAATTCTCTCTCTCTCTCTCTCTCTCTCTCTCTCTCCATCCATCTCTCTCTCTCTCTCTCTCTCTAAGGCTTTGGAAAGCAATTAAGGCTCTGTGGCGATGATCAAATAGAGGCCCCATGCATGTGCAAAATGCTGGATCTGACTAAGACCTGTTTTAACAGCTTCAGAGTGCACAATCATCGCACACAAACACTCTCCACTGAGCACAAACACATCTTTCACAGATGCTTTACTCGCATAAAGAGTCCTTGTATGTAGCTAAGAGTCACACGGAATGACGTTCAATGGCGGGAGAACTCGTCTGTCGGATGCTGTACGCTTACTTAAAAATCCAAATGGAGTCGGTGAGACAGTATCAGCTGTTTTCACTTCTATGCCTTCGTATAGGAAGATTCCACCTCTGGGCACGTAGTCTGCTTTGCGGCATATTGCAGTGCCATGGATGGATGCCTATCTAATCAGACTTCTTAAGAAAGCTGCTGCAAACTCATACCTGGCCTGTTAAATGTCGGCCTGTCGTTGTGGTGTTTGCAAAAAAAACAGCAGGGGCATACAACTAGTGATGCACAGGCCCTTTTTACAAGCTATTACTATTATTTTTACCGAGCAGAATCACCCGCTGCTGACATGCTGTCTGTGAACCGTTTGTTAAGGGTGTCTCACTGACAAAAATATACTGAGAGTTTTATTTCTTCTTTTTGAGAAAAGGCTGTTCTTCAAACATTTAACACTTTAGTATTACCTTGTCCTTGGCATGCGACAAGTCTGGATGATACTATATAAATAGACTGGCATTTACTAAGAAGGGAGTGCAGCAATTTATATACCATAGAACCAAATTGGATCCTTGCTTAGCTTCTGTTACATTTAGTTATTACAATTAGTCCAAGCAGTGCTGAAGCTGTCAAGAGATGAACGTGCTGTCAGCTTAAAATGATTCTTTCATTCAGGCGTCTTCAGTACCCGCTTTATCCTGCTCGGGGTCGCAGTGGATCTTAAGCGTATCCTATGAAAACTGGGAGAGAGGTGGGAATACATCCTGGAGGGGACATCAGTCCACTTGCAGTGCACCACCCTCCCACACACACATCTAGAGTTGGCACACCATCAATCTGCATGGGCTTCTTTTTTTCCAGGTGGGAGAAAACTAGAGAATCTTGAGGAAACCCACATGGACACTAAATACACTATGATGTAACCAGTGTTTCTACCCATCGTCCAAATTTTGTATTTATTGTAGAGTATTTATGCTATAGGTTATGCTGCATTTATTTCTCTTGCACCGTCCACTTTGCTGCTGTAAAAATGCTGATTTCCCAACTGTGGGACTGATGAAGACTATCTTAACTTATCTTATTTTACTACTGCCTTTTTGGAGCTCAATGTTTTGATGGTAAAAGTATTCGGTTTGAGCCCCGGCTGTGGTGCGGCAGGCTAGGGCACCATACTACAAATCCGGGAACCTGGGTTCGATTCTGACCCGCGGTCATTTCCCGATCCCTCCCTGTCTCTCTCTCCCACTCACTTCCTGTCAAAATCTCTACTGTCCTATCCCAAAATAAAGGCAAAAAGGCCAAAAAAAATATCTTTAAAAAAAAAATAAAAAATTTTCGGTTTGTGATGTCCTGTGGTGTCTGCAGGTCACATCAGCAGAGCTCTGGCAGGCTGGTGAACAAGTGTCGAGATCACACGTTTGTTCAGTTATTAAGTTCTCCACAACAAAGTGACAGCTAACACTCAATGTTCATGTGGACCAATAAGTTATATTGAAAGATGACATGCACAATATTTCC
The DNA here is from genome assembly GCA_030068335.1 of Chrysichthys cranchii. Taxonomy (NCBI): domain Eukaryota; kingdom Metazoa; phylum Chordata; class Actinopteri; order Siluriformes; family Claroteidae; genus Chrysichthys; species Chrysichthys cranchii. Next base: position 12,192,890 of record JAQMCW010000001.1, read on the forward strand.
CCTGGATTTTCTCCCTCATGGCCAATTCACTCCCACCAGACAGCTCTATTACATTTCAGCTACCAACCAGAGATGGTGATGGCTGTCAGGTGCTTCCTCCAAGGCATGTGATGCCAGCCAAGTCAATCTTTTCTAACTACTGCACAGGCAACATCATGGGGTGGCGTAACACACTCAGAAGAAAGTCAGAGGAAAGCCACTCCTATACACATGAGCTCACAAACACCCACGATTTGCTAGCATTGCTGAAATTGACAGGGGAATGAGAGTATGCCGCCACCACCACCCCTCCCTGAGACCATGGAGAATTGTGCTCTCTAGGGCTCCCGGACGCAGATGGCTGTGGCAACATTGAGATTCGAACTGGCGATCTCCAGATGATAGCTTTTCTCTTGCTCCACTCAGCAGCCACATGCAGCTTTTATTAATGTCAACACTATTTTTTATATGAAAGCTGTTTTTGGACAAGACGCATACAATATCAGTTTTTGAGATTTGTAAATCATTGCATTCCATTTTTATTTACAATTTGTACTTTGTCCCAACTTTTTTGGAATCGGGGTTGTAGTTAATTCAAGAGAAACTACATGTTAGTTTAGAAAGACACTACAACCAGCAAATTAACACACCTGAGCATCTGGTCTAGGTCTTGACATGGACTTGACCATGTGAGGCGTTGATCTCGTCTTGGTTTTGCCCTGCTGTCAAACCCAGCCTTTATTCCGACTTCACTGGTTATGGTCTTGGACTTGCCTTGGTTTCACCTAAGGTAGTCTGGAACCCAATTCTACATTACTATTAACTCAGGGAACACACTGCCAGTGTATTTATTTTCCGATTTTAAATATTCAGCAATCACAATCAGGACCCTGGCTAGAACACTCACCTCCTAACTGAAGGCTTTAAATGATGGGTTTCAGGAAAGACGGCGATTCAGACTGAGATGTTCAAAAGTAAAACACATCGCAAAGTGATCGTATGTTCAGCACCATGGACAGCTGCCTGCAGAGTCGCTGGAACCCAAGCAGCATGCTGAGAGAAACGCCAAGGGTCTACACACGCAGCCTCTTTTCAGCTTCCCAACTTTTGCACCGTCAGAGCTGCACACTATCCAGTATGGTCCATAATAAAAATGAACCTAGTGAAGCATGAGGCACTCAGCTCTAACCCGGACTCCAGAGTTAGACTAGCAGCAGCACCCGCTGATTTCACAGCTCTGACCAGGCGCAGAACACCGTATACAGCCACGTGAATAATGTAAAGACTTTACCCACTACTCAAGCATGAGTGGATAATCTGGTCACCAGGACACACCATCCATCCATCCGTCCATCCATCTATTCTGTACCTGGCTTCCAAGACAACAGGAAAAAAAAAAGAGAAAGCAGCAAAACCACGTCTCTTTCTCTCATGCATGTTTTTTTTCTATTTTCTTTCTTTCTGATTCTTTTAAGGAAAATCCTTTTAAAGAAGCTTTTAGGCTCCATCAGCCCGCAGTGGCTCACGTGTCTGCGGACCGTGGAAGCGCGTAAACCTCTTGATGCATTGGGAGAGTAATTGGATGTGCATGTGTAGGAAATGAAGAGCACCCCTGGTTTTTAATTACCTAGCTTAATTCTGTTTTCCTCCCATTTTTAGCCTCTTTGTGGGGAACTGTGCACCCTGCAGTCTTATTGACGGGGCAATTATATAGCATTTTGCAAAATGACTTTTTCCTGCCTTTTTTCTCTTGCTTGATGCCTAAATACTGTAACAAAAAGGTTTTGGAGAAGACCTGTCAGGAAATAATCTGCATAAAAATGGATGCAAGTCTTACCTCCTGACACAGTGACAGTATAAATATGCATCTAGCATGAACAGCAGAGGTCACAAGAGCTCGTGGGTGTTCACTGTTACGTTTTTGGTGACACGTCTGTAAATACAGATTTACAATAGGCACTGCTCCGTTTTTCCACTTAATGTGCATAATAACTAGACGACTGCTCATCAGTTTACCGGGGGAGGTTTCACGGCATTAAGGATGGACAATACTGATCATGTAAAACTTATCTAATAAAAGTGATGCATTTCATCAGATATGTTGGTAACAGATGAGATGTTGATGCTTTTGGACCATTCGAGTCCTGTGTACAGGTGCGTCCTCTGCACAATATGCACTGACCGCATGCTCATTCACAAATATTAATTTAAATCTTAACACACGGCTAATATAATCTAATACTAAACCAGACTGCAGCAACCCTAAAACAAATCAAAGACCACTTCCTGCTTAGAGATGGTAACCAATGGCACAGATGGTAACCGATCGCAAAGTGTTAAACTATAATGATTTCTTTTTTTTTTTTTTTTAGCTATCCTTGCCTCCAAATAAAAATAAATGCCTCACTTTCTGTGCCACAGCACACCAATGCTAATCATAAAATGTCCTTTCCCACCAAAAAAGCTTGTATATCAATCACCCATGCCTCACCAACTACAATTTCCCACTGAAGTTCGCTAGAACGCTGATGTCAATATATAAATATGAATTATAGACCCACAGCCAAGATCTCTCTAGAACTGCCCCCACGTCACACTCCTGTCTGATTGCTTCAAAGCATGGCCTCGTTGAGTTTATTTTATTGATGGCATTCCTGGAGAGGATTTATGCATTCTGTTTATTGTGTTTATTAATCATTTAAATCAAGGGCATGACTCGGGTTTTCACCGCTTGCAGTGCGATGTAACTCTGGATTGTTATCCTTGTGAAGGAGTGCTGCTTGCTTGCTGGTGTAAGGTGTAGAGGATTGCTCAGAGGTGAGATGCTAATGCAGCATGTATTCTTTAAAACAGCGGTTCTCAAAGCCAGGTCCGTGCAACACAACCCGGGGTCTGGGGTTTAATTAATTATTTATTTTTACATTGTTACCTTGATGGAAATCACCACCGATTATTATCCAAGTTATTATATCTGCTTTTGGGTTCTTATACTCAGGGACGGTTCTAGCCCATTGGCTTCCCTAGGCAAGATTAAAGTTTGTTTTAAAAAGCAAGTGGCTAGCACTGTCGCCTCACAGCAAGAAGGTCCTGGGTTCGATCCCCGGGGTAGACTGGGCGCCTTTCTGTATGGAGTTTCTCCCCGTGTCCCCGTGGGTTTTCTCCGGGTACTCTGGTTTCTTCCCACAGTCCAAAGACATGCACAGAGGGGATTAGTCTATTTGGGGGGATTAGTCTAAATTGCCCGTAGGTGTGAATGTGAGTGTGAATGGTTGCCTGTTTCTGTGTGTTGCCCTGCGGTGGATTGGTGACCTGCCCAGGGTGCACCCTGCCTCTCACCCAAAGTCACCTGGGCTTGGCTCCAGCTTCTCCCCATCACCTTGAGCAGGGTTAAGTGGCAGAAGATGAGTAAGTGAGTGAGTGAGATATATGAAGGGCACCACTAGCCCTTGTGAATGTGTGTGTGAACGGTGCCCTGTGAGGGTGCAGCACCCCATTCAGAGTTCTCCTGCCATGCACCCAATGTAGCTGGGATATGCTGCGAATCCACCATGATCCTGACCAGGGTAAAGTGGGTCCCAGTTAATGAATGAATGAATCAATCAATCAATCAATGAATCAATCAATCTATTAATGAATGAATGTATCCTATAAGTAACATGAACTTGGACCTAATGTGTTTTGTCAGTGGAAATTTAAAAACAAGGCAAAAAAAAAAAAACAACCTCTATGGCTGCAATAGATGGACAAAATATTATTGTACACATTTCAATAATACACCTATTATTTAAACAGCTGCATTACATCCATCCATCCATCATCTATACCACTTATTCATTACAGGTCACGCAGAAGCTGGAACCAACTTTGGGTGAGAGTTGGGGTACACCCTGGGCAGGTTGCCCATGTATCACAGGGCCAACACAGCCTGTTGACCTAATCTGCATCTCTGCATCCGTCTTTGGACTGTCCGAGGAAACCGGTGTACCCTGAGGAAACCCACGCAGACACAGGGAGAACATGCAAACTCTACAAAGAGAGCCACCCCAGGAGTCATCCAGCATCTTCGAACCCACAACCTTGGTGCTGTGACGCGACAGTGCAAACTGCTGCGAAAAGTTTAAGAAGCCCTGTTTTCTAAGAAGAAAAGCTGCTCAGCGTGTCGATCCAGCCTCCACACCTGACCGCAGCTCACTAAATGGGAAGGAAACGCTGGGGTATACGATAAGGACTGCAATTAAGGCATTCTTTCACAAGTTTCACAACTAGTTCAAAAGTTACAATAAAAAAACAAAAACAAACCAAAAAAAAAAAAAAAAAAAAACCCCACACACCACACATACAGCCCAACAGCACGTGACCTTGTACGTACTACGTCACTTTTTTTGGATACATTTAAAAATGCAGCGCGTTTTAACGGAAATTCGGTGTTGGTCACTTCTGAGGTGATTTAAAGAGCAGACCCGTACATCAATATCAGCGTTGTTTTTAAAACTTTGCCTTATTATTTCGACTAAGCAGGTGCTCCTACGTCCAAATGTATACGTTTTAGGTATATTTAATGTAAAATACGTCGAATGAGAGCCATTTCGTGGCTTGTGGGTGACAGAAAGTGGAGGTATAGCTATAGCAGGAGCAGCAGCCCGAGGAGGCTGAAGAAGCGGATACCGGGCTGGAGTCTCCTACCTGCTCAAACCAGTTCTCCCAGGTGAAGTTGTGCTGAGATGAGGCGAACAGCTCCTCTTCCGACAGCCTGTAGTCCTCCTCCATGGTCTGAGACGCTGGGGACTTGTGTTGGAAACGTTGACTGAGATGAAGAGAAATGTCTTCAGACGAGTGTCGGTCGGCTCGGTTCCGCTCCGTCCTGTCTGTGGAAGCAAACGGCGGATGTAGCGCGAGCCGCTCAGCTCGGTCACGTGGGACTCCTTCCGCGGCGCGAGACTTCTCCGCGAGCCGTGTCCTTATTTTCCTAATTTCCCATTCCTGTTTTTGTTTTTTTTTTCCTTCCCCACTTGCCTTCACCTTTGCGTGCTAGGTGATAAAGGCTAGTCCTTTATCATCTCGTGCCAAAATAATTGGAACAGAGTTGGCACGAAAGTGTCACCATGTGGAAGTTAGCCCTGAGACGGTGCAGGGCAAAAGTTTGTACCCCCATTCTAGATCACAATAATAATCATAAAGCCTCTGTTTCTTTCCAAAAATCCATCAAAATGAATAGAATTCCAGGATGTTGGACTTATACAACCATTACAGGATGTAAAGGAGAAAAGAAAACAAGCAAAAAAAAAAAAGTGTTTGAAAAGTTTTGCCAACAGCTCATGATACATGGCTTATTGGTTAGTACTGTCACCTCACAGCAAGAAGGTCCTGGGTTCGAGCCCTGGGTGCTTTTCTGTGTGGAGTTTGCATGTTCTCCCCATGTCCGCGTGGGTTTCCTCCGGGTGCTCTGGTTTCCTCTCACAGTACAAAGACGTACACATTAGGTGGATTGGCTACCCTAAATCGCCTGTAGGTGTGAGTGTGCTAACGACAGACAGAGCGACACGTCGGTTGGGGTATTCCATGGTCGCGTCAGATGATACAATGCCGAGGTGGCTTGTGAAGACCCCGCACGGCGCGGGACTAACGCTAGGATGAAGAAGAAGTCAGACTCTAGTGCAACTATGAGCATTTTTACATTTGATTAGTTTGTTGCTCCTGTTGATGAAGAGACATGTGAAACCTTGTTTTCGTCCTAAAGGAAACGCCCAATCTTAATCACATTAAAAACACTGTACGGACAAAGGTATGTGGAAACTTGGCTATTAAAAATCCATCCATCCATTTCCATGGCGCTTTATCCTGTTCAGGGTCGCAGGGGCACTGGAGCCAATCTCAGCAGACTTTGGGCGGGGTACACCCTGGGCAGGATGGCCGTTAAACATCCCATTCCAAAATCAGTGGTATTAAAGGGGTTTTATTCCCAATCCCCAGGATCCTGTGTTTTGTTTTGATTTCGAAAGCAGGTGACCGGTACCTGCTAGCTCTCTGTTCAGCAAAACCTCCTCTGATTCACTGCTGGCGAATCATTTCAAAATCTGTCTTAAACTTGTCCTTCACTCACGTGTCTTAATAGTATGTGGAAGCTTTTTTTTTTTCCCTTTACGGCCGTACATGAAAAGGCTGTGGAGGCCAGTTCAGCTCTGCTACAATAGAATGACCATAATGAAAACAGAATGGATCAGGAGGAAAGAATCTAAACTATAAATACTTTGGGTGAAGAAATATCTTCACTATCACGTTACAGTTTCAGATCTGTGGTCTAGGATATCTCCGGATTGCTGTGGACTGTTTTTGGAATATTGATGGCATCGAAAATTGAGACTCATAGTTTCATACAGATGACTCTGAAAAGGCTGAGCTGGCCCTTTATTACGGAGTTGGTTCCTTTGTGCTGCTAAAACATTGTCTATTCTACTGAGAATGTTACTAGATCCACTAGAATTTGGACTGGGGGTGTGGGGATTGTTGCCCCTTCAACAACAAGGGCACCAGAGGTTGGGAACTGATGTCTTGCTGTCATGGGGATACACAACATTTCTACTCATTTTTCCACTTCAGTGAGATGAAGAGAATAGATCAATGATCAGTTTTAAAATAACTGTTATTTAACACTGTATTGTCATAGAATTTGAAGAAAGCATAGGGCAAAGGTGGATTAGAATGTTATCGCATGAAGAAGCATGAAGAATTCCCCTTCCCTGGAATTAACAGCCCCAAACCTGTCCAAAAGCCTGAATGATGATCCCCCTGTGCACAAAGTATAGTCCATAAAGACATGGTTTACAATGGTTGGAAATAGAAGAACTTGAGCGGTCTGCACAGAAACTTGAGCTCAAGCCCACTGAACACCTTTAGGATGAAGTGGAATGCTGACTGTATGCCAGGTCTTCTTGTTTGACATCAGTGGCTGGCCTCAGTAATGCTCTTGTAGTTGAATGAGCACAAATCCCTAAAAGCACACTCCAAAATCTAGTGGAATCCTTCCTATTATGGTGAAGGTGATTATAAGAGTGGGGGGGGGACTATATCAACAATGTTCAACAAGCTCATATTGGTGTTATTGGTTAGGTGCCCACATTTCTTTGGCCATATAGTGAAAGCTCCATCAGACTTCATTCAAATTAATATTCTTTAACATCTAATGTAAGGTGTAGTCTGTGATTTTAAGACTACACCTTAAAATTAAGGTTGGGGGGGGTCTATATCTTTATCTTTAGTCTATCACTAAATTAGCTCTCCTGGCACTTATTAACTGACTAACAGTTTATAAGTACAGTGGAACCTTGCATTGCGAGTGTAATTCGTTCCGGAGATGTGCTTGTAATCCAAAGCACTCGTATATCAAAGCGAATTTCCCCATAAGAAATAATGGAAACTCAGATCATTCGTTT
>JAQMCW010000001.1:12201164-12218940 GCA_030068335.1 Chrysichthys cranchii
AGTTTTACACTCTTTCCCACATTTTCCACATCTCCCTGATCTCATTTGAAGTGAGGGATTCCTCAGGCTTTTTCTACGCTAGTGTGGATGTTGACTATGAGTGAGCCACAATCCCGCAGTGAGTGAGAGAGAGACGTTGTGATCATGTGAGGCTCGGCAAACGAAGTGTATGCATACTACTCGTATTGCAAGACCTCGCTCGTTCATCGAGTCAAAATTTATTAAAATTTCTTGCTCGTCTTCCAAAACAAAACACTCGCAGACCAAGTTACTTGCAATCCAAAGTTCCACTGTATTGTGGTGCTAAGGATACTGTATACAATGATTGAACCTATGCACACCTGACATTTATATCAACTTAACATATGAAAATGTTTTGTTCTAGGCCTGAAAACATTTTTAGCCACATTTAATAACTCAATGGTATCCGTAAAGACAACTGGAATTGTGTTGTGATCATTCATTCATTTATTCTTTCATCTTCAAGGTAAATAAAAAGGTAAATATGTCCTAGATGGGACGCCAGTGCATACACTTATTTACACTTATGAGCAGTTTAGCATAGGCAGTCCACCTAGCAGCACAATGCCAGGTTTGGATAGTGTGAGGAGACCAGAGAACCCAGAGGAAACCCACACAAACACAGGGAATGCATGCACATGGCCAAACGTTTATGAAGACCTGACCATCACACCCATACTTGGTTCATTGCAAATTTAGTCCGCCTGGCACCTCACCCCTTCCTGTTAGAAAAATCTTCATTTTTCTGGGGAAGATTTCCACTAGATTGTGGAACTTGAGTGAGGTCAGGAAGTGATGTCAGATGACAAGGTCTGGGGTGCAGTCAGTGTTCCAGTTCATCCCAAAGGTCTTCAGTGGGGTTGAGGTCAGGGTTCTGTGCAGGACACTCAAGTTCTTCCACTCCAACCTTGGCAAACCATGTCCTTCATGAACTTCACTTTGTGCAGAAAGGTGCTGTCATGCTGGAACAGGTCTGAGACTCTTAGTTCCAGTGAACAGAAAGTGTAATGCTACAGTATACAAAGAGATTCTAGACAATTGTCAATTTCACACAGAAACTTACCCAAGCTTAGGATCGAACCAGGTACCCTGAGGCGCATACGCCACCCACTGTGCGCACCTAATCTTGAAAATGTTTTGCTCCTCGTCCAAGTGCCTTCATCAGTGGTGCAACTGAGCAAAGCTAGCAAAGCCCCTCATATGAGCAGCAAAATGTCATACACTGTAGATAAGATATATAAGATATAACACAGCGATGTACTATTAGATTTCTTTGAAACTGATTTTGACCTCCTTACCTTCCTTCCCTAAAGCTATTCTATATTTATAACCAGATAAATACATCAATCTATCTTTTGGTGTTAAAAAAAAAAAAAGGAGTAATAAGGGGGTGTTACAAGACAAATGAACTAAAATTGGGCAATTTTTAACTAATCAGGAAGGAATTTCCCAAAGGCATAAGGCCACGAAGTTTTTTTCTCAAGATGGTGCTGAGTTTCATTTACATACTCTCTCCAATTACGCTGACTTTGGGAATACAAGAGCAATATAGCCGTTCCTACACAAGTGATACTCAAAGAGCCTCATCTCAATATTATAGTACAATTTGTCCACACAATTATAAGTAGGCGATATTTGTTTGAAGAACTTTGAAGAATTGGTGCTTCCCTCCATCCCATTAGATCTTGTGTTCTTTATTCACTGGACAAAACCTTTGGCAGCATGCTTGAATGGCTCAATTCATAGGCATGTTCATGCTTACTGAAATTGTCAAGATTCACTACATTGGCTAAAGTAATGAGAAAAAGAAATTGACATTGTTCTGTGTTGCTTGTGTCCCCCAAAGTCATGTCTCACAAAGCCACTGTGAGATGTGATTTGTTTCAAGTGCCTGATAATATATCGCATACTCCACGTCTCAAGTGTAATAAATTAAATCAGAAATCAAATAAGTTAACGCATTAATATTTTCTTCTCCTGGAAACATTCAAGGTTATCTGTAAGTGCAGTGCTCAGGAAATGGGCTTTTGAGCATCTGCATAGTTCTGCTGGCTGTGAATGTAAGAGCTTAATATAATGCTCAAACAGTGTATTATTATTAAAACTACACAGTCTAAAATTAGTAAACTAATCAGGTCATGCTTCTTATGAAGCGAACATCTCACATCTTATCAAGGTACTAAGAAAAAACTCAACATACGCATGTTCAAAGCCGATTTGTTAATTATGATTATCCTATCGCATTTCTCCATCCTGTAGATTCAGCATGTGGTGGTTTTTCCACAATTTATTTTTATAATAAATATAATAATAATAATAATAATAATAATAATAATATTTTATCTAAACAAGGAAAAGCTCATTATTTTGATTAAGTAATTATTGTTCATCTTAAAGGTCCACTATGTAGGATTTTGACGGTATCTCAGCAAAAACAGTATATTTGTATACATAGTATATTTCGGAAATTCATAAGCATGATTTCATTAATGTATAATTACCTGGAACTATGACTCAGTGTGTGCGTGTGTGTTTTTTTTTTGTTTTTTTTTTAGCTCAGAACAAGCCCTTTATATCTACACAGGGCACGGTTCCACCTCGATGGAGCCGCCATGTTGCGCTAGTACCGTAGCCCAGAACGGACAAACCTCCAGAGAGCACTTTCACGTTTCGTATTTTTTCAAGTGGCAGCGTGAATCTGGAAGGAAACACCAGACAGAAGACAAAAAAAAAAAAAAAAGAAGACAAAGACAAGGAAGAATGATTAAGAGGAATCAGTGTTTGCTGGTGCTGGCTAACATGCTTAAGAACCCAAAATTTGAAAAGTGTAAGAATAAACTGAACTTATCACGGAAAAGGCGAAGGAGCTTGAATGTATGTACTTGGAAGTATGCCATGAGCACCTGATGGCCATCATACATTATAATAGACGCTTGAAAAGGCAGGGCTAATACAGGGGTACACAGGTGGTTGACTCCTACATAGCGGACCTTTAAATTTATTTAGTATGTACTGCTATTGTTTTCACTCCGTAGTTTTGTTGTGCATGTACTACTTCAGAACGCACTTATTGCACTGTTAAGTAATAACTCAATGAAACCGGTCTCCTGAAACTGTCCCAGATGTTTGGATATACATCATACCATGACTTCATGACATTCTGACAACATTGTTGGGGAAGTTTCTCACCTAGCACCTCGATGGGTGTGTCGATGGTGTAACCTTTGCATGAACCTTCATTAAACTGGGGTGAGTCTTATTTCTTAAGGATTTCACCACTTCCATTGTTTCCGGATCCTGCAGAACACACCTTCTCCCCCGAAGGGACTATACATCAGCACCATCCCACTGTACATCACACAGGAACCTATCACACACAGGCCGACGAGCTCTTGTCAGAGATGCTATGATTGAATTGTTCCATCATTCAGTCACCAGAGGGGCCATTACTCCAAATTAGCATACAAATTCAAACCAGGACAGATGGATTTGTCACATTCCACTCGACTGCATCGTCTTCCAGACAGGCTTCGCCAGCACTGCGTGATGGAGATAAGACACCTGTCTCAGTTTCGTTTGGGACAACTGCTGTATGAATGGCGAGAGGAAAGGCTTAGGCGTCTGCAATAAACTTCCTTACAAACGTGACAGAATATCACTGGAACATCACAGGGGGTCGTAGAATGTGCAGCAAAAATGCTTAGCGCTCGGAGGGCCGTCTGGATGACGGAGCAGCGCTTGCGTCCGTCAGCAAGACTGAATAGACGGCAGCTGTACGAACGGACGTTTCGTATGACTACGAACTTTTTTATGGGGGAAAAAAGAAAGAAAGAAAAAAGTCTTTGGGAGAACCTAAACTTAGCAAGGCAAACAAGGTCCGACACTTCCGAGCAGGAATTTTATATGATAAACTGCTTCCAGTTCCAAAGTCATTAGGAAACTTTGATTTTCTCAGCATGGCTATTGCTAATTTCGCAATTTCTGATCGAACGTTTCGTATTATGTGCCTAAAAAAATGAAACAAAAACATTTTCTGTATTAATTTGGTAGTTTTTTGATGCAAAAAAAGGTTTCACAAACCCAGGAAGGGTGTCAACTCCCCCCCAACACAAAGACATTCAGTGGTTAACAAAAGTATTTGCTAATTACATAACAGATAAGATTCGATTGAAAAAAAAAAAAATCCTAAGTATGACAAAAACCCCTCTTCCCTCAGAATCAATCCCTCACAATTTCCCAGTCAACTCAAACTAATGTGTTTTCTATTGGCTTTGGAGATCTTGCTTTCCAGCACTTTTTCATGGATGTACATTTAAGGGTGGAAAAAAAAAAAAGCCATCTATTTAGAAATATGGGGCTGAGAGCTCCCTCTCCAACAGTCAACAAACATCAAAAACGCATGCTAATCTCTCCCTTTTGAATATTGCATTCAGTAGCCCTGATGTGAACTCCCACAGTATGAAGCACAGCATTTCCGCCCTCCCTCTCTTCTGTTCACCAAAGAGCTAAGCAACAATGTTTCTGCTCTCCTGACGACACGCCTTTGAAACCGGGGGCACACGCTAACTTGGGGTCGCTTTTGAAGTTACCGTGCCTTCATCGTGTGCCGTTTTGCATAAAGCTCATCCCTACTTCTCCCATACTGCCATGGTGTATAATGCCATAGGTTAAAAAAAAAAAAAAAAAAACGGGTTTGGTGTTATCTGCGTCTAATGGATTAACAAAAAGAACCCCTGGGTGTCGTGATTAAATGTGCACTCTCCTAGCCGAAGTGTTGCATAAACACAGGGATGAAGCAGTAAATGCCATAATCTCAGGCTAGCGGGGCAAGGCATTGAGATGGATTATGCCTGGTGCCTTTCCTAGGATTCTAAGAATCCCCACAATTGAAGAGAAACAAGTCAGAGGGTATTCGCTGAAAACCAAGAATGCGGCATGCATTAAAGTGCTGGAGTAAGCTTTAAAAGCAGTTCCAGAGTCGTATTACTATGAACCATTCGCACAGAGGAAGGAGGAGGTCTGTGGGGGTTTTTTTTTTTCCCTCTACGTGGTGTCAGCTCAAACCAGTGCTTTTGTGGAAGTCAGTAACAAATATCCGGAGATTTTCCCCTTACAACACTGGGCGCAAGGTGGGAATCGAACGTCAGCGCAAAGCAGGAATCAAACGACCAAATGCAGTGATTCCCAGGTGGCGTCTTTCCAGCAAATGTTTGGCTCGCTGCTCAAAATATCAGTGATGCACCAGACTCTGGATAACCCCAGCCTGAGGGAACAAGTCTTCAAGCAACCCAACTTGAAGAGACGACGACCCACAACCCACTTCACACTCCGGCAAACTTCAAACCTTTCATTTGAGGAGCTGACCCAGAGAATGAAGCAGCTTTTCAAGAAATCACCACAATAGAGAGCCACCAACCTCCTCAAGCAGACGCAATTACATCCAGTCTACGCTCGGCTCCCAACCCAACCATCTTACATGATAAAAGTGAAACGTTATCTACAGGCCATTATCACAGACAGGGCAATGAAAAGAAAGGAATCCAGGACACTTCAATAAAGAATCTCTGTCAGGCCTTTAATCACAATTTTGTGCAATATAATTGGATATGAAAGAAAGAAAAAGAAAAAAAACCAAGACCGATTTTAATTTAGGATGTACATATGGGAGATTGTTCCAAAGGAGCTTAAAGTGCTATTGCTCAGGGGGAAAATGACCACTGAGTTTTCCTTTTTAGTTCTTCCAAGTTAATTAACCTCACCTCTATCCATTATCTCTATGGTGTCTCCTGCTATAAATAGAATAAAAATTGACCAGTGGTTTTGTGGAGGTATCGCGATGCCCCAAACCCTCGATCGCATCCCAGACACCGCAACACATTTCAAATTGCATCGATATGCCGACTTGAGCACTCCTGAAACAGTGTTCCTCATCAGCCTTTATTAGTCAGTGGATAATATTACGGGTAAAGGGCATCCTTACATTTGACATGTGATCGGACCCTTGACTAAACAGATTAGCCATTGGAACACATTCTTTGTATGTTAAGTTTTAATCTTGTTTAAAACAAAACACGACAAACAGTACAACCAGAAGCATACTCTGGAATCTGAGGTGATCCACAGCTGATATCGACATTATTATTTTATTTTTTTTATTGAAGTCAAAGTTTTCCTTAACAGAATAAACAAGTACTTGTCTACTCGGTTACGTTTCAGTAAAAGTTTGCAACGTCTATCAGGAATGTCAACATCCACATGAATGGTCATGCATAAAAAAAAGGGTAGATGTCTGGAGCTCTGGTGAGCATTCGCTCCCAATCAAACCGATCATGTGTGTCTACAGTGAACGCTGTGTGATATCACGAGTGGCCGAAAAGAAAAGGAAGCAACAAAAACATCCTTATAAAAATAATTTTCACCATAAACTGAAACAAAGGGGGGAGGGGGAACAAACAAATAAACAAACATAAATGAAGATCTAAATGTTGACCAGATGACAACGGACAACTTTCAGAGTTGAGAGAAAAAACTTCATGAACAGTTGCAGGTTAAATTTAATATTGTCCTTTAAGCCGTCCAGGGCATTTAGTATTGAGTGTATTCCTTGGTTTGGAGCTTAGCGACAATGCGCTCCAGCTGTCTCTTGGCTTCGCACTGAGGAAAGTTGCTCATCTCGTAGTACTGTGGAGCGATTTTGACCAGCCTGGAAGAAAAGTCCATTCGTGAGAGAGGTGTACTCACATGCTACACAAGTAGACACATCATACACACAATTCGGCTAATGAAAATCTTTGTTCAGGTGCTGCATCACATGAATAGTGAGCAATTCTAACTGGTAACTAGCCATAAAGGTCAATTTGTCAAATCAACACCAATGATGCCCTATATTCACACTAGCAAGCAACAAATAGACAGGTGACCCTTCATTTTCCAAGTATACACTGGATGTGTAGCGGTGATTTCAGGGACAGCCGCAAGCCATAAAGTGTACGGGTAACAAGCGATGTTGCAACTCTCTCACATTACGTGCGTCACGGGACAAACTGGCTTGAATGGTTCCTCGAATCAGTTCTGTGGAACGGGCGGCACGGCATTTTCTTTCATTCATTCATTCATTTATTTATTAATTAAATTTTTAAAAAAGAAAAAGAAAAAGAAAAAGAAAAAAAAAAACCAAAAACAAACAAACAAAAAAAATCGCCCCCTCACAACTTTACCTGCCACCTACACTTAGATAACATTTCCTGTCTGAGGCACAAGAGTGCAATAAAAACCTTGAAACATCTAATCCTGTTACACAGGACTTCTCATTTAGTGTATAAAAAAAATTAGACAAACTAAAGCACAGAAGGAAGAAAGAGACTGTTGATGTCTTTGGTCTATGCAGCTAGTTCATACACATAGCCTGCTTTGCGAATCTGCAAAGAAACTAGCGCAAAGCCTAGAATGTAATGTATACATGTATTTTAAACAAAAGTGATAAATATTACATTTAAATAACATACACTTTATAGGCTACTATCTTTTCACATTAAACACAAAGGGGAAAAAAAATGACCGGGCGCATGTCCACAAGCAGCCACAACACCCGCTCCTACATGTCTACGAAGTGCGCGAGGAGCAGGTCACTAGCTAGTGTGAACTTAGGGCTTATTGGTGCCCCACACACCCATCATTAATTTCGTTATTATAAGCTTAGATGCACAAACAGCAAGAAAGTGCAACGGGGATTTTTAGCTTACCACTCAGGTTTGATGTCTGTACAGGTGCGGATGTAGTTCTTGGTGGTCAGCACAAACTCGTTGTACAGCACCCATTCGGGCTTGTGGTCCAGCACAGTGGACGGGTGCAGCTGGACCACCTGGTTGTCCTTCACTGTCAAATAGTGCCCTGTACGTTCCAGGTGGGCCACCTGATAACACAACAGCGGCAAATTAACAAATAAATCTCCTGCTCTCATGTATGCACACACATCAACATGCTCCATCTTTCTCTCTCTCTCTCTCTCACACACACAAGCCAATTAAACATTCAGCGAAGAACACGCAGATTAAACGGGGTGATCCGTCTCAATAAAATCCCGCTGCAAACAAAGACGTCGGCGACAGAACGCCCTGTAATTCGTACATGAAGGCACAAGTTTGTCTTGCCAGTAAAGGTTAATGTTGACAAATATTTTGATATTAATGGAGTAATTTAACTAGTCAGGTCACTTGTTTCAGGCGCCCCTTCTGGAGACAGGGCTATTAAAAATGCCATTTATTTTCCTTCAGCGGGCCAAAAAAAACTGAATTGATTTCTGATTATATGCTTAAACGGTTACACTTTGAAAGAGAGCTATCCATTATAATGGCAAGCCTGAGTGACTCTGCAATCGTAGCAGGGTTTAAACTTATTCCACGTTCAGTAAACTCTAAGTTTCTGGTTGTAACTCTGAACAAAAAGTGAACACAAATCTTAAATGTAAACGTGTACTGGACAGACGTCTAATAAATCATCTGCTTATTATCAATATGCTGTGAAGCCGACTCATGGAGGACTGTTTGTCGACGACAACTCGAACGTCCCTTTTGGCATGAGATAATTAATTCATTATGATCTGCAATGAGACCCAGAATACCTATAACATTTAACAGAACCCTTTTCAATATTATTTCAAGTTCGGACACAAATGGGAAGTGTTTAAAGGACAGTAATCAGCAGTCAAACTCGATTTAACAAAGATAAGCCTAACACAAGCCTTCAAATTACCTATTACACACACACACACCTGCATGAAGAAGCCGGTGACCAGCGCGCGGCGGATATTGATGTAGTAATCACGACTGGTGAACTCGGTGCTACGCCGTGGCAGGTTGAAGCGGTCCATGATGCGTGACAGCTGCTGCCGCACGTTATCTGCTGACATCAGCGAGCGGTAGTTCACAAAGTTATCATAGCACCATTGCACTGCCTCATGGTCTGGGGGGGACAGACAGACACAGCAGTAATAATTAAGTACCTCATTCCACAGTGACCTAGAAGATCTCAACAGTCCCTGCTGCCATTGTCAAAATGTCACGTCATGTCACTGTTTTGACACTGATGGATTTTGGAGATATACAGTCATCTCTTGGTTGGAGAGCAGCAACTTATCCATGATGCTGACAAAAATATCAGAACTAAACAACATGGCAGCATATTCAACTCATATCTGCCATCAAACCTACAAAACTTTTTTTTTTTTGTTCAATGTCTATTATACTAACAGTTTCTGTGCTGGTTATTATATTCGGAAAAGTGTCAATGGCGTCTGTGTGTGCTACGTACTCTGTTTGAAGGCGTGGTAAACGTTGAGCAGGGTGAGGTGGTCTCCGTCGATGTGGGCGAACCTCATCTTGGCCTCATCAGCCGCCTTCTTGGCCTCGGTGGGGCGCACAAAGCACTGTGGGACTAAACAAGGTTGGTATGGGCCCCAACATAGCCGCCCATAGGCATGAGTCACGCGTTCAAACAGGACACAAGGCCTAGTTGAGAGGCTAGAGCATGGCACAGGCTATGCTACACGGAGGGGGAGGGAGAGAGAGCTCGCGCCACTTCTGTTTGCCTTAATGTGGGACGTTCCGGAGGCTTAGGCTGCGGCACATAAAGCACAGCTTCTTAGAAACCTCTCCAGAAGCATCCCGATCAGGGCAAGTTAGTCTTTCACCAAAGAGGAGCGCAAAACCGCTCAAACTTGTCCTTTCTCTTCGGTATAAATTCAACAAGACTTGATCTCAAAAAGTAAAAAAACCAAAAAGAAACAAACAAACAAAAAAAAAATAGATCTTGAATCAAATCTTGAAATCGTCTCAATTTGGATCAAACGCAGAATTAATTTCAGACCCAAATAGTGACCATTGATGCACAATGCAAGATGCATACAGGATTTTCCAAGCAATGAAGTGCTCACCTAAAGCCTGACTCATTTTCCCTGCTCTCCCCCACCCCTCCACTCAACACACCCTGAAATCATCTCATCAGGAACTGGACACGCTTACCATTTACATGCTACAGCAGCACACGGAATCCACAAATCATTTACAGGGTTTGGCTTTCTTGACACATATTACCGAGGACTTGTTTAAAAATGATCTTGCTTTAAGTTAAATAAGCAAATTTGGGTCAAAAAAAAAAAAAAAAAAAAAAAAGTATATATTTAAGTAGGTGTTATTCTTTCATGAAGCAAAATATGATCATCTCCCAGGAACTAGCCAAAATATAGCAGAGCTCTTCACCAAACATCACACCACAATTTGTCCAAATGGGAGAGGTGGAAAACAATGGCCACCCAAATCAAGCCCACACTGTGCTGAGTGTGTATTACCTGATAACATGGCGGTGATGGAGAGGATCTCATTGGAGCAGTTGTATTCGCAGCTGGCGATGACCATCTTAGCCAGCTGAGGGTCCAGAGGGAACTCTGCCATCATGGAGCCCAGCTCGGTCAGGTCTCCGTCGTCATTCAGCGCTGCCAGGTAGTTTAATAGCTCCAGAGCACGCATCAGAGTCTCAGGAGCTGGGCCAGGAGAAAAGTCATGAAATAAAATGTCCTGAAACATCCTGTGGCTATCCAGAGACTTAACAGCAGGTACTTCAGTTTCTCAAACTAACACACAATACATAACCACTTCATACTTCAGAAATGAACAGTAATGTAGCCTAATGTAGCCTTCTGATGTGTCAGACAGCTGACCATGTAGAAACTGTAAATACGCCAGACTCGAGCTAAATCCTCACATTATTCAACCAATTTCACTCCACTTAAACACTTTTTCTCAACCAGATCACATACTACTACTACTTCAATAAAAACAGGGTACCTCTACCCTGTTTTAATGTGTAAACTTGTTGCATTTTGGCCTGTCATTCATTCACCCAGAATTATGATTGGTTGTCTGTGATAAAACCCTCTGGATAAAAAGGTACACACATTATATTATTTAATATGAGACCACAATTTTATTTATTATTAATTACTCTTAAAACTGAACTAATTTACTAACAAAAAGCCACACAGTACCCTATAATACTACAGTATGGTATGACTAGTCTCGCGCGCGCGCACACACACACACACACCAAAATTCAATTATTGACCTTCAGCTCTGGAGAAGCAGAGTCTAAGAATCAGTTGCATGTTAAGTGAAAACCGGCAGTGGAAAAAGCAAAGGGTCTACACGCCGTCAGTCAGCAAAGACTTACGTCTTAAAAGGCAGCTGTTGGTTAGTTATTAAGACTTTGTATTGATCGCTTATACCAGACGTTCTTTTTCTTCCTGAGTTGTATGTGCTGGCTCAATTCTACTTTCACAGAAGAAAAGTGTTTCAGAGGTGGAAACCATGGTGAAGTTGGAAGGGGGGAAAAGTAATCTATACGCCATGCGCCTTCATCAGGAATAGACACTCGACTGCTCCAGCGCCAGAGGTGCTGCTATGCCAACCCAAGGCCAAATCGAAACGCCAGAACAGTACATCAAATCTAAAGCAGGAGCGGAGCACTCAGCAAATAACACTTGGCAAACGGTTCATTTTGTCGTTATCTAACGCTACAAGTTCTGCGATTTCCCCTATTTAGCAGAAGGAGCTTTTGATCCAGTGGAACAGAAAAATAACGTTTCCTGAATGAAGAGAACCAGCGTGGTAGAATTCACACGAGCTCAACAAGCTTTTTCGATGTGCGACTGGAAATCTCGCATTTATTTTAAAACATTTAACATTACCTGAACAAGCATGAACAGTTTGAATTGTAGCACAAGAGCAAAGAGGCAGGAAGCCACCGTGAAGGCACCATAATCATCACCACCTCGCAAACTCATGGTCGAAAAGAATTCAGGTTCTACAGACGGTCCAAAATATTGGGGGTGGTGGGGGGTGTTTGTTGTTGAGCAGAATCTTACATGCACGGCTTAGACAGACATGAACATTTAAGTGTAAAAGGAGTCTCTGGCTTGCTTTCAGCCTGAGGCAGAGCGACTCACCAAGAGATTGATTCAACCCAGACAGCAATGTCCAGTCACCCCAATTTCATGTCTGATTATATCATGAAGAATTAACAGCAGAGCTAGCAGCAAAGCTCCGCCAAGGGCCAACTGTCAATGCCTACTCAGAAAGTCAAATTCCCTCAGAAACGTACACCTATATCTGTGGGTGTATATTATACCAGGATGTGATGTGATTGGATACCCCACATTTCTCACAACTTTCCCTCCGACTTTCTCTGCTTCTACAAGCAGTAAAGGAACATGACGCACTGGATAACAAAGCGTGTCTGGGCCAATGATATTTAAATACATGTAAAACTTAAAGCTACGCTTTGATTAGAGAATCTCCATGTGTCTGCTGGTGCTACTTCCTGTCAGAGCATTCAGGGAGCACGGTTTAGTTTACTGTACGTAAGCAGTTACCAATTAGTTGCTGATATACCATTAAAACACGGGTGTGATCATCCCTCTTTCTGATGACGAGATGCACATCTCTATACATAGTGTACGAGCTCAAAAAGCAGCATTAACATGAAACAAGCAACAAATAAGCGGACTTCAATTTACTGACAATACGACGATTCAATTCAATCCATTCACATATGATTCAGTGCATTTACATTTAAGTTTTCCACAACACAAAAGTCTTTAGGTTGGCGAGCTTTGTGCTTTCTCTGTAACATGAGAGAGGAAGGAGAAAAAGAGAGAGGGGAAATAAAGAGAGGCTGCTGAGCAAACAACTGTTGATAACGAGGTTATAACTGAAAATAACTTGTCTCATAGGGGTCTTTCATGGCGGTGTTGCACGTTACACACAAAGCAGTGCTTTTGTTGAGACTTTGATTTCTTTCTTTTTCACACACATGAAGCAGGAAATGTACATCAACTGCAGTACTCAAAGTTCAAGATTTGTGAGATCAAATTTTAACCATTTTCGATTCAAACCAGATCTACGCCTGCAAACTACTGTCCGCACTGTAGACGGTTGGACCGATTTTACAATTCAAAAAGTTCCTTAAAAAAAAAAAAAAAAGTTAAATAAATAAACAAATAAAACCCTACTTCAATTAAAATGTGAAAGCAGTTTTTGATTTCGTAACAGGAATAATTTGAAGAAAGGAAGCGCATTCATTACGGTTTTACGTACCTGGTGGATCCATGAAGTCAAAATGTACCAGGTCATCAATACCCAGCTTCTTCAGCTGCAACACTACAGAGCCCAGGTTAGATCTGAGAATCTCCGGATACGTGTTATCCTTGTTGGAACAGGGAGCAGGGGGGGGGGGAGAGAGAGAGAGAGAGAGGGAGAGGACAGTAAAAAGAGAATGAATTAGTCAGGATCTCCCATCAGGCACTAACACGTTCTCATGTGTCAGGAGAGCAGAGACTGGCGCATTTGAGGAGCTATTTAACATGTTTTAAAATTCACTGTCGCCCCACGCGACGGGGAAGAATTACCCTGTTTAAGAGGAAGACTGTTCACTTTGCCATTTGTCAGGACGTCTTCTTTTCAGCGCGGCTAGTTATCAATTTAGAGAGGGGGGAAAAGAAGAAATGGAGCCATCTGGCAAGACTAAAGACTTAGTCTGAGAGCAAAGTAGTGATAATGACATAATGGTCGCCTTCACAGCCTGTTCGAGATCTTCCTTTCAGGATACTTTAAATTTGGAGTGTCAAAATATCGACAAATCGATCGGCATGTTATTCCACTGATGTGTTTTTGAGGCTGACGTTTAAATGAGAACCCCGACGTATGCTTTCCAATGCATTTGGCTGGCCTTCTGTTTAACGTGGTCTGTATTAATAGCTTTCGGAGACCACCAGGAGGCGGTTTAAAATCCACGCACAATCTGACCAGACAATAATCAGGCAGCCGAATGCAGCTCCATCTAGTGGCGCTTCCTGATATGACAAGGAATGTCAATAAGCTTTCGCAACTTGGCTAATTGTTAACTGTTTATTTATTGACACCCATTTACTTATCTGAAAAATGCTGATAAATATACACCAATAGTCATCAATAAAATATTCTGCTTACTGGTGCAGGAAAAAGGCAAGCGTAAATCCAAGCACATACCATAAATTTCGCAAAAATAATCGCTCGGCCGTTTTGGCTAAATGGTTAACCATTCCTTCTAAGCCATCATGTAGTTCCTGCATTTAAACGAATCTGAAAATAAAAGGTGTATTTTATTAACTAAAGGCATATGTATTGAATGGAAGCGCTCATACATTCAAGACCTGACGCTTCATTAAGAAGCAATAGTTTCAGCACAAGTGAAGGTTTCGGTGTTTAAAATGTAAATGACCATGGACTGCGTTCGGTGAGCAGCTGAGTGCATGTATTACATAACGCAGTGGTCCATGAAGCAAAGCCAAGGGGTCTGCGAATTCTTTTTACAGTCTTGGGAATCACAACCCACCATTATCAAAGTTTTCATTTATTGGAGTTTGATCATTCTTAGCATTTAAGGAAAGAAATTAAGACTTGAAAGGATTTAATCGAAACGTAAAAAAATGTAAAAACAAGCCTCAAAAAAGTTCACCAAAAAAAAAAAAAAAAAAAGAATTGTATAAGTACTAGGGCTTGGTTTAAAAAAAAAAAAAAAAAAAAAAAGGTTTATAAAATGTTTTTCCAGATGTTGCCATGAAGGCCAGAAACATCTGTGCGATACTATACTATACTATCATATACTATTTGAACAGGCTACACTTTGAGCACCCCTAACTTGAAATTATTTTCCATATAAAGCGGAAAATATCCCTAACGCTACATGTGCAAAAGCAAGCCTGAGAGAAGGGGTCATGTGCAGTGTGTTCCAGGGCTGCGCTCGCGCTCAGTGCGCGCGCTCCTCCGAGCCGCTGGTGTAGCAGTGAAGGCTGTAAGCTTTCCTGGGTTTACATTCGCCCCCAATGATGACTTTCCGTGGTTTTTCGTTTAGCCACAATACCCTTGTACTATGCTGTAGTTTGATAGATTGTAAAAATAACCTCTAGACCTTTTTTTCTCCCCTAACTGTATATAAGCGTATATATTAGCATACAGATATTTTCAGCTACATTCGAAATGAATAGAATTGATATTTATATCCTGTGTTTACATTTACCCCCTGTAAATTATTGTATATATTTGTACATAAAAATAGAAGGGAAAAAAATCTTTTGTATTAAAAGAAAACATTTCGAACAAGATGAGTGTGCCTTCTTTTTACTAGAGATTAAAGTGCAGGATTTTCTTATTAAACTAAAATCGGAAACGGGGTTCACCATTATTCACGTGCACATACGTGTGAAATCGTTTCGCTGTTTAGAGGAAACTTGAACCCACTGCATAATAAACATGCGGGTAGCCTGTTTCAAATATAACCAAATAAGGCGGAAATTTGCATGGTTTAAAATGACTTCTCTTATAGGCGACTTTGGATTTTGAATTTTTAAGCAAAAAACTGTTGCTATTAATAAGAAACCTGGTATTATGATGATATGATGTCTGCTCTACACCAGTATGAACTTTCTATTTCGTTATGCATTATACGTTAATACGATTAATTAAGACATTATTCACGAAATTCCAAATAATTCGTTCCCAGGGTTTAAGTTTGGTCTTTATTTGGGTTCGTTTTGTACACTGGGCCTGAATGGCAACACCAGTGCCTCCTCTCAGTTTAGACCGAGTGCATTAGGCCTACACTCTAAATTAGCACGAGAACGAATGCAAGTGGAACCCTATTTAAAGACACCATGCTAAAGATTGTAAATATTCATCCCAGTGTGTTAAAGTGCCTACATGCCTTGCACCCACCAACTGAACCAAAGAATAATGGCTAAAGAATAAATGACATTCTGCCAGAACGATCTGGGATTTCGTTTCGTTTGATTTTTATTGTAAAAATAGAGCTCCAATATCATTCTGGATGCGCATAAACGTATGATCATATAAAAGACGTAGTATGTAACAAATGCAAGCTTCCCTCTACTTCTTTTTCCTTCCACCTCTGAAGCCTCTGACTGAGCCATGGCCAAAGCAAATAGTTGGTGGCACCCTGGAAAAAAAAAAAAAATCAACATTAAATAAACATTTTGAACAACACCACACTGTCACACTTTGTTATGCTTTTAGACGGAATATTGTATAAATGCTTACTTATATGAATAATGTGGCTTTTGTCGCTCAGGAAGGACACGCTCGTGGTTCTCGGACTCTTGGTTCATAGAAAAATCCATCAATTCACAATTCTCCGATTCTCCATGTCGACTAATTACATTACCAGGTTCCATCAAACACGTTTCCTCCCGCTGAGGAATCTTTTCCTCTTTTGTTCCTCTGAAAGATGAATAAAAAGTCTTATTACAACCTGGAAACATATTGCGATACATTTCAGTACAGCACTAATCATGGTCCAATTCCAGCAACTGTAGAATGAATTCAAAATTTCAGTGGTCACACCTTTTGATTTTCTTTGGTTTGTCAAAACGGAAGTCTGACGGATAGCTGTGAGTTGTGATCAGATGCTCTTTCCTTTCTTTGCTGGTCTGGAATTTCAGTCCACATCCCTCAACCAAACACTGATACTGAAAAGGCATATTACATTGGACATCTTAACAACAGTCGAGTTGTTCCCAGTTGTGTAGTAGCAGAAGACTGTTTCGATTTTGCATGTGGTCATGCTATTTTAAGTCTTTAACAATTAGGATACAGTGCAAAGCAAGAACACAGTTAATATTTTCCTAAACAATGAATGCCGAAAAAAAGACATACGAGTAAACAAAGATTGAATGATTTTCCCCTTCTTCAAAAATACACTTCACTGACTACAGTCAAAAGATGGCGGCATCAGCTACACATATTAAATCATAAATTCTACCATATTTTCTGATAATAACCATGCAGTGAAATATTGCCTGTTGGCATTTAGTGTAAAAACTAGCTACTTGTTTTTAAAAGTGTTTCAGTGGGATAACTTCTACCTTTAGGTGCATAAAAGACTCGGTGCTGCACATTAGGGGTGTCTCCTTTTAGCCTACTGTATCTGATTTCTACAAAAAGGATTTCTTTGGAGAGTCCCTCTGTTTCAGAACATGTGTAACAAGTTCTTCCTGTATGTTGTGCCTTCTTAATGTGAGGGATTATAAGATTCAGAGCTGTAGCAAATGCCAAAAGAAGAGCTTATTTTCACTTTAATTTAATGTAGCATGTCCTCTAACTGTTTACCCATAGGAGTTATATTAATACACTACTAGTTATTAAACGCTGTTCATTAAGACACTGCTGGGATCATGTTGTGCTGCATGAATCACACAACAAAGTTTCTAGCGAAGCTTTTATCATTCAAGTGTTTGTATTCAAGCTGTAGGTGTTAATTCAAAACTGGAAATCTGGCTTTGCAGGCAAACAGTATCTTTATATGCAAATGTAATGTTTACACGTCATACAAATGTAATGTTTATACTTCACAATGATCACAGATGTTTCTGGTGCAGATATTACCATACACTCTCTCTCTGCCATGATCTGAAAGAGTGAGTCGTGCCACTCTAGTATGTGTATATCCAGCAGACGGTTAGATGGAAAGGAGCGCTTGCAGCTGGAGCACACGTGACGATGAAGTGAATTGTAGTGGTGCTCGTATCTCTCAAGAGTGTCGAAGAGCTGCTTACAGCCGGCAATGTGGCACTGGAACTCTGAAATGCTTAAAGTTAATGACATGATATTAGTACTAATCATAATTATGACTCAATCTCAAACTAATATTA
>JAQMCW010000001.1:12278954-12290343 GCA_030068335.1 Chrysichthys cranchii
TAAAGAAATATCCGTCCACATTAAAACGCAAAAACACGCTGTCGCCTCATGTAAACAAGGGACATAACGACCTGTGGGTTCTATAAATGCGGGTTGTTTTTTTTTGTTTGTTTGGGGATTTATGCGTCTATTTTCTAAATCCTATGAAACTCGACGCTAGCAATTGGCTCTTTTTCTCAGTGAGTCGGATCATATGACTCAGCTCATCAATAAGAACCGACTCTTTCAGCTCCGAAACGGCTCTTCATTTAGTACCACTTCCGGGTTTGTTTTTGTTTTGTTTTGTTTTGTTTTTAAACTCAGCCAAATTTATCAATGTTTTGACCTATGATTGTAATGTGTACATGTATATTGCTTAAATTATTCAATGTAATTATACACTAAACCTTGTCATTTTCAGAATACCGTTGTTTTACATTATATTTGGTATTAAAAACTATAATATAAACATCAAATACTGTTACACACGTTTATTGAAGGTTTCATTAAAATTGGGTCTCATGGAAAATTGAAAGTGAAATTACAATTTACACTCCACACAGGGTATCATAAATACATAAATATACATACAGTACTATGTTACAGTAGTGCCACTGTGATGTCCATATAAAATAACTTAAAATAAATAATAAACTATCCAAAACACAAACCATTCCAAACGATTCATACTCAAAACAGTACAAGGTGGGGCGTATAGGCCTAACAACTAAAAAATAAATTTCAATGCACAAAATAACAGTATCAAACAGTTTTAACGGTGAAACATTGTAAGATTGTCTTTAGGGTGTATTGGGGAAAAAAACCCACTTTAGGGCCAAAACACACAGAAAAGGCTACGTTTAAAAACGTGTCAACTACGCCAAAAAAATGACCTCAAGTGCAGCTAATTGTATAATCCCCATCCAAAAGTATTTGAACAGAAATGCCAATTCTGTTGGGGTTTTTTTTTTAATAGACTGAAGACATTTGGGCTTGAACAAACATGTTAGCTTGCAAGATGGCACATTTTGTTTGATCTCACCCTTTTTTCAAGTGATCAAGAAATGGGTAAATATGACTAACACGTGTTTCTTGTTGCCTATGTATGCTCTGTTAGACTGACTGTTTAAATACTTAATAGCTCTGACTGAGCTACTCTTAGTTTGAGTCCTGGGTTTCACCTGTAAAAACTGCAAGCCATTTTGAAGCTGTGAAAAATCAATCAGAGCCCTTGAACAAGCATTGGGCATATACAACAATTTGGAATGTCCAAAGTGTGGAGAAAGAAAGGATTTGTTTATGACGGAGAACATACAGGCATACGAGTTCAGCATGATGGAGGTAGTGTTATAAGATGGGATTGCATGGCTGCTTCTAGAACAGGCTCATTCTTCTTTATTCATGATGTCACTCATGATGGTAGTAGCAGAGTGAGTTCAGAGGTCTACAGAAACTTACAGAGAAATGCATCCAATCTAACTGGGGTGAACCTCATCATGCAGCAAGAACCATACTGACAACAGAACATCATCTTCATCAGGGGGAAAAAAATGGAAGGATTTAGACTGGCCAAGTCCATTACTAGACCTTAACGCAATTAATCAGGCATTTCATCTGCTGAAGAGGAGCCTGAAGAGAGAAATATCCTCTCACCCCCCAAAAATAAAAGAAACTGAAATAAGATCAATGGAATTTATCATTTTAATATCCCACTTTTGGGAATAGCTTCGTTCATGCTGATCTGCACTGTGTTCACAATGAAGACATTCAGTGTTGGACAACAAAAAGTGCTAAAATGCCTAAATTACTGTTTGAAAGTGTATAAGTATTAGCCATAAATGATTAATCAAAAGGCAACACTGTTGTTGGGTGTAAAATTGCAGTGGTTTAGGGTCAAATTAGGGTCAAAAACATTTTGACATGGGTGGTGTATTGGTTAGCACTGTCGCTTCACAGCAAGAAGGTGCTGGATTCGATCCCCAGGGTCGACCTGGGTGCCTTTCTGTGTGGAGTTTGCATGTTCTCCTCATGTCTGTGTGGGTTCCTCCGGGTATTCCGGTTTCCTCCCACAGTCCAAAGACATGCGCAGAGGGGATTAGGCTAATTGGCTACTCTAAATTGACCGTAGTGTGAATGTGTGTGTGAATGGTTGTCTGTCTCTATTCGTTGGCCCTGCGGTAGATTGGCAACCTGCCCAGGGTGTACCCCACCTCTTGCCCAAAGTCAGTTGGCTCCAGCTTCCCCCATGACCCTGAACAGGACTAAGCGACAGAAGATGAGAGAGTGATTATATTCAATTTTATTTCATACTACAAGTGTATATCTGTGTAAACCCTCCAGAGAGATCATTCAAAAATAAAATCCTCAATGAAAATAAATAGTACTCATCAGCATTTATTTGATATTTTAGTAGTATTCAAAAATGTACATTACATTCAAACACAAAGGCCATGTTTCACAAATTAGCATAAAAATAAATGGCATGGAAAAAACATACAACAAATGTGTGTGTGTATGTATGTATATATATTTCTTTTTTCTTTTTTTTTACTAAATGCAACATTTTTATTCTGTACTAAAGTAGAACTATGAAACCAGGAGGTTTTCTAATTGAAATCAAATGTTTTCTCTGTGTTATTTTTGTATCAGAAGATTGAATGTGTTGCACATTCATATCTGAAAAACACATTACAATCTGCAATATTTTAAGGGTTGTCAGTGTTTACAATCTACACTTGTAGGCAGCTAAAATTATGATTTTCATTTGAAACACTTATTTTCTGCCATTCTGACACTGAAACACTCATTATGTTTGACATACAGTATCTTTATACAAATAGCTTAAAATTAAGCATCTGACAGTCAACAGTGATCAATTAAAATCCCAGAGTCAGAAGAGTATGGCGAGACGGTTACAAGAGAATGATCACCAAGTATGTAACAATGAATATTAATTTTTAAAACTTTGTGCTTTTAAAATTTTCCCTGTAATTTTGTTGGTTTTGTTTTAGTTTGCATTTAAACATGTTTCTTTCTTTCCCCACTGTTATTACAGTGAGTCTCTCATTTCAGAGCATACACAAACAACAGAGATCATAATGTAAGCGGTATCATTTGTGTACGTGTAAAAGACATTCAAAAGTCTGGAGGAAGACAAGTACATATAATATCAGACATTTCACTTCATGTATCATCACATAACATGTTAATCATATCCAAACATTCATTATCTTCTAAAGTAACTACAGTACAGTTATAACTGTTATTGTGGGAATCATTATAAAGAGGAAGAGCATTAACACTGCCCTCTAGGGGATAATCTTGGGTACTACAATTTAGTATTTAAAGTGTTGAACTGAAAGACTAGGGATGTACAATAACCGTATTCTTTTATGGAAATGTGGCAAAAGATTTTGTTCCAACCCTCTACTATATATGATCAGTCCAAGTCTGAGCCATGGAGCTAAAGGAAACCACAGAGTTTCACCCAAAAATGCTCAAACAGTGGACTTTCGGTGACTTTAGTTTGACTAGTGAGAGCCAGTTCCAATAACTGTGCCAAAACATTGTTATATGGTTGGAAAAACTGTTTCAGTAAATCCTAAGTGGTTATAAAATACCTAAGGTGTTATAGGCACAGGTTAGGTACGAGTTATCGGGGGCTGCACTAGGTCTTCTCTTTCTTTTTCTACAGCATACATCTTACGCAAAGATACCTGTACTTGTTAAAAAAGCAATGTCAATAACCAAGGAGAGTTTGAATAGGTAGAGATCTTTTGTATGCCAACACTGATATTTTGTCATTAGACAGATTATGACAACATGCCGACAACATAACAGTTCTGAAAATATACTGGCCAATGTTGAAATGTCAGGATTTGTAATGATAAATGGAAGAGAAAATGAGTTTAGATTTACTCTATAAAAGTCACAGATGTTTTCTTTGTGTTTTTCAGCTATAATTTACACAGTAAACTGCAATTGCTCTGAAACTCATACGTTTGCAGCGTCAGATTAAATCTATGATGCAACAAACCTAATTTGAGTTTTAGCTGACTATGTATTTTTGCATACACTTTTCAGAATTTAGCACATAATAGTATGTAACTGGTTTTGAATAATCAGGTCCTATATTCAGCAAAATAATGTGTTTTTAAAAATGTAAATTAAGTCTCAACTATGAGAGATACTAGGATATTTTATATTACATGACTGTCATCTTTTTTTTTTTTTAATACCTGCATTTTTCAGCATGCCTGGATTGAAATCCTCTGTGCAACAGTATCATGCAGATGCTGCAGCATGATCGCTGGAGAAATGGAAAGTCCATAAAGATACTGATAATGTTAGATATGCAGCTCTGTTTAGAGCTATGTACCCTCCATGAATATCCTTATTTTTTTTAATTGGGTGTAAAAACATCTCTGCTTAAGATGTACGAAATGACGAAAGGCTGAATTGCAAATAAATGAAAAAAAGAAAATAAAACTTGCACAAATGCATGAATTACCATGCACAAGAATTTACATTAGATTCCTGGAAAACCCCACAAACTCACAGCCATGAATTTTAACCCTTTCTTGGAAAATATCCAATTTTAAATGGAAGACACTTTAGGATGCTGAAATGCTTCCATTTAACATTTTTTACACATTGTCTGTAAGACCTCAAAGGCTCAGATCAATAATGATATGCTCGAATATCTGTGTGCTCCCCTTGAAGCTGGAAGCGAAGATAAAGTCCCGCCGGTATGTGGAGACCACGGTAAAAGAGCGTGGGGCCTGAATGTAGACTTCCTTGAAGCGCTCAAAGACATTGTCCTCTGCATTCCACAGGTAGACCTGTGAGAATGTGTAGTCACTTCCTAAAGCTAGATAATAACGATCTTTAAAGGAAAACGGCTGAAGGATCATGGAACCTCTTGAAGGAAGGGCCTGAACCTCAGAGAAATGCTTGGCAGTCCAGTGTAAGACTTTGGAGTCACCAATGTATCGCGTCATCGCCAGATACAGGTCCTCTTTAATCCAGAATGCTTTGACAGCAACTACATCTTCCATGTTGGGGATTTCACCCTGCAACACAAACTTCTGTGCACCCTTGCTCCATTGGTAGATGACTGGAACTTGGGAACGACTGGCCAGAATGAGGTGAGCCTTGCCATCCAGGTTCACAAACTCTGCGTCAGTGTCACGGAACCACTCGTGCAGTGATTGATAGGAGTAGAAGCCTTTGTCGTTCCACTTGTAGAGGGTTGAAAGCCCAGCCTTGGAGCTGTCAGCAATAATAAAGAACCATTCGTCACCAATTTGGAAGGTCTCTATGTCATTGGGCTTGGAGATCTTGGAGACTTCAATGTCCTGAAACTTGGTGAATTTGCTTTGGTCTTCATCAAACTTATAGATGTGAGAACCACCAAACAGCTGGGCAACAATCATAAATACCAGGTTCTGGATGATCACTGACTTGCACCCAACAATGGATTGACCTGTGGTTTGATAGAGAAAGAAAGTTACGTCTTTAAACAGACCTCAAAAGCTCAAAAAGTTTGGGAAATTATGAAAGGAATGTCTACCCTGTAGCATATTAAATAGGTTTCTAATGACAAATTTGTGATTTATTTAGAGATTTCGGTGCAAGTTTGTTAATTGGTGCTGTCGTTTTGTTACTCCTCTGAGACATTAGCGGTATCTGCTGTAGGCACCTTTCTCATACCCCATTTGATCCAGGTTTTATGTCTATGTGAAATTCAGTGTAGAAATTGTTATGAACAATAGCAGACATTGGACTCCAGGTACCAGAATGCACTGCAGCTATATAACAGAATTGTGCTTAGTTACAGCAGACACTCAGCTTGCTAAATTAATCTATGAGATAGAAGCTTAACAGTGTTGAACGCGGTGTTAGCATCAGAGTTGATGATTTGGAATCAGATCTGTTTGAATGCAGTGTACAGATGTCGAGGTGAGAGAATGAGACAGAATAAAATATAGCTCTGCTGCTGCTGCAATAGTTGCTTGAAGTAGAGAAAGGTCCCCTTGATACCACAGTGGGCAGCTGACAGAGTGTTTATTCATGTTCTGCTGCTTAATCCTGTTCTGGGTCGTGGGGGGAAGCTGGAGCCAATCCCAGCTGACTTCGGTCAAGAGGCGGGGTACGCCCTGGGCAGGTCACCAATCACCCGCATGGTCAACTCACACACAGAGACAGACAACCGTTCACACTCACATTCACACCTACGGGCAATTTAGACTAGCCAATTAGCCTAATCCCCTCTGTGCATGTCTTTGGACTGTCGGAGGACATGCAAACTCTACACAGAAAGGCACCCAGGTCGACCGGGGATCAAACCCAGGACCTTCTTGCTTTGAGGCAACAATGCTACCCACCACACCACCATGCCGCCCGGCAGTGTGGGAAATGTAGGAGATCATTAGACAAAGTGAAAACAGAACCAACTTGTTGTTTAAATCATAAAGTAAATCTTGTTCAACACTGAAGATCACATAATGATGATGGCTAAATATTTAAATGTGCACGTCACATGTATGCTGCTTAAAATATCAGCACCCCAATGTCTTGCCCCAAGGACTTGCTGTGTCTCTGTATATTGATTATAAATAGTGACACACAACTCATTCAGGGTCTCATCATGCCAGCAGGTTTCAAAAAAATTTGGGTCGGGCCACAAAAGACAACAAAGGTTGCGTAATGCTAAAAAGAAAACACCTCGAGGAACATTGCACAACTAATGATGTTAATTGCCAAAAGGTCAATATCGTGACTGGGTATAAAAAGATCACCCCAGAGAGGCAGAGTCTCTCAGCAGTAAAGAGGCATTCACCGCTCTGTAAAGGACTGCGTAAGCAAATAGTGCAACAATTTAAAAATGATGTTCCTCAATGTAAAATTGCAAAGAATTTGGGGATTTCATCAGCTATGGTAAATAATATAATTAAAAGACTCAAACAAACTGGAGAAATCTCTGTACGCAAGGGACAAGCCTGAAAACCAAAACTAGATGGCCGTGATCTTCAGGCTCTCAGGCAGCACTGCAGTAAAAACAGACAAAAATTCTGTAGTGGAAATCACTGCATGGGCTCAAGAACACTTCCGAAAACGACTGCCTGTGCGCACAATTTTTCATTACAGTAACATTTACAGGTTAAACTCTAACATGCAAAGAAACCATATAAACATGATCCAGAAATCCTTCTCTGGGCTCGAGCTTATTTAAGATGGACTGAGGCAACATGGAAAACTGTCCTGTGATCTGACTAATGAAAATCTGACCTGCTTTCTTTTGGAAATTATATTTCAACATTTGATATGTTGTCTTTGTTCTATTTTCAATTAAATATGGGTGTACATGATTTGCAAGTCACATTCAGTTTTAATGCACCTCCTAATTCAATGGTTTTCCCTTATTTTTATTACTTTAAAGTTAAGCTTAAGATCATGCCAATAGTGTGCAAATCTGTCATCAAAGTAAATGGTGGCTACATTCAAAAACAAAAAAAAAAAAGTAACATATTTTGAAACATTTTTAATATTTTTTGTATTTAACACATAATTCCATAGGAGCCATATGTGTTTTTCCATATTTCTGATGTCATCTGCTTTGTGCTGTAGAAAATAGTCAAAATAAAGAAAACCCGTAAATGAGTATGTGTGTCCAGACTTTTGACTGATAATATTTCATGACAATTCTGCCTGGGAAATTAGGGTACTGTATGCATGCAGCTGATCCCACCTGTAATGTTGTCATAACTCCTGAAGTTCATTTCAATGTGGTCCCACTGAAGCACCATGCAGCTCTCTATATTAGGGGCCGCAATGGTCACATACACATCATTCTTGTGGGAGAACGTGTCCACAGAAAGAGACTCAGTGGCTATCGACTGAAGAGGAATGAAATCTGTATAAAGAATGATAGCACATGTTAGGATATTAGTTCAAAATGGTCTTGCATCTGGATATGGTTTAGTGGTTAAGGCACTGGGTTACGGACGAGAGGTTGTGAGATCAAATGGCAACATTACTACATGCCATTATTGGGCACTTGAGCAAGGCCTTAGACCCATCAAATGCTCACTTGTATCTTGTCTAAACTGTAACTCAATGTAGATAAAAGTATCAGCTATATGTGTTAAATGGAATGTCAGTAAATCAACGATACTTTGATTTCAGTGTAGTAAAACTTACAAGATATCTGTTCAACTGAAACAAGTGGAAATCTCTTTTACATAAGCATGCATGCACACACACACACACACACACACACACAAACAAACAACCTGTAGAGATGCACTCATCATGGAGGCTTGTCATGTCATTGAGCCTCTTGCCCTTCATCTCTTCGGGGCCGGCACACAGGATATCTGACACGGAGGCGTTGGTATTCTTCAGCCACGTCATCAGCCATTTAGCACGGCAGTCACATTCAAAGGCATTGCCCCTCAGGTCTCTGTTGACAAAGACAGTATCAAAAATTATCAAATGATCAAAAATCATTATCAGAAATTATAACAAAGCACTGAAAGTACACTTTCTAAAAAAAAAAAAAACCCAATACAACGGATTAATTTTTGTTTTTTTTTACCCAAGCCTGGATAAATTTTGAGGTTTGTATTAGCAAGGGCATTCTGCAGAAAACTTGAGCCAAATCGACAACTTAACAATGAATGAGCTGCTGTGGAGACCCCATACAGGAGCAGCCAAAAGAAAAAGAAATTCACTATTAGAAAAAATTTGTATTAAACTGTAGCTTTCAGTGTGGCCGGGGTGGTACCTAAATAAACCATAACATCTTCTTAAATTAAAAGCTTTACATATACACTATGGGCATCTTTTTACATAAAGGTGCATACAAATTGTACACTACGTATACCATCAAAAGTATTTGGACACCTGACCATCACAGCCATATAAATAAAGTTGGTCCCTCCCCAGCTTTGCTGTCATAAAAACTGCCACACTTCTGGGAAGGTTTTGCACTGGATTTTGGAGCAGGCCGTGGGGGGAAATGTGCTCCTTCAGCTACAAGAGCATTAGTGAGGTTGTGCACTGATGTTAGACGAGGAGGTCTGGCACACAGTCAGCGTTCTAGGTCATCCCAAAGGTATTCAGTGGGGTTGAGGTCAGGCTCCTCTGGCAATCCATTTTAATGTAGAACTTTACATTTCAATTTGGCCTTAAAATGTCCATGATTTCATTTTGTAAAAGTTCTTACACATCTTCTCGTCATCTGCAAAACCCAGCACTACAGACACTTGACCGTTAGAAGCTATTACAAGCATATGATATTTAATTAAAATCCAATTTCATTCCTCCATGTCCAAATACTTTATCTATAGGCAACAACATTTATATGACACACAGAATGAGTTTCAACACAAATTGCACGCTCACAGCTCTATTAGCGAGTCCAGATCACTGAAGAGATCTCTCGGCAAGGCTTTAATATTGTTGTTTGCCAAAGACCTGTAACGGGTACACACAGACTTAGTAGACTCATCAGAATCAATTTGATAACAGGATGAACTAGGAATAGGAAACAAGAAGAGTAATATTATAAACTTACAGATGGGTCAGGTCCCTGAGTCCTCTAAAGGAATACTTTGATGTGGTTTCAATCTTATTGTTTTCAATAAACCTACAGGGATAGTACAAGGAGGAAAAGAAAGTATGTGTAAGCAAAATCGTGACAGAAAACCCAGTACATTTGCAGTAATATGATACTGAGCCTATTTAAAACAATAATCTGATAGGACGTACATCATTATACTAGAAGAGGAAAAGGGGGGATGGACTTACAAAATGAACAAAGTGAATTTACTTAATGCAACCGACCCAGAGATGTTTCCATTGTGGTAGAGATGTTTAATGACACTAAAGAGATTTCACTTACAAATATTCAAGGTGTGGTAGGCCAGAGAATGCATCATCTTTAATTGTGGTAAGAGCGTTTGAATTGAGTAATCTGCAGAAACCAAGAGACAGCATAAAGAACATAAGACACTGCAGCAATAATATAAGTGAAGCAGCTCAGACTGCATCATAATCTCAGCGAGGCATTTGTAAAGGCATTGTACTACGAGTCAAATCAACCAGATTTTAAGTTATATCAACCAGAATCTTATATCCATTTAATATATCATTTATTAAATACAAGTGCATATTAGTAAATCTATTTCCTGACTAATGTACCATCTGATGTTAATACAGATCGAGATCTAGTTTTATGCTTTATGAAGCGAGTCATAGCTGGCATCATGTCTCTAGCTGACAAAGTCAACAATGGCATTGTCCTACATAATTCACAGACAGATCGCATCGCAAGAAAGGGACAGTTATGATGGATGTCCTTTCACCTGGACCTCACAGCTACAGGGCAAGGTCAGGTTATTAACCCTTTAATGGCCACACCAAGACAAAAGCAATGAAAATACACATTTGTAATTTAGTAATTTGGGGCAATAATAACAAGAATATTGTTTTCAATCAAACAACCCTAGTAGGATTTTTTTAAATACAGGCCTCTACCAAACAGTCAAGATCTCCTTTTAGCATAAAACTCTGAATGTTTTGAAAAAATTATTTCACCCTTATTAGACTGCATTTATCATGTTACTAACTCTGCTCAGTAAAGCATCTGACACTTTATCATGTCAAAAAAAAATATGCCTACCTTTGGAAATTTCACCAAACAGAGTCCGCTTTTCTAGCACTGCCTTTATCATTACTAACTTCATGTGAGGAAGATGACTCAAAAGGTCTACTAATTAAAGACACAGTAACATGCAGTGGAATTTTTATTTTTTTTTGCACAAAGCAGCCGTAAACCAAGTGGCAGAAATGGATCAATCAGGTTGAGTAACGTTCAATGCATTTTTCAATAAGATATAGGAACTCAAAATGTGCTGCACCAGATAACTGACCAGTACATTCAGAATCAGAATCAGAATACTTTATTAATCCCTGAGGAAATTATGTGGTCACAGTACACTATTAACCGGCTCTAAACGGGGTCCTTATTTTCATTGTACATTGAGCACAATAATACTTTTTTTTTTTTTTTTTTGCTCACAGAATGACACAAATCTAAACATGGCACAATGCTTTTTAAAATACAATCAGCTACAGTACCACATCCATCAATAATGCATGGTCTCCTTTATACATATGACTCCTTTAAGAGGTTTACCTCATTTCCTTGACATTAAAACCCCACCTTTAGCATGCATGCTTTGGGGAAGCTTGGCTCCGGTTTGCACATCCTATTCTAACATATTGCTCATCAAGAGTACAGGGTGGGCCATTTATATGGATACACCTTGGTGGGCCATTTATATGGATAATGGTTGGTGATATTGATTTCCTGTTTGTGGCACATTAGTATATGGGAGGGGGA
>JAQMCW010000001.1:12356993-12375736 GCA_030068335.1 Chrysichthys cranchii
GACAGACAGGGAGAGAGAGAGACAGACAGCCAGAGAGTGAGAGACAGCCAGAGACAGACAAGACACAGAGAGAGAGAGAGAGAGACAGACAGAGAGACAGACAGAGACAGGTCTATATTAAACCCCCACTGCTGACACTGTGCCCAAGCAGTGTACAACATCAACACTCGACAGACAGACAGGGAGAGAGAGAGAGAGAGAGACAGCCAGAGACACAGAGAGACAGACAGACAGTGAGAGAAAGAGAGACAGCCAGAGACACAGAGAGACAGACAGACAGTGAGAGAGACAGACAGACAGACAGACACAGACAGAGAGACAGAGAGAGAAAGAGACAGACACAGAGAGACAGACAGGTCCATATATTAAACCCCAGCTGCTGACAGTGTGCCCAAGCAGTGTGTAAAGCATGGAGAGTCGCTTAAAGCTCTGCTGAAACTCATGAAGGCAGGTCAGGATGATGAAGTCGAGTCGCACCGTGTTATAAAACTCCGCTATTCCAGGATAGATGAGATAATTGCCTTCACACCAGTCCACCTCCGAGCTCCCAGCCTGGAGCTGATTCCACAAGAGCACACTCATGCCTTCAGTGTACACACACACACACACACACACACACACACGGTGTTTATCCAGAGAAACCCTCGGCTTGCAGTGCAGTGCAGTGCTCTGCCTGACTCCTGACTCCGGACTCGGTTAAACAGCTCCACACAAAGACAGAGCAGAGTTTCGTCTTAACAACTTCGATGTCACGGCTTTAAAACTGCCCCCAAACCGCCTTTCCGCTTCACTCGTTGCTCCGCACTTTGTCCGCTCATCCGGTTTGGTCATCTTTGTGTCCAGCTCACAGTGTTCAGTCACTCGGCTCACCAGTACACACCGCTTTATCTGTTTACAGCCCACGCGCGCGCGCTCTCACTCACTCACTCACTCACGAGACGATAACAACACAGCGACATTGTCATCTGCGCATGCGCACTGGCGTCCCCGGCCACCGCTTCCTGCTCGCCTCGTGTCAGCAGCGTGTAGTCGGAGTGGCAAAGTTTGCAAGCGGTCCAGCGTACAAGGAAGACGCAAAACGTACACGTCCTTTGTCCCAGAGGACACAGGACGAAGAGCAGAGCGGGAGAGGGGATGTTAGTGCAATGTAGTGTAGGCGCAACAGGAAGGAGTTTAGCTCCAGACTCCATATATAGGCATTCAACTCAGATTACTGCGTCATCACGTGTTCACATTCCTGAAGCGTGGCCATTTAGATGGGCGGACTAATTGTTTTTTTGAGAAAGTAAACATATGAGTAAGTGTGGAAGACACACACACACACACTTGTCTCTCTGTGAGGACACTCACTGATATGATGCATTCCCCAGGCCCCTTACCCCTAACCCTGACCTAAACCTAAACCTAAACCTGATTCTCACCTGAACCCTAAAACCAAGTCTTAACCCGTAACCCTGCTCTGGTACCATGAAAAAAGTCACATTCTTGGTACCATGGGGGACATTTGATCATAGCTGTCCACACCACCTTTTTCATGGTTGTAAAACACATTTCTTTCTTCTTTCCCAGTATCTGCATCGGTCTTTTTTTGGGAATGCGTAGTGGACAGAAATGCGTCCCTCTTGTTCTTCTTTGGAACGATGGACAAGAGAGTGAAATTGTTTATTGTTATTGTAGTGAAACTCCATCTTCCTCTGAATCCAAGGAGAGATTCGTCCACTGTGCACCCAGAACCTTGAAATAAGGAAAAAATACCTTCATCACATTGAAGGTAATATGGGGTTAGTTTGACCCCAAAGTGAAAATAAGTCTAAATAAAAAAAATAAGCGGAAAGACTTTGAAACTGTCGAACATGTGTCACATACTTAGGAAGGCCTTACGAGAAAAACGTGGCAGGCAAGGTCACTAATTGTGATCGTTTCCAAAAAAAAAAAAAAGGTCCAAAGAGGGCTGGGGGTCACATACACCATGGGACCAGACCAGGGTTAAACAGCCCCTTGGAGAAGTGAAGACCGAACAAAATGTCCTCGCTCTGTTGGTTAGATACGTGTTTTGATCCTCACTATGTAGCAAGTACAAGTGCGCAAGAGACAGCAGTCATCAGACTGCTGAATTCCTAAGAGAAAATTATGCCACTTAGTTTTTTAATTATTTGAACAATTTAAATTGCATTACTGTTAACTCCACAGGCCACTTTACAACTGCACTGTACAGCATGACACTCTCATATATTATAATATATTTTATATTTAATACTGTGCTGAGCCAGGTTGCAACGAAATTTCATTCTGTGTACACTCATTGGATACGGAATGACAATTAAATCTGTCTAAGTCTACGTCTACACAAACATATACACACACACTATCTTACTATCCTTGCCAGGACCTTCCATTGCTTTACTAATTAATGCAGCTAATTAATGCTATGCCTGCACTTTAACCTAACTCTAAGCTAATTAAGGAAAAAACAAACTTTTGGCTCTTTTATTTTTTTTCTTCTTATATTTGTTTTAAAAAACAAATATAAAGCCAAAATTGTCAGCTCTTACTATCCTTGTGAGGACATTTGGTCCTCATAAGAGTATACGGATGTATGCACACACACAAAGCCATTTCAGAAGTCATGTATGTAAATTAAATAAAACTTTAAATTAAGAGTGATAATGAAAATAATGAGTCAGAGGACTCTTGTGTGGAAGTACAGTTCGTATGTAAATAATTCAGATCTCTGTTTTTAAAATTGCTTGGTCCAGTATACGTTTTTGCCTGAAGATGCAGTTTAAACGTTGAAGTTGCTCGGTTGGATCCATGAACAGGTATACTGTACCACAGTGCTGCTGAACTGCTTAGTGATTACCTGAAGATGTAGGAATTGGTTTATCAAAATGATCCTTTACAGAGGTGTTCCCAGAAATTTCAGATTTCTCAGCTGTTTCCAGTTTATAATCGGGATTTCAAGTCTCAGTGGTAATTGCAGCCCAGAGTTCATATATAAATCAGGTTCTCCAAACAGTCCATCCAGACCATCCATTATAGCCTTTCTCCAGTCAAAACTGTATTCTCACTAGACAGAATGGCAATTAAAGATATCCACAATAATGTTCTTACTAGTAGAAATTGTATCTCAAACTTCAACTGTACTAGTCAAAAATAGATTTCAGGATTTTCAGATACAGTATATTAAAAACATGAGTGACTGTTTAACATTTAATAGCGAGGCTGGACACATATCGTGTATATATCTGTAATTCAGTTCTCCCCACCCCAAATGAACATTTCAGCCATAAAAAAAGGCCTTTGTTCCTAGGACAAATGACATCACTCTTGCCACTCATGTAAATTGGGCTTTGAATTGCTGATATCCATAATTGCATTTTTGATATCCACAGTGAACATTCGGAAAATCTGCAGTAGAAGCCTTACTAGGAAAAACTCCCATTTCAGATATCTACGATATCCAATTGTTCATAGTCATCATTTTAATTCCAGATATCCATCATGCAATTTTGAATATCTGAATCTAATTTTGAAAGTTGTGGTTAGCACTTTCGCCTCACAGCAAGAAGGTCCTTGGTTCGATCCCCAGGGTCGACCTGGGCACCTTTCTGGGTGGAGTCTGCATGTTCTCCGTGTGGCTGCCTGGGTTCCCTCTGGGTACTCTGGTTTCCTCCCACAGTCCAAACACATGCACAGAGCGGATTAGGCTGATACTCTAAATTTCCCATATGTGTGAGTCTGAGTGTGAATGGCTGTCTGTTTTTGTGTGTTGCCCTGCAGTGGATTGGTGACCTGCCCAGGATGTACCCCACCGCTCACCTGAAGTCAGCCGGGATTGGCTCCAGCTCCCCTGTGACCCTAAACAGGATTAAGCGACATAAGAAGAGTGAGTGAGTGAATTTTCAATGTAATGAAAACGTCATGTAAGTTTAGAAAACTACAATTAGAATTGTGATTAGAAACAATGCATAACAACCCTTTTCCTCGTAGAAATTCTATAGCAGATACCCACAATGATATCTGCAAAACACATCCAGTCTAGCCATTCTATATTAAAATGGCTTGACACTGACGCACGCAAACACATATTTGCCTTACTTATCTTTGTGAGGACCTTCCACTGATTATTATTGCAGCTAAATAATGCGAAGCTACACTTAAACCTAAACCTCTTTTAGGTTTTTTTTAAATACAGTCTGCAGTTTTCCTTTTGGAGACCAGCCAAATATCCCCACCATACAAGATCAAAGGTATCCTGATGTCCTTGTGAGAACGTCCAACCCATCCAACATAAGATATAAATATGACACCCTTAGGAAAAATGTCTTTTTTAAAAAAAAATTCTGAATCCTGGGCCTGAGCATAAATTGAATTTGTAGAGATTTTCACATTTTTACATCCAAAACGACACAATGTAAAGTTTACTCTAAAAAGTTATTAAAGATAACGCTTAAGATCATCACTTGCGACAATCTAATGGTTTAACAAAAGTCAGAATAATTGCTGTTGAAAAAGATTTGCAATATGTTAGATCTTTCAGTACTTCTGTGAAACGGACACCCCAAATGTTGAGAACATGAATAAAAGTATTTGATTTGTTCGTGTGCACAAAATAAATATTTGTGAACCGTTTGAGAAATTAACTATTAAATGGGTTAATAATCGTTAAATGACTAACCCTAACATAAGAATGAAGCACATTTTTATTGTGCACAAATGAACAGATCAGAGATGTATGGAGTCATGTGGGCCATAATGGATGATGTCATCAAAACATTTAATTCTTAAATTTGTCTAAAGCTCTTTGAGCACAAATCTTTATTTAGCGCACACAATCAAAATACTGTCACGTTCTCATCATATGGGGTGCCAGCTTCACGATACCTGTCAGTTACAGCGAAACAATATGACTCAAACATTTAACAACAAAAGATCACAAGAACTTATTGAGAATGGGAATTTGTAACGCAAGCAACCATGGCGTGAATGCATAAACTGTCAAAATTTCTAGTCCATCCCCAAATAAGTGTCAGTTTATTAAAGGTGCAGCTTATAAAAAAAAAAAAAAAAAAAAAAAAAACACTTAAAAACTTGGGACAAAGCATGTTTATTGGAAAACAACATAATGCTGTACAAACTCATACCCATTTTACAGGACACTAGAGTGCAGATACCTCCCTGTCTGGACAAACCATCTAGACCAACTGTCCAAACATACTACCTGCACGTTATGTAGGAGGTCCTGGATTTTTTTTTTTTTTTTTAAAGGATCTCATGGTAGTCTTTATGTGTCATTCATTGATACAGAAATGATCCTTAAGCAACACCACCAGGATATTTTTCAGATAAGAGTATCAGTTTTGCGATTTGTGTACAGATACACTGGACAAGGTTGAACAAGTAGGTACCGCAAGGCGTTAAAATATTAACTGCAGTAAATGAAGCAACATCAGTTATGTAAAGCACAAGTCTGTCCATAAATAGGTCGGTTGGTGCTTCCATCATTAGCACATCATATACACTGTGATATATTACAACGAACCCCAACTGGGGCAACCTTTAATGTTTATCTTTAATGTTGGAATGCCATGTTGTGGACCGGTGCAGATCATGTAATCATAACCCAAGTTACTGTCTTGAATCCTTATGCTGATCCTGGATCAGTCTCCCCTCGACTCACGGCCATATTCAGGACGCAGGATTACAGTGTTGGATCTCAGGTCAGCTCTGAGTACAGTGAGTAAAATGTGCCACATTCATATTTCACATCAACACTGGGATTAATCTAGGATCAGTTTGCTTACAATGTTACAAACGTGTAAACAATATAATAGAAACCGTGCCCTCAGTGTCCCATATGTTTTCAAGAATACATTCGAATCAAAGCCGTCCAACACATACTGCCTTTTCATTCTTACATTCTTGCAAAAAGTGAACCTTAAAATGATTGTTTCTCAAGCTTTTTCTTTTGAATACTACAAAAGCCCCACTACCAAAATATGAAGTTCTCATGGGGATGGGGGGGGGAATAGGACCAATTTACATTTATGGTCAATTTTGTTGCTAGGAACAGTGGTTATTAGATCACCAACAATTCCTCTTTATACATATGTATCACTGCACAGCTCAATGTTATATACTCAAACATGCCCCAAACAACCCTGGATTATATTACAAGGATTAACAAAAAAAAAAAAAAAGAAGAAGAAGAAGAAAAAAAAGGGGGGGACAAAATTAATCTTCACATGAGCTTACAAGTAA
Source organism: Chrysichthys cranchii (assembly GCA_030068335.1). Taxonomy (NCBI): domain Eukaryota; kingdom Metazoa; phylum Chordata; class Actinopteri; order Siluriformes; family Claroteidae; genus Chrysichthys; species Chrysichthys cranchii. The sequence goes on from JAQMCW010000001.1 coordinate 12,363,255, forward strand.
TTACACAAAAGCATATGAAAAGATAAATAAATTAAGGCAGACTGATTGCACTCTATGTTCATTTATTAGTAGTAAATCCTATCTTCCCTAACTAAAAAGGCACTAGAACTACGGAGATATGCTGATCATCTTTCTTAGAGGATTAATTATCGTCGCCTACCGCGGTCACTTAGACTGATGTAAGCAATGTGGAGTTTAAGACTTGAGACGCTACTGAAAATAAAATATTGAGCAATAGCATAAAATGTTAATAAAAAAAAAACAGATAAAAATATTGGTATATGAGAAATATTGTATGTTCCTACTATTGATCAACTGGATGGTTTAAGCACATGTACAAGTAAAGGGATAATGCAGGGTTTTTTTCCTCTCTCTTCAAAATATAACTTTATTCAAGACAAGAATGTCTGAATAAATGCAGGATCATTTCTTTTCAGTAGTTATACTCCCAACGCTTTCATTAATTTCCTTTACAACATAAGTATCTTTAAATTTACATGTAAGGTCCAAAAGGTGCATAAAAGCTAACTTCCAGTAAAAGTACTTTACTGTCTATTACAGAACCTGATCTTGTTACAATTCTACCTTGTTCATGACAAGATGTGATTGTCTGCTGCCACAGTCTTCCTAATAAATGATATGCTAACTTGTACAACTGCAGGAACGCACAGCCATGTCCGCACACGCGCGCACGTACACATACACACACTTTAATCCTTCCACTGCAACACACGAGATCCACATTGATAACATAGGCTTGGCATTTAAGACTGACTCCTTAGAAATAGGTAAAGATCCCTCTGTAAAAGGCAGTCTAGTTTGAATATCCCATCAGCGAAAAAAATATATATTTACAAACAATGGAGATAGAAAAAGAAAATCAATTTTTGAAAGTGCACATTATCTAAGACCATTGATCTCAAGAGAACATATCTTCACTTCCACTGGATTCTTTCCACAGGTAGGTTTAGATGGACACAATTGGGACACAAGGCAGTGATATGGGACTGAGCACTTCTCCATCTTCTTTACTCCCACTGGTCCAAGGAAATAACCAGGTGCTAGTATCATGACAGGTGAAGACTTATACCAATAAATATCCATATGCAACATACTGGTGCTGCCAAACACTGTAATAAGCAAGATTTGATCCTGGCGCTTATATCTTCAAAATGAGAAAGTACCATGTTTGGGTGCAAGAAAGAGGACTGACAGTACAAGATCCAGTCATAGTTGGTTCCTCAATACGATGACCGAGTGCACTCCTTCATGCCTCAACTGTCTGAGCTCTTGATTCCTGGTGGAGAAATGAGAGTTCCCTTTATAGCCAGGTCAGATGAATGGCGCTCCAAAGCACTTGAGGCACCACTGCACGCTGTTGGAGGGTGGCCGGTCAATAGCAGACAGCACTTTCAGCTGCTCTGGGCTCAGCTTTTCAAAGGCTACTTGATACTCGCGGTCATAGGCCTCTATAGACGCAAAAATATACAAGATGGTGAGATAAGCAAAAGATGTTTGGTTTTTTTAAGCAGAAATGGAGGCAAATTGTTCCAAAAGTACAAACATTTGTACAAAATATTTCATACCAATATTTACTCACCAACATCAATGTTCTCCCGACCCAAGGCCACAAGCGAAAGGAACAAAATCTGTCTGTATATACTCCTAGAGATAAGGAGAAAATCAAGAGTTGTTTGTTGTTTAATTTTTCAATGGCACGTCAGCATCAAGGGCTATACATTCATGGCAGGGGTCAGGTGTAAATAAATAAATAAATGAAAATACATTAGTAGACAAACAATTGTAGACTAAAAATAAATACGATTAATTATGACATATTGCAAACAGTAAAATGATTTAAAACGTACAAAATATTCCATCCCGAGCAAGTTAAAAAGCTAGAGGAGCTGCTTCCATTTGCATCACTTTGGGATAAAATCTTCTAATCTTCTTCCAGGTGATACTTCAAATCCCTGATTTACTATCAAATCCCTGATTAAAAGATTTTCCAGAACGCCACTGGAGGGGAAACCCCCCCCAACATTCAAAAACGCACAAAATTTTGCATGTGCCCCCATATCCATGCTTGACTGGATGAGGTGACTAATGTGAACTCTGACCTCTGCCGTTTGGCCCCCGGTTGTCGCTTGACCTCCCTAAGGAGCAGGTTTATGGGGCTGTAGACATCATTAGTCTGGATGTTCCTAACAATGCTGTTGAGAAGGTTCCTTATCTCCTGGTGGTCAGTGGGAGCCAAAGAGCCCTTCTTCCTCACTGCAAGGGAGATGAAATGTAAAGATCATTGAAAACCTTTCAACTATTCCTATCTGCTCCAAACTACAGTGCTATTCTAGCTCATGGTGATGTCGACAGAGTTGATTAAAGCTCATCTGTGTTGCTTAGTAATAGTCATTGTCCTGTAGTACTCACAGAAGGTCCTCCAGAGCTGGTAGAGAGGCTCAGTGGGCTCCTGGTGAAGGTTCACGTTGTCCCAGAGCAACTGCACGTACACTTGCTTACTGTCTTGGGGCAGAGATGTCTGAGGCAGCTGTAGCAGCAGGACATACACAAGGAGCACATCAGATCACCCTCATCAGATTTACTCCAGAGCAATAAGGAGTTCTGAGGATTAGACTATGAATTGATTTTTAAGTACTAATAATGACGTCTATAGGGCGAATGGAAACCGTCAGATTATTCATCAAGTACACATGCCTTGACTAAGTAGCACAAGCAACCCAAAAAAATAATGAGACCTAGAGGCAGAGGTATAATTAATCAGTTTAAAAGGGAGAGACGAAAAGAAGAAAGTGAAATGACCTGTACTCCATTGTTGCAGTGTTCAGAGGTCAGTATGAGTCCAGGCAGAATGCTGGGCAGATCCAGCCGGCGGAAATACCACACCAGGTTCCAGAAGATGATCGGGTGCTGGCTGAGGAACTTTTGAGTGTAGATAACCTGAAGAAAACATGATGAACAGAGTGACACTTTGCACCAATGTAGAACCTGAGTAAAGTAAGCTTAATAAAGTCTTAATAAAATGTTGTTAGAGAACATGTACCTGATCTCCCTCATTTTCTAGTAAGGACTCCAGCTCTTTCCTTAACACCAGAGGGCTCAAGTAAGGCACTGAGACTGGCTTTGGGTTGGGACGCTTCTGACCCAGTGTATCCTATGGCATGAGAGGAAAACTCAAATGACCTCAGAGTTTAGTTCTATCCCTTCGGCATTAAGACACTTCAGTTATTATTGACAAAACCAACAGCAGAACTGCCAGCAGCACTTACCACCACTTCCTGCAGGCTATTGGGCAGGCTGGTGGTGGAAACTCCATGATTGGGCCGTTGGACAGAGTCCAGGTTCTGTAGAGGCCCGCCCACACTGTTACTGCGAGTCAGAGATGTGCTGCGCTTCTCTCCTTGCCTTTCCAGTAGGCCCAGCGGATCCGAAATTGCTGGCTGTGCCACGAGCCTGTGGAAACAGAGTTTAAAAAACGCTGTTCTATAGCAGGGGGCGGTGTTTGTGTGTGCGCCAGTGTGAGGGGGTTAAGGTTGGCACATGGACACATTCTTTGTGTAATGGTAGTATTACATCAGTGTTACTGGCATCCAAACAATCACCAATCAAAGTCTCTTTAGAGCAAAGGATAATTTAACTGCTGTGGGTTTCATACGTGGCAAAAAGGCAGTTTAAAAAACAAAACAAAAAAAACCAAAAAAAAAACCCCACTAGCTTGTCTAAAACTATAGCTTCTTAACTAGATGTGGTGGTGTGAGCTAAAATAATAACAAAATGGCATGTCATTTTCAGACAAGAGGCACTATACTATATGATCACTGGGGCACGGTCACACGTGTGCATGCACGTAGACACACACACACACACACACACACACGTTTGTATTTATGTCTTCGTGGGGACCTCCCATTTATCTCTACAGGCATAACCCTAACCCTAACTATGACAACCCTGACCCTTACCCAACCCTAGCCTTAACCATAAGTACAAAATCAAAGACTACTGGCCATTTCAGTTGTTTTTTTGACTGTTTCAGAATTTTTATAAAACAGACAGGAAAAATGTCCCTACAAGGAGACAAAAGGAGAAATTTATGGTGTGGTCCAAGGTAAGTAAGTGAAAACTACACGGGGAACTTTCAGAGGAGACTGTACATAGAAGCCATTTGTGGAGTTGAGTCAAAGTGAAGTGTTGAAAAACAAAAGCAGGATCTTTCTAAAAGGTTTGTGGAAAATGGCTGCGTAAATAACGTAAATATGTTTCAAGTAAAAGTCAAATAAATTGTGATAAATTATACCCTGCAGCAGTAAAATACATGGGAATTCCACCCAGTCCATATTCTGCAATTTCACATGGGGCCTACAATTTAAACCTAAATAACGTAGTTAGCACAACACAAGAAACAAGCACAGACATCATTTAGAAATATCTATATAAAGTGTACCACAACACTTAAAGTTTTGTTTAATATATAATTGAAAGTGTGAATATTTATATTTTAAGGATGCAGTTTACATTTGTGTGTGAGTGTCTTGAAGAAAAGGTTCTTTTGAAGCTTTAATTTCATAATACATTACTAAATGTTATACATAAGACAAACATGGAAAATAACATACTCTTTCTGTGTGTCTGTCTGGTAGGTCTGTGTCCCTTCAGTCTCCTCCTTGTTGTCAGGGGATTCTGAAAAGCTGATGAGGTCAGCGGGGTCACTGGGGCTGCCCACCTTTACCTCTGAGCTGGAGGCTGTAGGCTGTGTGCTGCCACTATGGATGCTGTCTCCTGAGGTGCTGGTCATGTAGAACCTGTGTTCACACATCAGAGAACGATGTGAATGTTTGAACATTATGTCTTACTTCTGAAGTCACACTTGACATAAGGTGAGATGACGTAACATCGGAAAAGCAACTAATAAGGTCAGTTTATGTGTCTGATGATATTCTGACAAAAAAAATCATTAGAAGCAATTATATAAAGGAGCAAAAAAAAAAAATAAAATAAAAAACCCCGAGAAAATTTGGTTTGCTAAGCGTGATGTGATTTTTTCACCCAGCTCACCCAGACGGAGGGCGCAGGTCGTGGAACTCCACGTGCAACAGAGGCAGGAAGGAGCTTTGGCAAAAAGGACACGTTGTGTTCAAGTTGGAGTCGTCCGCCGTCCAACCTGCCATGATCTCCTCATCGTACACCAGAGCCTCACAAGAGCGACACTGAGAACAGCTCGACATTAGCACCTACGGAAGAAAACATGTCGCTGTTGTATGATGAAACGTTACCATGGAAAAATTTAACAGCTGAAAGGAGGATATACTCAAAACATTTTTCAGCTACTTCAGATGCTCATGTACTTTACAGTATAAAAACAATACAATCTAATAATTGGAGCTAGATCACTAGTAACCTCTTTATAAAATGAAAAGTCACTTGTTGAAAAAATTTGGACAGCCTAAAAGGAGATTAGGAATGCAGTATGATCAGCAGAGGGCGCTGCCCTCACCTCTAAAGCACAGTTCTGATAGATGCTGGAAGTGCTGGCATGATGAGAGGAGCCCTGCTCAGATCTCTCCGAGTCCACTCCCCTCATGGACCTGCCAGGAGTCATGGCTGTACAGCAGAAAGAGGAGAATCACAAATATGACAGAACCATAAATCTATACAGCTTATTTAACAAACAAACAAAAAGACCAACCGGTACTGTTCTTTAAATGTACTAAGTCTTTCACTTTTACATAACAGTGTTTTAGCCTTGTGGTATTCTTAGCTCATGGCCTATTTGCACATAAGAACAATCTCTGGTAAATGCCATAGCATATAGTGCATGAAAAGATATTTATTTATTGTTTATTTAAATTTGACATAAAAAATATAATTGGAATAATTTCAGGAAAGCAAAGGTCACTCTTGTGAGAAATGGGGACATTTTTCCAAAAAAAACCCCAACAACTGAATAAAGAACAATCAGGATTCAGCAGAACCTGGGGTTCTAGTTCATTTTCCAACCTGATTAGACAAAAGCAAAAATCACACTGTTACAGCACATACTGATACAGGTACGAAATGGTGGTGGTGGTGGGGGCGGCATCAAGCTAAACTGATCTGATTTTTGAGCTGGTAGAGAAGTGACTTTAAACAGAACTTCTGGGACAATTTCATTTGACCTGTCAATGTTCTGCACTGTTTATAGCTATAATATATATATGTATACATATACACACACACACACACACACACACACACACACACACACACACACACACACACTTCATATAGTTCAGGTGCTTAAGTACGGTATGAACTGCAAGGCAGTGGAAAAGCATGGTCATGTTTAACTTCCTGAGCAGAGCACCATGATTCCTGTTGGTAAATGTTGGTGTGGTGATCAACTGAAAAAACTGTGAAAGACGTTCTGGTCCTCTGCTCAGTGGGGGGGAAAAAAAAGGTTCTTTGTACTATAGTCATCGGATACCCCTTGTTTGCGTGTGCGTGTTTCACTCACATGCAGTGTGCTGCGCCCGGCCGGTATCACTGCTCCCGCTGCTGCTGCCCAGACTGGTGGTGCTGTGTGTGAGGCCATTGGAGGCCAGGCTGGGCATCAGTCCCCTGGGCAGAGCACCGTCTGTCCCGTCTCCAGACATCAGCTGCTCCTCCAATCGAGCAGGGAAGCTGTCCCTAGGCTGGCTCTGCTCCTCCTGCAAGCAGCAATGCTTTAGTCTTCTAAGGTCAATCATGTTTATAAATGCATAAGTTCATAACCATAAATAAGTCCATTATTATTTTCATATTCCCCAAAGAGTGCATCTTCCGATCACTGAAAGGCCCTCAGTGTAAAATCAACATAATAGGTCACTGAAACAACCTCTCCGTAGACAAAGAGTGGAAACCACTAGTTATATTATATGGCCCCATTAGTACAATCATTTGACTTATTTCTCCCCCAGTAAAATAACCTCCTGCTCACCTCGTCGTCCGAATAGGAGTAGGCAGAGGCCACGGCCCCCCACACTTTACTGGCTACGTTAGCTGCTTGCTTCATGCCTGACTTCAGCATGTCCACTTTAGGTCCTGAAAGCAAGGCGTCCATCTTGATGCCTGAGATGGAGTTGATAACGGAGCCTAATGATCCGCTCTGTGAAGACTTAACCAGTGCAGTCAGAGACGATGACCTTTGTCCCTCACCGCTAGGGTTCTTCAGAGACTTGATTGCAAAAGTCTTGGAGCGTGTGACAGCAGGGCTACGTTTAGGGGTTTCCAGTAAATCAGGGGTCTTAACTGGACCCGCAGGGAGGCTAGACCTTCGTCCCAAAGACTGCTTACATTCAGGAGAATCCACGTGATCCCCTTTAAGCTGTGCCTCCTGATGCAGTTCCATGCTGGAAGCCTTGGCTCCTAATGGGCTCTTCAGGTTCATGTACATCTCGATCTCGTCAGCAAGGTTTCGTGAGACCACTGGCGGAACGAGGCGTACAGATTCTTGGCTCTGAATGGACGCTGCTTCTTCACTTTCTGAGGCCAGCAAGGAAAGAGGATCTGCCCCCATTTCTACATCCTCTCTCTCCGCTGCCTTAGAACTGGACGATGAGCTGCTCACACTTCTCCCCACTCCCTCGGCGCTCATCTTAGGGATTACTTCCTCAGCTGTCTTCTTTACCGTTTTGCCCTCGTCATCTTCCGTACTCTCCTCAAAACTGATCAATTCCATCTTCTCATTAACTTTCTCAAGGCCAGAGCTTGCAACAGGTTCCACCCCTAGGTCACTGAAGACGGAGGCTGAGGCTGTAGCAGGTGGAGGAGTCTTGCCACCAGAAAAAGCAGCAGCGAGGATTTTCGCGTCTGCGCCCATGTGATCCACGCTCAACTCCAGACTATTTTTCTTCAGCAACATTCCAGCTCGACTCTCTGCGCTGAAACTGCAGCTGCGCTCTGCGAATGCTTTGGCTCTCTGCTGTTGGCTGCTTTGTGTCAAGTCTGGGTTTATAGTGCCTTCATCGTCTGGCAGGCCAATGTTCTCAGTCTTACCATGAGGAGTGAAGAGTTTCCCACCTAAAAACAGTGAACATGAGACATGGCAGATTTGTTTAGGAATATGCTTCGTCTTAAATTCTTGGTGAGCAGAGCATGATGAAACTTCTGCACAGATAGAATAAAATATGGGTTCATGGACAAGGTACATTACACAGGCATGTTAAAAATACTAATGAATTCTAATGCTAGGTTTACCTGAATCTTTTCTACCTATGGTTTTGTCGAAGCTCACGCTGGACTGTTTGACGATGCTGGCTGGAGGAGGTGTCGATTCAGCTGGACTGGGGGGCTCGGACACAGCCATTGCACTATCCACAGAGCCAGCAATGTCCTCAACTACACACAGCCACAGAGCAATCGCATTAAACACCACATAAAACAAATTCATAGTCCAAAACTGCTCCTACAGACTAAGCAAAGCTAGAAGCAAAATCCAAGCCATGAATAACAATGATTTCAAATGGTGAATAATCCATTATAGAGATTTACTCCTGATCAGAAGTGAGTGCATTACCATTCTGTTCACTCTTCACCGTGTTGCTCTTACTGGCTTGGTCAACATCAGAGAGAGGAAAGGCGGTGGCTTTACAGGCATCTATAGAGTCCTGATGGAGCTCGTCTTTAGAGCCATAACCCTGGTCAGACTGGCCCCCTAAAATATACGAGAATGAGGTAAAAAATAAAATAAATCTTATACATGTGAAGTCTTTCACAGCAGCCCTGGTGTCTTAGTCGGAAACTCAGGACCCACACAGGCTTGAAATTAATCCACATAATAATGAAGTACATTAAACTTGGCTAAGTAAAGAAATGAATGCTGTGAAATCAGCCACAGCTAAATTAACAATTCTAGCAATATTAAGAGTCTCCAGAAATATGAGCATTTTAGTATCACTGAAATTTACATCCTCATTTCACCTGAAACCCTACAATGAAGTGATGCAATACAAAAGTAATAATTTAGAAGAGTTTACAGTTTTCTACAAGCAACTCTGTGTTAGTGGAACCACAAAACCTACACTTGAGCCAAATAAGTTGCAAATAAGGTTCATGAAGTGCTTGTACTTAATAAAAATACTGAATAATAAACTGAATACAGAAAGTGGCTGGAACAGTTGTATCCCAAGAAGCCAAGCACGAGATGTGCATTCTAGTTGTTTGTGCAACCATGCGAGTGTATGTATATATATGCATACTGTCCTGGGCATTACCTGTACTACACTGACTCCCGTTTTTGTCTCCCACAATCAGACCGTGTGAGAAAAGAGTGTGCTCTTCTCCGTTAGCTTCACTGGAGCTGTCGGCACTGCAGTGGCTGAGTCTGTCCCCGTCACCATCTGCTATTGCATCCAGAGACACTACTGCAGACCAAGAAGAGTCCTCAGTAACACATAAGACTATTTAAAAGATGCATGTTATTTTATGTCCCATATCTACAAGTTTGGCCAACACTGTACTGGCCATTTTGTTGAATAAAATCATGTCCAGCTGAGTTAACCTGAACATACTGGTCATGTGATCTCCCTCTTACCTGCTTTAATAGGAGGAGCTCTTTTTGACTGAGCTTCTCCCCGTACAGCCTGTTTAAACTGGGCCACCCCTCGCACCACGTTCCTCAGTTTAGTCCACATGAAGCGGCCGCTGCGGTTTCGACTAGGCCAAGGACTCTCCAGGACAGCCTGAACACACACATATACACAAACAGAGGTCAGCGTAACCATAACAACTTTTTTCCCCCCACAGTGACACATCGTGGGTTTTAAATTTTCCTCTTGGAAGTGGAAAAAAAAAAAAAAGGCCGGGAGAGTTTATTGCTCTGTGTGATTCATGCTAAAGAAAATTACCCAAAAATGACACACTGACTATGGAAGCTGATACAAAGTTCAAATGTGAAAAAGCCCTGAAATGCCAAGAAGACCAATTTAAGCAAATGCTGACACTGTTTTTACTACATTTTGCAATTCAAATTTGGTTTCTGAATTTATATTAGAGTACAGTCTTATCAGTTTATAAATGAGATACAGCACAGTTACAGCAGACAATACATGGTGCGATTTCAAGACTCTATTTAAAACAGATTTCATCAGTCACAGAGAGATTCTATTGACGCTGCAGTTTTAAGGACAGGAAATTAGAAGAGCCCCAATAAAATGTTAACATGATGCCATCTAAGGATTTCTGCACATGTGCAACGAAATGTTGATTTCGGAGTTAACAATGATGATCAAAACTCAACTGAATTCTAAAATTATTTTCATCTTCTGCTACATGCACTCACCAACCGCTTTATTACCATCAGCTGTATCAGTGTATACAGCAGTGCTTGAAATTTTGCAAACCCTTTAGAATTTTCTATAATGCCTACATATGACTTAAAACATCAGATTTTCACCCAAGTCCTAGAAGTAGATAAAGGAAACCCAATTAAATAAATGAGACAAAAATACTATACTTCGTTGTTTCTTTATTGAGAAAAATGATCCAGTAGTACACATCAGAGTTATGTAGAAAAATGGAAAATTCTTAAGGGTTCACAAACTTTCAAGCACCACTGTATGATTAAAGGAACCTGTTCCACAGTGTATATGGGTAACGTTTTCTTTGAAATTTTTTTTTTTTTGGTCAGTATGTGACCAAGTTGCTGCACCTATAAATAGCAGTGTGCGAGAACGTTTCTCAGTGCTACAGAGATGAATGCACTTCACTACCTTGTTGTAGTAACCGTAAGTGATTGCATTGGCCTCAACGCCGGCCTTCTTCATCTCCATTAAGACGAGCACAGCCATGACGGGCATTCCCAACAGCCCACACAGCTGCATTACCACACGGTAACACACCTGCCACAGACACACCATAAAACTTCTGTTAATATTAACACATTTTATACATCTGTAATAACATATATAAACATACATGTAGAACAGGGTATTAGTCCATAAAAACAAATGTTTTCTCTAAAGTACACTTTAAAAAAAAAAAACAACAACAACAACAACAAAAAAAAAAAACAACACACCAACCTCATCCAGCACCTCCACCTCAGAGCTCCTCATCTTGAGCAGGACATCAAGAGCTTGCTGCATTGCACCAGGTTTAGAGTGAGCCAGGCGCATGCGAGCAGGCAGACAGATGAACCACAGGCTATAACAGTGGCTGAACAGACACTTAGCCCACAGCTGAGGGTTTGAATAGAAGCGCTTTGCCATCTTGTAGGCCAGCTTGACCTCCTATGACATGAATGACACAGATGGAGCAACATTAAGTACAATATTGTTTAGTAATAGGTCATCATATGCATAAGCATCTAATCTAAGTGCAGGAAATATGAATTCTTTCCAAGGCACAAGTTTAAACATAGGACAGTAAATATCAATTCAAGCCTTGCACTCTTTAATTTGCCTCAGAAAAATTATTCGAAATACCTACATCCTGAACGTCTTGAGGCAGAACAATAAATTAAATCAGGCAAAAAGGGGGGGGGGGGGGGAAATCAGATATTTTCCCAGTTCACACTGGTTCATTAAGGCTAGCTCACACATAAACCGAGTCCTCTACTTCATATTAAGTCTTCAGTAAAAGTCTCTCAAGTGCAGTCTCTCAACAATGGCCTAAAAATAACATTTGACTTGCTCCAGAGATCCTCTCCACACTGGGACACTTGCTGCTGATGTAGCATCCGTTCTCCTTCAATACCCCAATATCCTGCTGCTCCACCCAGCTGCTTGTGCGTCTTTGTGTTCAAACTGACACAGCTGATGAACACGAGAGCACACACACCCAAAAGCAACAGATATGAAGTACAAAAAAAATCTAAATGAATAAAAAAAAATAAAAAAAAATCAACACACAACTCTGCCCAAACTCAGATACAGCTGTGCCCACCTGTGTTTGTAGATTAATATGGAGAAAGATGATACAGAGGCTTAAAACATTGGTTTTCAGCAGAAGGGAGGATAAAGTGAGAAAAGAAACAATGGCTGTCACTCAGAGTTGAATGGAACAGAGAGAACTTGGCTGAGTTTGATGCATGTGCATGAGTATCAAAAGTGTTAAAACACACGAATAACACTGTGGAATGTGGGGTGGAAAACGTACAAAGCAAAGCACAGATGTGCTTTCTGTATATGTAAGTTTGTACTTCCTGCTATGCCACTGTTCCAGTTGCAGCATTTTAAAAAGGTAACTGTTCTGTCTTTAAATCTCCACCAGCAGTCTGGAGGTTTAAAGGCCACTTTCAGGGCATATAAACTGTCACTTGTTTTTTTCATTTTAGTTGTGGGTTTTTTTTTTTTTTTTTTTTAACTGATTTCACCCCGTTTTTAACCTTGTTAGAATGGGGGGGTATATTATATATGTATCTCTCTCCCCCCGTCAGGGCCTTCAAGGCCTTCTCTGAAGGCCTAAAGAAATATCTGAATCACAAACTGATGTTAATTATATTTTGT
>JAQMCW010000001.1:12396477-12422007 GCA_030068335.1 Chrysichthys cranchii
CTTGCTGATTTCCAGAGTTTCACACAGAAGCTGATGTTTGCTCTCATACATACATACATACATACATACTCTACATAGATAGACCATGCATATTTTTTAGATTTTATATGTTTCATGAGGTACACTTACCCAACGTCGCTTAGCGGAGGTTTTCCATGGCCTCTCTTGTAACACAGGAAGAGTTCAGGGCTCTTCAGGCTGCCGTGGTTGAGGTTGGCTGGCTGGCTGCTGTATGTGCTCTCTATGCATGTAAAACCCTCAGGCACCGTTTCACCTGCTGACTTGTTGATTACTGCCACGTCAATGATGGGGGCTTTAGGACCACTCGATTTGGTCTCGGACAGATCATGCTCCAATGGTGTGGACTTGTCCGTTAGTCCGGCCACCACAAAGTAGTCCGTCACACGATGACCCTTGTCTTCAATCATGGCTGGACGTGCCTGAAAGAGACGAAAGTAGAACTTTGAAGCTGCAGGATTTCACTGTGAGGTTTCATTCGCTTTCTGTATCTTTGTGCGGTCCATCAAAAACTTTTTATATAAAATTATATATGAAGTAGTATGTACTGACAGTGGAAAGAAAAGCCAATGGGTACCCTTATTGCTTAAAAGCACCATCATTCACCTGCTTCAGTCACGCTTTTTCCTAAGCACGTGCTGTTTTAACGTTACACGAGTATAAATATAGGGGAGCTGGCGTGTTGTGATTACACAGTCACAGTGAGGACAACGGTAGCCTTTCTGAGTCTTTGAATTGTCCTGTAAGAGCTGAAATGTGATTTCACAGATGCGTACATTGTACAACAGCTGCCTTCTTGCACAGCAGACATCATACTTCATATTCTAAATTTAATAATACAACAGATGTGCCAAGGCTGCGAACAAGACGAGAATAAGGGAGAGAGAATACAAGAAAACGGTGACACAGAAGTCCACTACGGAGTCCACTATAATTTGCGACTAGCACAGTCATGCTTTCTTTGCCCCACTAATGACTCACAAGGTCAAGGCTCGCAACTCACAGGTCATGTATGATCTAGATAAAGTAACAAAAAACAAATGCGTTTCTTCCATGTCCTGTATACTTTTCTTTTAGAGCGAACTGCCTTTTACAGTGAGTGAATTTTATGCATTCATTCTGGAAAAAAAAAAACCTAATTTCTTTCAATTTCCCGACATATCAAAATAAACCCAAAAATTCTATGGACAAATGTTCATTTGCGAAATCATCACATAGGAGAAATACATACAGGGACAAAAATATACATTCAGCACACCTAATATTTGGTTAAATGTCCTTTGGCAAGTTTCACCTTGACCCGATGCTTTTGCTCACCATCAACAGAATCAAGGCAGAATTCTGGTTGGATGTTTGGCCACTCTGAGGTTATGCTGAATAATATGGAGGTTCTTCATTATTCCATGCACTTTGCGCGATGCACCAGTTCCAATGGCAGCAAAACAGCCTCAGAACATGATGCTGCCACCACCATGCTTAACAGCTGGTATAGTGTCTGGAGGTTAAATGCCTCTCCTTCACTCCTCCAAACGTGCCTCTGTTCGTGGTGGCCAAACTTTCCTCCAGAAGGCATTTCCTTTGTCCATGCGGTCAGCTGCAGACATTTGTCAAGTCTAAAAGGTGTTGAACTTAGAACAAGGGGTTCTTCCTTGGACAGCAGCCTCTCAGTCCATGGAGATGTAACTCTCGCTTGAATGTAGACAGTACTCCAGCAGCTTCCAGTTCATGGCAGGCCTGTGACTTGATGGTTCCCGGATTGTTCCTGACCATCCTACCATCCAACTGTTTTTCTCCCAGCTGAGGGAGACAATTTGGGTCTTCTTCCAGACCATCACAAAGTACTTAAGTACAACTTAAGTACAATTGATTAAACTGATGATGAAATTTGGATTTTGAATTTGCGCTTGTTTAAAAATGGCTCCAAGAGACATCTACTATAACCTTTCTCAGATCTACACTGACCTCCTTAGATGCTGCCACTGTCCTATGTGCTGGTCAATCCAATGAGTGCCAACAAACAAACCCTTTTTATGTAGTGCACAGAGAAGTTACCAACTGTAGTCGATCATGATCCTGAACAGGAAGTTAAGAGGTCTTGGCAAGTTCAAAGACATTTTAGAACTTTCAGCACCACTGAATTAATAATCTAAGGGGGTATATGTATATTTTTGACCCTGGATGTACGGTTAACCCTGTGCTGATTTCAGAAATTCTATTAAAAGATGTATGTTGCCCCAGATAATGAACACTTCTGAAACTTCGGACCACAACTCTGTCAGCAACTCTGATATAATTGACAAAATTTTCCAAATGCTCCAGCACAACACAGAAAGAGGAGATTATAGCTTCAGAGAACAGAAAGCCAGAGGAATGCATCAAATTGCCACCTTGAGCATAAATCATATTACCATTTAAACAGGAGCAAACATCCTTGGAAAATGCACGCATGTTTTATATGCACGCATGCACACTTTGCATAAGACCTTTAAAAGTGACTGGGGTATTGTGTTGACCATAATGCTTTATGCATGATAATCCCTGCTCTAGATGGAGTGTTTAGGCCTAAGACATGGCAAACAACTAATTAAAAATCTAATAAGCTCATTATAAAAGCAGTAATTAACACGTCTGCTCTGGGGCAAATCTTGTTAATTAAGATAATGTGAAGAGAGCAATTACAGCTTTTGTACATTACTTTAAAGTAATTATTTGCAGTCATGGTTTAGTGTGGTGTTTTAAACTCAAATACAGTGTTTAACTGAAAGGGACGATAAATTGCCTGGACGCAACAGCAGCGAGGCTAAACTAAAAGAATGAGCGAAACTTGATATCCATTCAAGGTGTATAAAAATAAATAAATAAATAAATTAAAAAAAAAGTCATTCTTACTTGAACAAATAACATGCAAAATAAATGGACCATGCTTTAAAAAACCCACACATTTAAGCTATGGCCTCAGGACAAAAATATGAAAAACTGATTTCCACTACAGAATATGCTTGTTCGTGTTTGGATGGACCTCTTATTAGTCACTCAGTAGACATGCTATTCTACATGCCAGTGTAGATCCTTGCCTAGATCCTCGCTGGGGGGGGGCGACATGGACTACTCATACCTAGTGCACATGCTGTTTACAAGTCTTATCGCGTCTTGTTTGTTTCATTCACACACGAATAAGTTAATAAATAACAGCCTAAACAGCCAAATATATGGGATAGGGGTGCAAGAGAGGTCAACTGTTTGTAAGTCATGCAGTTTATAAAGTAGTTGAATTTTGTTGGTTTTTTTTGTTTTTTTCCCCTCTGTAGAGAAGAATTAAAATGGTGTGAAAAACACTGAGAATCAGGTTTTCTCTCTCTAAAAAAACTGAAAGAAGGAGACTGCGATGGAAAAAGAAGGCTCCTGCTTATCTTCCTCATCAGTCACTCTGCTTGATGCATGAATGAGAGATTAGAGGGATTTAGCCACAAGATGTTGGCAGAGTGCATGATCAAAGTAAGATAACTGCCAGTGTACGGTCCTCTCGAAATCTCGCTTTCATGCAGGAAGCCTTGCTAAAGTAGCAACCGTGCACGATGAGAATGACAGCAGTTTTCTAATGACTATTTCGCACTCGTGTATGTCCTGCAACGCAGCAAAGAAGCACAGGATGAATTTGACTGCTGAATTATAGCTACCTTTATGAAAATGGCATTTGTTTAATCCTCACTGGAGAAATGTGCCCATTACCATGGCTAATAGGATAACTGCCAGCATTTACACATGATAATCATTAAGCAGGGGCAGTGCTTTGATCAAAGTACATTGCAAAATAAGGCTGTGCCAAGCAGAGACTGTCCGAGTTAGCTTCCTTAAATGTTTCCCATGTCTCTGCTAAGTCACATGGCATCGGGCCTGCGGTGTGGACAGTCATGGTGTTCCGTCAGCCAGATGATGGCTTTAACCAGAGTTTACAGGTCCAGTCAAGGAACCTTAGTATGTATAAACCAGGAAAAGTATTTTCCCCCACAAACAAAAGAAACTCATAAAAATTCTTAACAATGAGCTCCCCACACCTTTTCCCAAGGGTAACTGAGGGCGACTGGACAGAGCAATGTTCTTCCAGAAACATCCCAGAGTAAGGTGTGTGAGGAGAGTTACTGTAAGACCGCACAATGGAAACAGTGTCTCTGCCTGGGCCTAGCCTTCTCCAATGAAAATGAAAACACTGGCATTCGAACTTTGATGGGTTTCTATAGTGATTTGGATCATTAAGTGTTTAACTGCAAGATCATAAAACCACTAAATGGTAGTCATAAACATGATCAGAAGCCGTTTTGACAAGAAACTTAAATTCAGTTTTAGTCTCTTACTGAAAACTGTAGTTAGGTTTCAGTCACATTATAGTCTCTTTGTTTTGTTTCAGTCAAGATTTAGTCAGTGGTTTTAATTTTAGTCATAATTCTTAGTGAGTTTTACAATACTTCTTGTAAAATGTGCCAGCTTTAAGGTGAGCTATTACAAGAGGAGGAGGACTGTCTGGTGGTGGCATTGCTTTGTGGAAGTTTTTCAGAGTTAGCCACAACTCCTACTGTTTCGTTACTGTTTTGCTAGTTATTGAGTGAAGACGGCGTTTTGTACACTGTGAGGGTGATGACTGCTATTTTCCTTCTATTGTCTTCCTTCAGACCTGCGTGTGCATCCTAATTCATAGACCTGTGAGAAACCAGGGGCACTGTGAAAGCTGTTCCTATTCCTAGTGAGCCGAAATCCCTCGCTTCCCCAATACGATCAGGAATGTGAAACAGGGAAGGCAACACACTGTAGTGGATTTTGCTGAAGGATATTCCTGGCTGTCAAAATTCCCTGGAGATGCAAGCTAGATGTACCTGAACAGAGCTATTTCGTCTCCTTTTTATTCCTCGGGGCGTAATTAACAGAGATTTCCCAAAAGTTTTGTAGTTAATTTTTAAAAAACGTGCACTGATATTACTGTCTTACTGTCTGTTTACTGTCAAAATAGTCTGACAAAATTAAAACACTGATCAGAAGACCAAGAACATGCTGGGTGCCGTTGTAGTTTGTAAATAAACTAAAATTTATTTACAACAGTGTAGCTGTTGATTCGTGTTTTAAAGTCAATGGATAAAATGAGCACGTTTGCTTTACTTTTTCTCTAAGCAATCAGCTACACTGCAAAATGGACTAGATGCAGCATAGAAGCAAAAATGAATAGTTTCAGAGTTTACAATAAAACAGCAAGAAGATAAAAAGGTGAGCAAGAACAAAAGTAAACGTCCCCATTCATTTGGAAGTATTGCTTTGTAAATTGCAACAGTTTAATATTTCTTAACTGTCTATAAAGTATGTAAATTATTTAAGCACATTTTCAAACCCACTTTGGTGAGAGAATACGTGCATATAATATAGTGAAGATTTTCAACTCTATATACTTAACACCCAGCATGCATAAATAGGCAAAACAAAGCATCTTATTTCAGAGAGATTTAAGCTTCTTAGTTTTCCAGGTGCAAAGCCAGTGCTCCATTCCATCTGCTTTGCCAATCCTTGGATGCAGGAGCTCATACACCCTATATATCCCAGGTTCATTTCTGTGCTCTAATATGTATGGCAGAAAGCCTCATTTTTTTTTTCTTGGTGTAAGGTCCCAAAATTCAAACCTCTCTCAAGTTGCTGGTTTCAATCTTCAGAAAGAATTGCTTTCAGACACTCTCTTTTTCACTGCTTGGTGGGTTGCTGGAGGTGTACAGAACAATCACAAACCTCACTTGCGCTCATTCATCTTCAGGAACTGTATTATCCAGGTCAGGGATACAGTGCATTAGGGTCCTATCCTAAGAACACTGGGAGTGAGGTGTGAATACTCCCTGGGTCCCCATGGGATGCCAGTCTGTTGTAGCACACCATGTACACGTTCACATGCAGTATGCTTCTGGGAGACCCTAGAGGAAACCCACACGAACACAGCGAGAACATGCAAAACTCCATACAGACAGTAAATTTAGCTAGG
This sequence comes from Chrysichthys cranchii, assembly GCA_030068335.1. NCBI lineage: Eukaryota > Metazoa > Chordata > Actinopteri > Siluriformes > Claroteidae > Chrysichthys > Chrysichthys cranchii. Next base: position 12,402,506 of record JAQMCW010000001.1, read on the forward strand.
GATTAAACTTGAAACTCTGGAATGTTGCTTACATGACTAACATTTCTGTGACCCCTTGGGACTTGGGAATTATCTGAATTTCCACATGAATGGATCCTGAAATGGCAATATGACCTTTATCTATGGCAAAACATCCGATAACATTCTTCATCATTTTATCATGGAAAAGTATGCGAAACTCTAAATTAATGCCCTCTTTGCAAGGGCAACTGGAAACAGGAATGGGTTTGACCTGCTCCGCCATATAACAATGACACAATTTGGCCACAAGCTATTCACAAGAGATTACTTTTTACGAAACGCAATATAAAAACTCCATCTACAAAAGCTTGAGATGATGTTAAAGAAAAAGGTTAAAGATTTGAAAGGGTTACCAATGTACTTGAGCAGCCAGTAATCCACTTCACTCTTATAAGTAAATGAATCACCATCTGATGACCGATCAGAAGCAAGAATAAAACGGTATAGTGGGGTCAAACAATATAATCCCATTCTTTGCAATAAAAGAAAGGCTTAAACACAGACAAAAATGCAAAGAGCAATATTTTAAAACAAATTAATTGCAAATATGGACAAGACAAATTATACAATTAATCAAAAATTAATTAATTAATCTCCATCTGGAATCAAGACCGGCACATATAGCGCCAAACTACCAAGTCATAGTGTAGACATCATCAAATTCATCTATAAATCACAGTCAAGGTGTGATTCTTCTGATCAGGATGCTTTCAGCCAGAGAGTCTGAGAAATAGGAAACACTGAGTCATGGGACTAGCGTGTCCAATTGCTGGCAGAGTGGGTTCTACCATCTGCCAAGCATGATATCACCCCTGCTGAGGTGCAATAAACAAACATAGCAATAAAAAACACCAACCTACATTCACATCCAACACACTTCACCTCCACTGGGAGGGCAGCGAACTCAATTTAGCTTGACTTGGGATCTCTCAATAACTCAGTGCCAGGTTCCATATTGATACTTGGCAGTACTCAGAAGCATCAGGTCAAATGAAAAGTTGCCCAGCCTCACAACTTTCCCCCCCCTCTTGATCAACTCCCAGGATCTAACAGAGACGTCCTAAATCCATGAGGTAAATCCGCAGAGAGCCAAGTTGATCCCACGGAGACGAAGGTGCAGTTAATTAAAGCTGAAGTTCGATGCTCGCTACTCACACACTGCCATAGAGGCTTATCCCCTGGCTGTTCCCTTGGCAACTACACTCCAACCTGACAGCAAAGGACAGTAGAAGAGATTACTTATTGAACACCTGGCCGTGACATGAAAGGGTTCCCCCCATCTCCCTTAGCTCGACCTGCTCAGGATGTCATTATATCCAAGTAGAGGACAGCGAATTCTGGAGGATGAAGAACGCAGGTCCGGTAATAACTCAGGAGAGAGGAGTCCTTTCTCTCGAGATCTAGATGATGCAAGAAGAGTTGGCTGCCAGAGATCTGATCCACCACATTTAGGGCCTCATTAATTGCTGTCTCACTGGCAGAGGACACCGTTCACATTCCACGAGTGGGGAGACAGGGAGGAATAGACAAACAGAGGAAATGACAGACAAAGAGATGGGCAAATGTCCATAGCTGTTTCTAAAATTAATGGGGGTTTTTTTTGTTTGTTTTTATATTATTCCCAGGGGTCAGTATTTAGGTTTTCAGGCACACAAGCATTAGAATTCATTAATCTTACTTATAAGGCTCCCGGGTGCTTTTGCGTTCGCCCTGCTGTCAGAGATTGCTGGTTCGACTGCAAATGATGGTATAGCCATTTATGCCTGGGAAGCAGGGGACCAAAATTGGCCGTGCTCTCTGTGTGGAAGAGAAGGGATGGGGTACCTTCTCTCATTTCAATCATAGTGACAGCGACCCTGCATGAGCATGTGTGACTTCGTGTATGCGGAAGAGTGCACACAGCACAGGTGATGCAGCAGTTTGATGCTGCTGGTTGGCTTCACTTGTGTCGGGGGAAGCATGTGTCAGAATTTGACATGTGCGCAAACTGGGGAGAAAATGGAGGAAAAAACAAAACAAACCAAAAAATCCATTTACATCTTTCTTGATTTGTAAATCATGCTCTTGCAATAATGGGTCACATACAGGTGGTACACAAGACCCCATTAAGATCTACAGGGTATACAATTCACACTTGTTTGTTTTGTTGTTTAACTATTCTGAACAAGTGGCCTAGCCATTTGGGGGGAAAAAAATTGCATCCAACTGTAAAAACATGTGAACCTCACCAGTTGTTCGACAGAAAATAAACCACTGACAGTGTAAACATGCCTACTTGCCTCTTACAGCTCTAACTCCGTAGCCTCTTAAGTGAGATTTCCAGGTTTAAATACACTGGAAAACCCCACAACTTGTGACACTTTGGACATGGAAGTACATTTTGAGGAACTATAAAACAGTCCTGTGGTGTCTGTCTGTGAAAACTGCATTATAATAAGCAAGCAGGTCTTCCCGAATTAAACCGAGATAAGCAACACACCCAGACGTGCATGTATGCTTAAAAAGAGTCGAGGATATTTATTTACATAAATTATAACATTACATGCCAACAGCTAAAGTTAACAAGTTCCATTTTCCTGAGAGGGCTAGGAACATGCCCCGGGCGTTCTTTTTTGTGTAAAGGATAGACGGAACTACAGTTTCAGTGACACTTCTGTGTATTTTGATACCTCAGTAACCCAATCCATCATCGCTATTTTCGCATTTTGAAGAGATAAACATTCCAATCTTGATTTATTCCGTATCAGATATGCTTTTACACTTCAGGGAATGCCGTGCGAAACATTTTCTGCTTTCGTTAATTCGTCCTTAATGCGGTGCTACATCCTGGGCAGAGCGGTTTATATTTGGAAAATATTGCAGGCAAGTATAACCAAAAAAATATTCACAGGGAGTGGGAGCAGGACTGTGTGGGATCGGAAGTCCTCTGGAAGTGGACACCTCTAGCTTAAAGATCTAAAGTTAAGCAGACACTTGATTTATAAACCCTAGTAATAGCGGGACATATATAGGATTCAACGGTATTCTCAGCAGCACACACATGGCTGCTTGCAAATGTTTGAATTGCACTGAATGTGCAACAGGAGGCAAAGTCCTGTCAACACACAATCACACACACAGGTAAACACTGCTGCTGTCATAGTAACTGGCACTATGACTAAATTACACACTCGACCACACATTCGCAGGCTGGTCTCTCGGCGAGTTTGAGCATTTCAGGAGAAGTGATACTGACCAGGTGGCCAGAAAAAAAAAAACCTTACACAAAGTAGAGCATTTACAGAGGCCGAATCGAGATTCAGCAACAGCAAAAAAAATTTGTTTAAATAATAGATGGTTACTTTGAATGCAGATGATGCACAGGTAGCTCTGAAGCCAAGCTTGAGGGATGTTTAAGCAGCTGTGGTCAATTTGCTGAGTCAGAGAGCCGAGTGCGGCTAGCAATCACCCTGCTCAGCCCACTAAACATGATCTATTTCGATGCAAGGTAACGCGAGTGATATTTTGCAGCTCTTTGTTCTTTGTACAACCCACCTGTAAGTAACCAGTGTGAAAATGTGTATAAAAAAAGTATATTACATCAAATGTCATTATTAATGCACTCAATGCAACGCTCATGAAAGAAACATGCATTATTACTGTAGAACCCTTAATAATTATGCCAGGTAGATGTGATCTTTTACCCACTCAACAAACAATTACGTCATTCAAATGCCACCTGACGTTCTTGGGAAACAGGCCTTCCTTATTTCAGAACTGGTTTTGCTCGTGTGTGCAGGTAGCAGCAGATCAGGTAACACAATATGCTTTGTTTGCTGCTCCATCCAAGAGCAGTAGGTCTGTGTAAGAGCACCTGTGCACTGCTATATATCCTTTCTGTGTCCATAGAGACAAGTGAACAGAGCTGGAGTCATGCATGTTTGAGAATTAGCAAAGCTCTAAATATGGGCTTGCATTGGCTTTAACTCTGCATATGCATGATAGCTGCCCTGTCCCTCATTTCCATGGCGTGAAAGTAAAGGCATATGCGTGAAAACGCTCATTAGTTGAAGGTCAACGTGGGAATCAGTCAACCAAAATGTTTTGGCTCCGACTTGTTCTCAAAGAGCCATCATTTGTCCAGATGCAACAAAAGGTATACAAGTGTACGTGTGCATACATGTATCTACGGTCAGAAGCAATAATAATTCAATACAAAAAAGAAGAAAAAAAAAAAAATGTTCAAAGCACGCAAGTCTGGATCATATGACGGAGTATTAGGGCCACACATGAAGAAAAAAAAAAGTTTTTTGCCATGATGAGATTAAAGTCGACATTGAGTTTATATGTCGACTTTAATCTCGATATGGCAAAAAAAAAAAAAATTTCCATGCCTCGTGTAAGTCAAATTGTATTTCAGAATCGGGTTTAGCAATAAAGAAACCCTCGCAGCTTTAGCTCAGAACCACAGTGTGATCATTAGTGTAAGGACACTGAAAGGGTTGTGCCAAAAACTTTGTTTGTTCAGAAGGAGCAATCATACAAACTTGGAAGAAGTGGCCACATTCTTGCAAACTTAAATTGCTGGAAATGGACAGATGCAAGGATATGGATGGTTACACCCGCATGCAATACAGAGAGGTTATGTTGTATCGCAATATACAATAAGACAACTGGTCAAGTTTCTTGATCCTGCAGGTGTGTGCGTGTCTGAGATTGCAGCTGTGGAGCAGTTGCTCTCTCTCCGAACTAGTTTTGAATCATGGGAAAAAAAATTCATGTGTGGCCCTAATACTCCATCATAGGATCAAAATGATCACAGAGAGGAACAATTCTCTCTCTTCACCTGTGTTTAGGGTCAATGGTACATCATCGGAACAGGTTGCATGAACACAACTGTAAATAACATGCCAGTCCAAATTATGACCATCAGTTTTTTTGTTTTGTTTTTTTTGTGGTGTGTGTGTGTGTGTGAGAGAGAACTGGGACCATTTGGTCCAAAGTTTAAACAAATAATTGGCTACACTAAAGAGGCAAACCTGAACACTCAAACATTTCCATTGCTTCATCAAAATCCTTACAGAACATTTTTTAAAGCTGCTGTCACCAGCTCCACTTAGCCATCTTGTGTTTCAGACTTGCTGAGGGCAGGTGTGCAATTCAAGGTTTTCAAGTCTCGGTTGTTCTTCCATTCTCTGTTGTCGTCCCCAACAGAGCCTTCCTTTCTCACACAAGCATACAAGCAGACTGCCAAGCTCTTTTGTCTGTGGAAAGCTGAGGTCACATTTCTTGGCAATAAAACCAGCCTGAGTTTGAACAAGAATTGCAGTAAAAGCCCCAGAGCCTGATCTTCCTACCTCCTTTAAATCATCTAATTCTAGCTTTCCCATACTAATCAAAGATCTGATATGGACAAGAAAAAAAGATAAACATTAAACCTATGCACAAAGTATTCACTTCTTAAACAAAGTGATGCAACAGCAGTTGAACAGCCATCAACCTGATAGCGCTCCCCAAAGTCTCCTCCATAGTAACCGATCTCGTACACGGCACAAAAGGCCGAAAGCTTCGTATCGGACAGGCGCTCCACTATGTCGAGGTGGGGGGAGGGGTGGAGAAACGCCTGGTAACCCTGTACCCTACACCGCTTGTCTCAATTGTCCCTGGCCAGCCTCTGTGAGGCCTCATGATACAGCCACATTCAGGATCGTGTTGCCTGAGGGGAATGGCAATGTCCGAATCTCTCATACATGCATACACATTTTTACACAGCAGGTGTGTACATCCTTACAACTGTATGCATTGGTGCGCTTTCAGAGACAGAACAAATGTGATCGACATTGCAGAAGACCAACTCGAGAATTGTCTAAGCAGCAAAAATGGGAGATTTTGTTTGAGCTCATCAACAAGATGTAGTCATTGGACGGTGACCCAAAATGCAGAATCCTGTTTTTAAAAGTTTTGCCCTTGTGAGTCAGTGTATTGCTCAGCTTGATTTCTCAGGGTGTGCATGCTGAAGTGCCAATCAGATTCCAACCCAAAGATTCTGAAGCTCATGGCCAGAAAAGTGCACAAAAGATATGGGATGCTCCATGGTATAAAGAAGGACTTCATGATTTTGAGCGTTTAAAGCAGTCCTATCATGATTCCATATGATCTGGTGACACCAACAATGCTGCTTCGCAGTGCAGGGGAATGAACAAAGGTTTCTTCACCACAATTTTTAATTCTTACATCAAATGGAAGTATTTTCAGCTGTTTCAGAGAAAACACTCCACTTCCTTGATGTAAATTTGACAAGCACTCAGCTCAGCGCTGTAGCGTATCGGAAACATATGCTATATTAAGGCTTAAAAAATGGAAACAGAATAAGTTTCAGGCAGAATATTCAGCACCTACCTTAAAAAAAAACAAAACTCATAAAACATCATATTTTCTAGTGATACACAACACATTTTTTCACTCATTTAAAACAAACAAAAAAAAGATACCAGTTTAAACAACAAAACAAAGAATTTTCAGGCTCGCGTCTGTGGCTTAACTCAGTGCCCTACGGCTTATCTAGTACATTTGAGCTTGATTGCATTCTGAAGTGAACTCTCAGTGTTCAGTGGCCGTAAGAACGCAGTCCACTCCATGTAACACTTAAGACATCAACAGCAGCAGCCACCAGTGGAGGCGTAGCACATGCCCTAGCCACCTGTCATCACAATGAGGTGCTGGCAATGATGGTGTAAAAGGAGGCATAAAGCCACACACAAAGCTACACTTGGCTGAAAGTCAAAATCAGTAAGTGAGTCAAGGTAAAAAATGATCAGGCTATAAAATTCATGTGGTACCACTAAATCTGGCAAGAATTACAGTTTTATCATCTTTGGATAGGCTTTGAAGCTGACATTTCACACAGATGAGTTACCACACTGAATTAAAAAAAAAAAAAAAAAAAAAAAAAAAAATTCCCCTCAACCAAGATGTCAAGCATTCACTAGAGGTGTCAACAAGCTTCATGTCACCCCCCGAGTGATTAGCAAATACTTTAGGGCTCCGCTTCCTTGATGGTAATTTGACAGCAGCTCATCTGCAGCTTATCTAAAAACTGCAGTCAAGTTCACTTTTGAGAGTATTTAATTACAGCCTTAGGAAACGGTAACAGGAACAGGAACAAGGAGTCTACCAACACAATCTTGCTCTGGCCGGAAAAATGAGTTATGCAAGGAAGAAAACATAACAGGGCATGTTGTTCCAGGAGAATAATCAATGCTAAGGCCTTGTGATGTGGCCTGGCATGAAGCAGAGTTACTGCTACCAAAGGCTCAATCCAAGCCCCCAAACTGACCATCTCGGATTAACTTCATACTTCATGCATTTAATGGTACTGATCCCAGAACAATGTGCAGAATTTCAGGTTTGAATCTGCATGGGTTTATGAGATACAGTGGCTTAAAGACCTGCTTTTACTATAAAAACTAGTGCTATACTTACAAAGTTCCATAAGTCATATCTTTTGCACTATTTTTGCTGAATGCATGAAATGTTCAGGAACTGTTCTTCAGTAGAAGGTGTCTTTAACTTCAAAAAAAAAAAAAAAAAAAAAAAAAAAAAAAAAGGCCCAAATTTGAATATTTGCAAATTTACAGCTTGCTAAATATTGCAAATAAATAGATACATCGATTAATTAATTAATCAACCCATCATTATATGCTTTAGAGCAAACTTGGCCTCTATAATCATATTATAGAACAGTACTTTCAGATTTTCATATCTATTATTAATATTAAAAGTTATTTTTAGCAACTAGGTGCATGTCGCAAAGAAATCAAACTTCTGAAGTGTTTAATATGAGCAAAAAAAAAAATGTTCATGCCTATCTTTCAAATGCATATTGCCCACATATAATAAGGTCCCCCATAAAAAAAAGAATTATACCACTTAAAAAGACCATACCATGCTTTAATTAGCAAATGGCCAAAACATGAATCTGGTACCCTGAACCAAACTATTAAGGTTTCAAATGTGCCTTCATGTATCTGGCATGAATGGTTCAGAACTAATGAAATATGGACCTTTGTAACTTTTCTTGTAGCACTTGTTGTTATGGTAAATTCTGCACACTAATTGTTAAGAATAGTGAGAATTTTTCCAAACTATAAGGCAAATCTGAGATGGTTACATGAGAATGTTTCTTTAAAATCTAGTTATTATGCCAACTCAGCTTTTCCCAATGGCAGGAAGTGCTGAAGTATTTTATTCGTCTTGTACCATAGAAATTTGCCAAGGTAACATTATTTATTAGACAACTTAACCACTAGTATTTTATCTATTCATAGCCATTTTAATGCTGATGAACAGCCCCTAAGTTAGTTCACATTATCACTTAAGTTGTTACTCCAGAAAAAATAACAACATATTAGGAAGAATGCATTAACATAAATGTGATCTGAATTACAGCCAGCACTACTGTCAGAGGTTACAAAATATTAAATCAACACCTTTTAACCGAACAGCACTGAACTGAAATGAAATGAATTGGATATTCAACACTGCTGAGGTAAAAACTACGATGATATGTAGAGAATGATTACACTTCTCACTACGACGAAAAGCTGAGGTTTCTCAAATAGTGCTGAAAAAATTAATAGATACTCTCTGAAAACTTAAAAGTACATCATGTATATTTGATACTGTTCCAGGCCAGCCATTAAACTCCAGAAATCACAAAGATACGGCCCTAGTGGTCATCATAACGTATCTAATAACTACGCTAAAGGAAATATAAAAAAAAGTCACATTGAGAAATTCACCACCCTTGTAGGTCATTAAAGCCTAGTTCTGATTTCAGTACCAGAGAAAAACAAATAACGCTCTGCAGGAGACACCTTGTAGTGCGTCTCACCCCCAGCTCAAAATTGGCAGATACGGCTCCTGTAATTGCCCCACAAAATCAACTAAAAGCGAGCGTATTGCTGTCTCTAATGTTCCAGGGAAGAGTGACACGCTGGTCTGCTGATTGCTGACGTAGCCAGACAGACTTGTGCAAGCATTTCTGAAAACCAGCCTCTGCATACTAATATGCAGTTTCTAAGCTGACTCTAGGATTTAGGAGGGAGAAGCGATATTTCTGTTCCAAATGATGGAAAACCTTTACAGCGGAGGAAATGGGTGAGACTCTGAACCTCTGAGCAAAGTGCCGTGAGGCTGGAGAACTGCTAAAAAACTGCTTACATGAAACACTTTTTTTTATGATTCAAACATCCATACAAAATGAAAAATTATACTACTGCAGCAATTTGTGGCTATGAAAATATGCACATACCTACTGACATGAAGCTGCAAGATGCACATAATGACAAAACAAAAAAAAAAAACAATTAAAAAAAAAAAAAAAAAAAACACACTACACTGTGGTCATACTGCTGAACATCAGGAGTTTCATATCATACGCGATGATGAAGCCTGTAGCATAGTTCACTGTTGACCTGCACTCTTTTTGACCAAAATGATCTATGGTTGTTGGATCATGAGTGCTGTGATTCATTTTTTTAAAAAACGCCCACAGAAACACTCGTGTGAAATGTCTAAGACTAATAAAGCTTGCAGCACACAATAAAAATGCTAGAAGGCCTTTTCAGGGGGCTCATTTTCAGCCGTGTCATAGCGGTATGGCCAGAATTGAGATAATGATTAACACGTGATGTACCCTGTGGCTCTACCGTCACATTTACAGTCCTCATTTGAAAGAGGAACGCCAATTAGGGGACAGGATCCAACAATACAACTGTCACACTTATACCTGAGCCAGGCTACACGAGTTATACAAAAAAGAAAAAAAGAAAAAAAAGTGAGACGATGTTTTTTGTCCTCCACTGTCCTTTAAAAATCATCGTTATAAACACGCTTTCAAATTATGAACTGGGAAGTCATGTTTGTTCAGCTTGACTGCGACTGGATATTGTTCTTTCAATCATGACGCCTCGAGTGCATCTTCAAACAATTTTTCTAAGATGAGGAGGCATACTTTTTTTCCCTTTTTTTTTTTTTATTTAAAGTCCTGCCGCGACTGAACGATGACTGGCTCAGGGAGGTTATGATAGGATTTCACACACTCCGCCCCACAAGATAACCTGGAAAGATTGATTTTATCAACCAAACTAGGACACCTTTTGCAACTGTCAGGGCGAAGTGAGTCAGCCTCAAAACCATTCTCTTAAATTTATCCAAGTGAAAAGTGCTTCAAGATGACAGGTGGACTGTTTTACATATCAGCTCCACCCAACCCACTCCAATTGTTAAGACATTCAAATGCGAATGGTCAAAATGGCCACACCTGCATTATAACATCACCTGAAACACAAGCGGACATTCAAATTAGGCCATGAAACCTACAATTACTCAGAAACAGAGCTGTTTGAGATGTGACATTTTGTCTACACATTATTCTTTCGCACACATACCCGCTCTTAGTTTTCACAGACTTCGGCTATTATTTAACTGCCGTTTCTGTCAGCTACGTGGGCCAGATGTTAGAATCTACATTTAGATGACGAAGGCAATCTTTGTAAGTACAACTTGTTGCTTAGCCCTGAGGCTCAAATGTGCCATGCATACCTTTTACAGTGACAATTAACCTGTTAATTCTGTGTGTTTTTCCAAATGCTACCTTGTATCTGAAGCCTTGACAGAGATGTACAAGGGGGGGGACATTAAATCAAACTGAAGAAGGCAGGAAGAGGACAACAAGGGTCCTGCTTGTAGAATTTATGCTAAAACTACCAATATTACACCGAATTTTATTTTGTCTAACAAATGTTGTAATTTTTTTATATTGAAATAGCAGCGAGTCTTGCATGATTAATGTTAATTCTGCTATTCTGCCCAAATCGAGTGCTCTAAAGGTCAGATTATAGCATCACGAGCTGTACATGCTGCTGCACTGCAGTCACACAGAAAGCCTACTTGGAGGCAAAACCATCTAGACCTCTGTATTAAAACTGTGCACAGCCTAGTGATCCCACTCACAGCTGACTCCAGAAACAGTAAAAAATAAATAGTACTAATTAATCATCTGCTTGTGGTTTCGTGGTTTCGTGCTGTGCTTGTCAAAGTAAAGAATATCTAGCCAGGAGATCTGTTCTTTTTTTTTTTTTTTTTTTTTTTTAATTTTGTCACATTAGTGGAAATCCCAACTCTTCTGATAAGATAATTATTGTGTTTGTTATGCCACTCTTATAGTTATTAGCCTGTTTAACTGGTCCCAAAACTTAATAAGCAGGAACAATGAATTAACAAATTGTCAGTGGAAAGTTCAGGAATTCATGCACCGTGGCTCCAAGGAACAGACAAAATATTATTGGATGCATTTAAACAACCAGTCTAATATTTGAAAAGTTTAATTATGCTTATTCAGCACCTTTCTACTAAGGGGGAATCCATGACATTTGGACGACAAAGGTTAACAGTCTGTACTACTGAACTAGTCACAAAAGCCCTCAGGATTTGCTGCTCAGGAGTGCTGAATGAGTTTTCTGGATCTGAGCTGGCCTACGAAACTCATAACAGCTTTTCATCCCAAATGCTGGCACACATCACAACAGTTTGAGCAAGCTCCTTGGTCTAAACACTAGTGTCAAGTGCACTTGAATGGATGGAAATATTCACTCGAGAGTAGAAAGACACCAAAGCCAGCAGTGGCCTTTCCAAGCTCAACCTAAACAATGGTCAGCTAGCTGAAGGTGGAAAGGACACACCTACAGTAGGACAAGTGTCATGTTTCTCTTTCACTGAAGAGTCCCAGCCTTCCTGCCCCATGCCCTTCCTTTACCTCCGTCTCCCGCTCTCTATGAAGCGCCTTTCTTTTTGATTCTCACAACTTCTCCAGAGACGGGCTTACACAGTGCTTCTTGGGCAAACCACAAGTTCTGAACATATTTATAGGCTACACACATCTAAACTTTGCGATCTGGAAGCTCACAGACTAAACACTGACCTACTCTGCACGACATGAAGGCCAGTCACAAGGCCAAGCTGGATAAACTAAAGCTCATACAGCTATTGATCAACAAACTAAATGTCACATAGTCTTGAAATGAGAAGTCTTAGAATGAGAATCCTTCCTTTAATTAAGCGGTTGATATTTGCAAAACTATTTGTACACTCCAAAATCTATCCAAAACATGAGGTGACCAAGGGACGACCTCTTGCACCATGGGCAGGAGCGTACATTGTGTATTGTGCAGTGTACACATTGTGTACAAGGATCTTGATGAAATGTTTCACTACGTGCATTTACACAGCAGCAATAAAATATCCATGTCCCCAGAATTCAATGCATCCGAATGAAGTCCCCTAGAAAACTAAATACTCCCAATGCACTTTGGAGACAAGAGGGCACTATTTCAATCCTAATACTAATACAATGTGATACAAGGGACAGTGTAATAAAGACTGGTGAGGGTATAAAACATAACCTTAAAAAGCGTTCCTTACTTTTTCATATTAAGAACAACTGTGCGATACATACCTTTCAGCTGAAAGTGTTACAAAGCCTGTTCATGGGTTTTTTATGAACGAGGGAAACCCCTTAAACCACAGGAGCTTCAAACGCAGGGTTCACAAACCTAGTAAATTTGTCGCTAGATTTGCCAACTGTACAGAGCCTTTTAGCAACTATTTATGTATTTATTCATTTGTTTTTCAAAAAGGAGCCTAGCGACAAATCTAGTAAGAGACATCAGTGAATGTACCACACTTGTAACATCTCTCCAGCTCACAGAATCTAGGTGTACAAACTGCGAGAGGCATCTTGGACGACTCATCCCCAGCGTGAATGAGATGTGCCCGCGGGAGCCTAGTTTCCCGTGACCAATCATGGACCACCGTTGTTCCGAACAACCAATCACTGATGCCCACCATGTGTGCCACCTATCCCTTTATTCTCTCTCTCTCTCTCTCTCTCTCTCTCTCTCTCTAAACTAATAAATAAAGTTACAAAAAATCCTTGCTTGCCATTGCTCCCAAATCACTTTCGCTCATGTTAAACAAGAAGCACTAATAAAAGGCAACTCTTCTCTACTCTCAGTAGAAATGACTCTTGATTCTCTAAACACATAAACAAACAGTTTGACGTTTAATAAATAAATGTCAGAATAGTTGGTTTGTGGTGCCGTGTCCCGAGACCTACTCGTTCCTCCAAGAACCACCTGATACGAGGTATAATTAATGACTTTGCATTCTCATGAAACGCTTTTCTGTCTCATACTCCGCCTGTGCGTGTTTTAAAGATCTTCACGCAACGTTACGTGTTAATATGCAAATAATCATGAAGACGCAATACATACACAAACGAGGATGTGACGTCACCGGGCAACTTCTGGCGCATGCGCCGTGAGAGAGAACACGACTGGGCAGCGCAGTTTAATTTAAAGTGATTCACTTCTGGAAAGTTCTCTCTTTCCCCCCCCCAAAGAAAGTTGGCCAGGTGGGGAATTAAGCATTAGTCACCCGCCACGCTGCGTTATCAGCTACCGCCCTAAACTTCCTGGCGATTCACCGACCAGGCGGATGTGTTTCTCAAGAGCCTCCAGTGTGTGTGTACCTGGCTGAGACACACCCTGAACCACCTGCGGCTCTTGTGCTGAAGTGCAACACACATCACGGGGCCTGGAAAACCAAGCAGGCGTCGTCCTGTGTGCCCAACTGTTGCATCCTTTTAACAAGACATTTGACCGAAAAAGTCAGTCAGGTTCACGGTGACTGTGGACACACAAGACGCTGACCCGAGCGAGCTAGCTATGCTAGTCCTGAAGCCACTTTTCCAATCCAAAACAACGCCACGCCATGAAGCGTCACCCGGCGCCTCACATTACCTGTCTGTCTGTCTCTCCCTCTATCTGTCTGTCTGTCTGTGCGGGAAGTCAAAAGTGACTTGCACCCAAACTGTAATATTGCCCCCCCCTCTCATTTAAAAAAAAAAAAAAAATTATTATCCGCCGTGCAAGATGACTTCCGCGGTTTGAAGCCAGAGGTGGCGTTTTCAAAAGCAAGAAACTTGGACCAAAAGAGCCTTAAGTAACAGTTACATACCAGCTGTTTTGTTTACACGACTGGGAGAAAGCACGGCGACATGTAGAGCCCTCACAGCTCCCAGCTAGTCCTCACACCGTCTCCAGAGTCTCACACAAATGTCCCCTGGACGTCCCCAAGCAGCCAGTGAGCCGCTTTATCCGTGGAAACTCCCCCCCGGTACTGTGGTTACTCTTAGCGGTGTGCAGCCTTGCAAGTGGGCGCCATGTTTGAGTTGCGTTGCGTTACTTCGCTCTCGGCTTTCTCGGAGTCCTGGAGGCGGAATGGAGCCGCCCAGAACAGCCAGCCAGCCTTCAGCCACTCACTCACTCGGTTCCACTTTTATTTTTCCACCTTCTACATTTTTACACAGGTTACTTGTGCCCCCTATCTTAAGCTGCTTGTCACAGCCTAACAGGTGTCCGTTGACAACAGAACACAAATTACCACTTGGGCTTCTTCTTCTTCTTCTTCTTCTTCTTGTTGTTGTTGAATGACTAACGCCAGCTTTTAGGTGGCTAACAGTGCTAGCTTTCTGCTGGAAAACTTTTCTGGACGGGAAAGCTTGTTTGGAGAGTTCCTCCAGAGAAACACGATGGAAAAACAATTTTCGGGTGCTCGGTGGAGCCCTTTGTCCTTATAAATATATAGATTATACTGTATATTCATATATAATGCCCGCCACAATTATTGGCACCCCCTTTTAAAGATGAGGGAAAAACCTCCACCTTCTGGTGAAGTAGCTTCATGTCATACTGAAAAAGAAAAAGCACACTCATTCACTCATCTTCTACCACTTAGTCCTGTTTAGGGTCATGGGGGGAAGCTGGAGCCAATACCTGCTGACTTGGGGTGAGAGGTGAGGGTACACCCTGGACAGGTCACCAATCCACTGCAGGGCAACACGCACACAGAGATGGACAACCATTCACACTTACATTAACACCTATGGGAAATTTAGAGCAGCCAATTAGCCTAATCCCCTCTGTGCATGTCTTTGGACTGTGGGAGGAAACCAAAGTACCCAGAGGAAACCCACACGGACACGGGGAGAACACGCAAACTCCACACTGAAAGGTGCCCAGGTCGACCCTGGGCATCGAACCCAGGACCTTCAGGCTGCGAGGCGACAGTGCTAACCACCATGTCATTGTGCCGCCCGAAACGGAGAACATTTAATTGAAATTTTCATTAAGAGAAAAACAAATCCATCATCAAGAAATAATTATTTTCAACAAAAATATATGCGGAACAGTTATTGCCACCCCTGCACTTCGTACTTTGTACAACCGCCCTTTGCCTGTAAAACAGCACTAAGTTTTCCTCCTATAACATTTATAAGGCTGGAGGATACAGAGCAGGGGATCGGAGATCTCTCTTGTGCACTGTCCTCTTCAGGTGCAGGTTTTCAGATAAGACTACGATGGTCATGGCAGAAGCTTGATTCTGTGTTAAATGAACCTTTTTTTTGGTTGTTGTTGATTTGGACTTATGCTTCAGATCAGTGTCCTTCTGGAAGAAGAATGACGACCTGTTTTAGTTCCTACCAGAGGCAGTCAGAATTAGGTTTAAAATGTCCTGGTATTTCACTAAGTCCATGATGACATGTACTCTAACAAAGTGTCCAGGCCCTTTGGAGAAAAAACAACAACAAAAAAACAGTCACCCAACATCACACAACCTCCACCATGTGTTGCAGCTGCAATAAGGTTCTTCTGATTATAGCCATACTTCTTTTTATGCCAAATATACTTGTGTTTATTACCAAAAAGCTCCATTTTTGTTCCTTCAGACCAAAGAACACGATTCCCATCAAAGTTGTACCATAGTAGTGTTTTGCAAACTCCAGGTGCTTACGTTTGTGGTTGACTGACAGAAAAGGCTTTTTTTTCTGACAGACTTTCCAGATAGTCTGTTGACATGGAGGTGGTATCTGATGATGGTTTTGGAGACTTGGAAACCACAAGATTTTACTTTCTCCTGTAATTCACCAACAGTGGTCTCTGGCGATGTTTTTTGCCTCTCTTATCATCCCCCTCGATGTACATGGAGCAAAATAAACTTGGATCCTCTTCCAGGCAAGTTTCTAATAGTTTTAGTTGATGACCACTTTTTTTTTTTTTTTTTTGCCTTAACAGTAGAAGAGGACATTTTTCATACAAGGAGCCATTTGTTTATAACCCTTTCCTAACTTATGAAGGTCAACATACTTCTCCCTCATTTGGCCAGTTTTGGGTAGAGATTCTGCAGCTTACTCACTGGAGAGAATATACCTCACAGTGCATGGCTTGGGAATATCTGGGGATGTCCCAGGAGGATCCCAGTTAGGGTCTATGGCTAGGAATAATGAAGTCTGGACTAGCCTCTTCAGCCTGTTACTGCAACCCCCACCATGAAAAGCAGAACAATGAATGTATTCAGAAACACTTCCAGGAACGTAGCAGTTGACCTTGTTTATGAAAGTTTACAGACCAGTATAATTTAATAAGACCGAAAAATAACAGTGCACAAAGTAACTTTATTTACAACAGAGAAACAGCTTAAACTCATGCTAACGTTTATTAGCCAAATTCATGTTGCTTGATCTTACACTTGTCCACTATTTTATTAGAATTGCTCACTTCATTTTTAAGAATGAACATTCAAAATTATTAGTACAAACAATCTGTGCATTTAATGAACTTTAAGACAAACCAAGTGTTAAACATATTGCTAGGACTGAGCAGAACTACTTTAAAAAGAGAAAAGCTTCCAGGTTAGAGGGTAGTTTCTCCAGATTTCAAGTCCCAGAGTTCCCTCAACCATTCTGTTGATAGTGGCACCATAGTACAAAAAGGTGAAGAACTGCATTTGTTCCTTGAACTGTTTGCATTTTGAAATTTAAGACAACAGGCACTGATTAGAGTTCATCCATAGGTGAGAACGTTATAAGATTGGGCAAGGTTAGCTCCTCTCGTAGAGGAGAGGAGAAACTCTCCAACTGGTCCAAACCCAGAGAAAATACTTGCTCCCCACTACAAGTACCCAACACTGGAGTTGTCCTTAATGCTGACGGCACAAAGTCAGACTCTGTCTCCTTGAATCTCTCTGCGAAAGGGGACTCGTCCAGATGTCTTCGAATCATCTGGCGTGTAGTCTCTACATCAGGAGAACAGGACATTACTGGAGGGAGGAGAAGTTCTTCCACCTCCTGGACATCCTGTGAGCCATCACTGCAGTTATAAGAAACATTCTCTGCATCTGGAAAGGTCTCATGAGCAATGCTGAAGTGGTCAATATCGCTAGAGCTTTGGCATAAATCCTCCATCTGTGAGGTGTCCCAGGCAATAGTAGAGTGCTCAGAGGTCCCCTGCTGGGATGGAAGGGGATTACAGGAGAGAGGGTCAGTGTCCAGTATAGCAGAGTCTCCCAAGGAAAAGGTTTCTGGACTAGGATGTGTGTCTTCAATCTCAGAGATTGGTGTTTTGACCCGAGAGAGGCCATCATGACCTTTGTCGTGCTTTATCTCGGCCTTTTGTTCTTCCACTGCTTTTCTCCATGATGTTCTGACGTCCATAACTGAAATAAATAAAACCTTTATATTAAAAGAGATAGCTGCAAAGATGAAATAATTGCAAAGCAAAGGTCAATAAAAGCCTCATCTACCTGCTTAATTGCTAGTATGGCATGCTTGTTTAGCATGAATGTAATTTTTTTTTAAAATCATTTCAATGCCATTAGAAATTTGTTTTTAAAAACTCCAGTGGAAACTTACGCAAGCTTTCTGGTGTGCGAGAGAGCTGCTTCTTTGTTGTGAAGGGGTTTGCTAATGTATTGAGCAACTGCTCTAGCTCCATCCCGCTGTTTCTTCTTCCACCCACTGGACTCACAGTTATAGCTTCAGCAAACTAAAAGGCAAACACACTATACTTAAGCACCGTCCAATTGCACACAGGCCAAAACGCTTAGGAACAAGGACTGTCTGCTCCGTATCTGTCCGTTGCGATTTCCCTCAATTCGCCCCGGTCATCAGAAAGCAGGTATAATCTTGGGAAAGCTAGTGATGAGCAGTGCATAGTTCAGACCTGCCCATGTATCAGTTTCCCACCACACATGCATTTATCACAGCAGAACTGCAGGATATTGAATAGTTGATATTAGATAGTCTGTACGTGCCTGACTCGCTAGATTCTCATATTCCAACTCCAGAATCTGAGCCTTTGGCTTTACAGCTGACATCTTAGTTTGTGAAGGCAAAGGTCTCCTCATGCTTGCCTGCAAGTAGCAAGAGAACAATTACAAAAATACTACAGTTTTCATAATGCAACCAAAGAGAGAAGGCTTTCAAGACACAAAGGCAAATCTGATTCTTGAAATCCATGCTGAATTTAATTCCTTAAATGTAATTTTTACATAGGCTTTGCATTATTTTGACCAAGTCCCAAACAGACCCTCAAACACAAAGACTGTCTGCTCCGTATCTGTCCGTTGCGATTTCCCTCAATTCGCCCCGGTCATCAGAAAGCAGGTATAATCTTGGGAAAGCTAGTGATGAGCAGTGCATAGCTCAGAACTGCCCATGTATCAATTTCCCACCACCTATACATGGTGCTTGACATTCTTATTCAGCACTTTGTCACTGCAAGATAGCTACTCCAATATTGGCATCATTTGAGATTGCAAATTGATGTCAGAACACATAAACCACCCCATTTAATGCAACAGTTAAACTGGTCACATTTTTCAACTGTTCCAGATTTTTTTTTATAGGATAGATTAAACAAACAAAAAAAAACCCCAACAAAAAAAACCCCCACACACATCAGATTTAAACTGCCCATCACACCAATTTCATTACAACTCCTGCTTTACCATTACATTTTTCCATGTACAGTGGAACCCTGCTTTGCGAGCATAATTCATTCGGGAGACGTGCTCGTAATCCAAATCGCTTGTATATCAAAGTGGGTTTCCCCATAAGAAATAATGGAAACTCAGATCATTCATTCCACAACCCACTAATATTTATATAAAAATGACAAAATATATTACAAAATATAAAGTAAAAATACATAAAATTGTCATGAATTTGCCCACGTGGGGCACGTGTGCAGCACACCTGTTCTGAGCACTCCCAATAGCGGTGCATGTCAAAGAACTTGCGCACTAAAGACTACTTCCTGGTATTCCTCCACAATGCCATGGCGCATCACATGGGTGGCGACAGGTGTACCAGATTGGGACTGATTGCGGGAGCGATAAAAATACTCGCGCATTAGTGGCCATTTTCCGAGCTCTTGCCAAGCCTTGCTATTCCAGTGTTTGCTTTCTCCGGTTCCAAGTTTCTGTTTCTTGCTATTCAACCCCACCACACCTGACAACAACAAAATAACTTGCACTTTACCTTTAAAAAGACTCGTGGCTGGTGTGAGGGAGAGGGGAGAGGACTTTCACTTTTGACTTTC
>JAQMCW010000001.1:12422287-12433285 GCA_030068335.1 Chrysichthys cranchii
ATGTGGTAAATAAAAGTGTGACTTTTCATGGAAAACACAAAATTGTCTGGGTGACCCCAAACTTTTGAACGGTAGTGAATATATATTAAAATATACAACAAAATAAACATATTCCTACACAGCTGTACGAAGAGATCAAGAATATTGCCTAAAAGTACAAGAGCAAAATTTTCCATACACCTTTGACTACCAACCTCCTTATTTAAGCAAAACAGTTAGTTAGTTATAACTAGAAGCCAAGGTACAATAAGAGAACCTAAAAAGTAACAGTAATCTTAAGAGTTCAAACTTCTTAGGCCCACGAGGAGATGGTTCTGAAGACCATTCACTTTAACAGAGTCACTTTAAACTTACTGGATCATCATTGAGGAAAGAGACCAAGGGAGTGTGACTCAAACATTCAGCCCACTTCTTTTCCCAATCCATCTCCAGCTTCTTTATGTTGCTCTTGATCAGTGGTATATCCTCCTTGATCAACTTGCGCCTAGAAAGCAATAATATATTTAAGCTAAATACCAAATTTTTGAAACGGTGACCTATATATTTACCTAACTAAAATCAATACCAACCATTTGGTACATTTAGTTACACAAAACAAAGACGACAGCCCACATTTTAAACCTTATTTTACAGCCCCTACCTTCTACAAATTGTCTTCATGGCTTTACGTTATCTATGTATGCCTGCTTTACATTTCAACACATCTTACATGAACACCAATTCGGGGGGTTTTGATAGTTGCATGTATTGCAGTGAGACAAAAGAAATTCTACGCTATTATGATGCTCCAAAACTGATACCTCATGTTTTTTAGTGTCTCCTTTGAGCGATTCATGAGCAAAGCTTGTTCCTGGAGAGATTGTTGGCTGAGCTGTGATGTTGGACCTGAAAGCTTGGCTCGCTCCTCGCTCAGGAGTTTTAATCCCACATTCAGAAGCTCAAGCAACTGCAGGATGACCGGCTGACCTCCCTCATATAAACTGCCAGTACTGGTCTAAGGACACCATAAAGAAAGAACATTAATTTATTTATTTTTTAATTTTCTTCCTTTATTCACTGTTCTGTCTCATCAACCACTTTAAAAGGAACCCATTTTGCATTCATGTAAATGATCCAATCAGGCAATCATATAGCAACAGCACAATGCAAGGAGAAGAGAGGGGGAAAGAGAAAGAAAAAACAATCTCACAAAGAGTCTGGACAGGGTGACCGTACATTCTCTTTTTTAAAAAAATGTGTCCAAGGTGGGTTTTTTAATTTCCAAAAATGTCTGGAATTTGGCTTTTGCTCTTTACACCATTCATTTTGCAGGTGTCCATCTGCCCCATGCTTCCATCCTGCACCCAGTGTCCTCTTTTTTGAGGAGTCAAGAGCTTCAATTAATCTTCATATGAAACCTTAGAATGGGGGATATGATCTGCATCACTTTGATTGTGGCATGGCTGTTCTTAGCAGACAGACTGGTTTGAGTTTATTTGTGTAACTGCTGAGCTCATGGGACTTAATAGATCTTAGACAGTATGGTGCAGGGGGAAAAAGCTACCCAGTAAGTGGTAGTTCTGTAGTAGAAATGCTGATGAAAGGGGTCAGATGATTTTCAGACTGGTTCCATCTGACAGTAAGGCTACGGTAACTGCACCACCCTTTACATCCGTGGCAAGTATAAATAAATAAAAATAAATAAAAAGGCACATGTCAAGTCTTGAGACAGTTGGGCTACAACAGCAGCCAGCCACATTACGTTCCACTCCAGTCACTCGACAACAGCAATCTGAGGCTACAGTGGGCACAGTCTTAAAAAAAAAAAAAAAAATCAAACAGCTGAAAATTGGAACTGAAGATTAAAGTGGCCAGTGAGTGTACATAAGTTGTAACAAGACCAGCTAAAATCATGCATTTCCTGACTTACCTGATGTGATAATCTCTCCATTCTCTCCAGGAGAACTGCAGGAATCTTCACATTAATGTCCTTTCCATCCAGCACATACTTATGAACCTTGCCCTCGATTACGCTAGCCAACACACTCCGTTCTCCTTCAAGCATGGACAAAGCTTCGTCAATCTCAGCCCACAAGTTTCGAACCTAAAATCAAACAGGATATTTAGCAAAGGTAAAGGGTTGGTGCAAAACCAAATTAGGAGCCAAAACTGAATAAAAGAAAGACAAATGGAAATTAACACCAGGGCCTGACTATCTTTCTTCACTTATCTCCCTCCCAAATTAATGATAAACTCATCAGCTGACTGAGAGACTAAGTAAGGTCACTAGAAGTAAATACAGTGACCGATAAAGCTACGTTACCTTAAGCATGTAAATATTTTATTGAATTTGTGGTGCATTCAATACCAAACAAACCTGGTCAATCTTTTCCTGAAGGTCTTTTTCCAAGTTGATCTTGTTCTCATATTTCCTACAAGAATGTACATCACTTTAATGAAAACTGAATAGTACCAAAATACATTTAATGTAGCCACATATAATCACTGAGCACTTTATTAGTAACATTACATCATAGTGTAACACGATCATGGTATGGATTCCACAAGACGTTGTAAACATTCCTCTGAGATCCTGATCCATGTTGACATGACTGCATCACACAATTCCTGCAGATTTTTCAAATAAATGTTCAAGCTGCAAATCTTGCATTCCATCACGTTGTTCTATTAAATTCAGATCCTGTGATAGCGTAGGCCCTGTACACTCACTGTCAGGTTCATGAAACCAGTTTGCATTTTCACGCTAGAAGTAGCCATTAGAAGATGGATAAATTGTATCCATAAAGGGATGCACATGGTCAGCAACAATATTTAAACAGGCTGTGGCATACAAGTGATGACTAACTCTTATTAACAGGCTCAAACTGTGCCAAGAAAACATTCCCCACACCATTACACCACCTCCACCAGTCTGGACTGTTGACACAAGGCAGGTTGGGTCCATGGATTCATGCTGCTGGTGCCAAATTCCAATCCTAGCAAAAATCGAGAATCATCAGACCAGGCTATGTTTTTTTTTTTTTTTTTTCAGTTTTCATCTGTCCAATTTTTTTTTGGAGTCTGTGACCACTGCAGCCTCAGCTTTCTGTTAATGGCTGATTGAAGTAGATGGTTACATCCCTAAGTTCACCATGTTGTGCATTCTGAGGTGTTTATTTGCTCACCACAATTGTCCAGTGTTAATCTCTGGTCTCGGGAAACTTTCTTTATTGCTCCATTCTGAGTAAACTCTAGAGACTGTTGTGTGAAAATCTCAGGAGGACAGCAGTTACAGAAATACCCAGACCAGCAATCCATTCCATGGTCAAAATCACGGAGACATTTTTCCCCATTCTGACAGCTAATGTGAACATTACCCATAGCTGCAGGCTGTATCAACATAATTTTATGCACTGCAGCCAAAAAACTCTCTCATTAGATATGTGCATAAACAAGTGGGTGTACAGATATACAATAAAGTTCCTAATAAAATGCTCTGTGGGTGTATGGGATGTATACAATAACCAGGAACTAAAGCAGTTGTATGTACTTGCATTAAAAAGGAGCTTTATAACCTACCTGAGCAATTCATCATATGTGGCATCTTCTGCCTTATGGTCCTTCAAAGACTTCTCCAAATGTCTTTAAGTAAAAAAAAAAAAGAGGAGGAAAAACAAAAAACAGGTCATTTTGATCCAACTTTCATAAATCAAATACAAAACACACTCCAACAATTTTACTGTACAGTATCATGCATTTACGTCTCTTCAGAGCTTGAACTAACCTAGCTCTTTTCTGATAGTCCTGAATGAGAGCGTCTTGCGCCAGACACACTCTCTGAAAGCGTCTCTTCACCATCTGAAAGCGCTTCATCTCCATCTCTTGAGAACTTGCAGGAACAGCTGCGGCCTCGGGAACCCATGTGCCATCTAAATTTCCACATTCAGCAGGACAAACTTATCTTGTGCAGTGGTACAGCACATAAAACTACTCCATCAAACAACACTGAGTAAAAACAATTTCAACATATTCTACCTGTGCTAAAAGTCTTCATCATTTTTAGCATGACATATTTAGCCAAGTGAAGCATAATATTGACGAATCTTGGTCCAGAAGAAGAGTGTAAATGTGACGCAACCACCTTGGGGAAATTGCTCCCGTTCTCATTCTAAGTACAGAGACACCGTTATACATTACAAGTCAGCCAGGATATTAGCTAAATATGTGTGTACAGTGGACGTTACAGAACATTTTTGTTTCCAACATACCACTATTTCCTGCAGCCATCCAAACGTCACTTTACGGAATTCAGCATCTGCCTTATGATCCAAAACAGGCCAGCAATGTCTACAAGACAAATCAAATAACTGAAATGAGAGAACAGAAGGAGGGAACTGTAGCATTAGGAGACTGTAGTAGTCTTATATTTAGTGTAACATACCTAAAGACTTCCTGCACACGTGAAGGGTTCAATTTCTTAAACAAGAAATGGATGACAAGGTAGGCGGCCTCCTTGTTTGGTTTATCAAACATGTTCCTGTCCAATAGGAAACCAGATTACAGTGGGTACAAACAAGCTTCAGTAGTTACACAGAGTTAATACTTAAACTTTGTTAGTCTGGACTACTATGATGTAGAAATCATACACACAATACAAAATTAAGCAAAACTGCCAAATCTTCAGTGTTGATCCTGCTCTCAGGTTACAGTCTGTACAAAGTTTCTGTGCGTGTTCGCCCAGTGCATCCTGCTCTATCTGGGATCTCTGGTTTCCTCCCACTTCTCAAAAATATAACAGAA
Organism: Chrysichthys cranchii; assembly: GCA_030068335.1. NCBI lineage: Eukaryota > Metazoa > Chordata > Actinopteri > Siluriformes > Claroteidae > Chrysichthys > Chrysichthys cranchii. The sequence goes on from JAQMCW010000001.1 coordinate 12,427,067, forward strand.
GGTGGACTTGCTATGCTAAAACAGCCTTAGGAGTGAATAAGTGCAAGAATATGTGAATATTGGGATGATCAGGAAAACACATTTCCTGAATATGAATGAAGGGTTTGGAAAGTGGTGCCACACTGGGGGCTTGGGGCAAACCAAGGCAAACAAAAAACAAAGGGAATACTACACGTTCAATAACATGATCAAATTTCTACAAATATAAGTTATTTAACAAGCATAACGAGGAAGAAATAAACAATGGGAAAGACTTGATTCCTCTTTGTATTCCAAGTCTTTGGGAATTAAACAGTACGGGCCCAGGTTTGATGATGGAAAAACTGTAAAAAAATTTCACAGGTCAGGAATCATAATGGGCAGGCAGATAAATAGACATAGATTGACAGAGAGACAGATAGATAAATAGATAGACGGTAGGTAGATAGATAGATAGGCAGATAGACAGACGAACAGATAAATATAGATACATATAGACAATCGACAGACAGACAGATAAATAGATAGACGGTAGATAGATAGATAAATAGGCAGATGAACAGATAAATAAAGATAGATATAGACAATCGACAGACAGACAGACAGATAAATAGATAGACAGTAGGTAGATAGATAGATAGATAGATAGATAGATAGATAGATAGAGATAGGCAGATACAGACGAATAGATAAATAAATAGATAGATAGAGAGAGATAGGCAGATACAGACGAACAGATAATCTATTGTAGCTAGATAGACAGACTCTACAGTGAATGCAAAATGCATAGTAAAGATGAGCAATATGTAATAAACAAACATGCCCTGTGACCATGCCCGTATGTGCTAATGCAAAATGTCCTATGTGCACTTAAAATTTGCATTTTCTATCAACAATGTCTTCATTAAACTTGATAAAACACTTACAACCCCCATTGCTTCTAGCTGACATTTACACTCAATCTCAAAAATTATTCTTATTACTATCATTATTGATAGTAGCAGTATTTCTCCCATGTCTGACTTTAAAAAGCTACCTGTCACTATGACCACCCCCCCCTTTTTTGAATCAGTTACACTTCCTAACATTGTCCAGCGACACGCTAATATGCAACAATATAAAAGTAAAAAATGAAAGAGACAGATGGACAAAGGTTGCAGACATGTTCTCAGCTAAAACAAGGCGGAAACCCTGGAGTATGTGATGCACTTACATCCCCAGGTTGAGGTGCCTGGTGTTTGTTTTTCCTTTCGTGCTGGCAGCCACATCCAGATGGAACTCCATACACTGAAGATACCACCATAAATATTTACCATTGCCATCCTGAACGTTACACATCTCTCTCACCGCACAGAGCTCCGGGGCAGGTCAACAGCTGCCCGCTGGGGATATGGATGAAAGAAGCGGAGCTGAGAGTCGGGTGGCGGAGCTGAGAGTCGGGTGGCGGGGCTGAGAGTCGGGTGGCGGGGCTGAGAGTCGGGTGGCGGGGCTGAGAGTCGGGTGGCGGAGCTCGCTAACCCACAGCTAGCAAACGACGCTGCGCGACGCCACACACAGCATAGTGACACGCCTCACTGAAAACAAAGGAGAAAACAGCCTGATATTTAACCTCTGGAAGGCATTAATAATTTAGTTCAACGAGTCCGCGAAGTAAAACGCCGTTTCTTACAGCAGCTAAGTTAGCTAAAGACTTTGTTTGGTCAACCACTTCCTACAAACCGCCAAATTGTTTGAGACAACTACGTGACACAGGAAGTTATTCGGAATCGCCCCATCGGACCCGGAAGCAAATAGCGTGAACACTTGCTATGACGACTCGAAAGCAAATTCTGAAATGTATGTTTTATGTACGCGTAGAATTGTAATGACTCTTAAACGTATTTAAATGTACCTAAACACAAGCAAATATCCACAGGACCTCGTTGTTACCGTAAACACACCGTTTTTCTTGGGTAAATACATGGCCCATGTACTGTAACCTAAGACTCCATCTTGGATAGGGCAAAGGTCCAGGATGAGCTCATTGAATAGATTTGAAATTAAAACCTGAGAGGAACACTTAATATTTTATTAATTTCATTTTTTGGGGGGTGGGGGTGCTCTGACAGTATTTATGTTTACACTTTGTGTGGAAAAGCTGCGGTCTAGATTGAGATTGCTGCCACTATAACCAACTTCTTTCTTTCTTTCTTTTTTTGTTTTTAAACAGTTACACTTCCCTCAGCAATCTGCTTCCTGCAGGCATCTTTTGCTTAACCGTTAACTGGACAAAGGACCTTATTTGGTGACTTCAATGGACATCAAAATGGACCTCCAGGCCTCTCTGTGAGGTCATGCAATCATATGGATTTCTCCCATCCTAAATAAATAAATAAATAGTTTTGGAAAAATTTTACTCAACACTGGCCATATACGGTAACTCGACTGACCTTGATTTTCAACATAATAATGGAAAAAAAATCCTTTGAATATAAAGTCTTGTAATATCCTCCAATAAGACTCTAGGGTTGAGAATTTGCATTTCTAACCATTTCAATTGGTGCTCTATAAAGGGTTAACTATATATATACTGTATATTTTTTTTATCCTTCTTGGGATCACAGTGGATCTGGAGTCTGGATTTCAGGATCACTGGGGATAAGGCAAGGACACACCTTGATTGGGACATCCATCCATCACAGTGAATGGTTGAAATGGTCACTTTTTGCCTTTAAAATTGCATCAGTTCTCTTACATACTTGCTGTTTTTACCTTTCCTTTAGTTTTTATTTTCACTCTTACATAAGGTTATTTTCTTTATGACACAAACATTTCTCTGTAAGATATATTTTATGAATAAATACTTGTAAATCATAATATACTCTTTTTGAAAGAATCTTTGTTTTGCAGAATTTCTTTACACATGCCTAAGATCTTTGTGTGGTGTTACATTCAACACAAAAATATCAACTACTACACACTGAATTGTTTAAATAATTACTTTATTAGAAATGTAGAAAGAGTACCAAAGTGATACACTGGATAAGAAAGGACCTCATGGTTATAATGCCAATTATGCACCAAAATTCATTTGTTAACTTGGTTGTGTGTTGTACATTATTGATGGATTAATTAAGAGTGTGAATACTGAAAATTGTTTATTCTTCATGGGTAGAAAAGGGGGATAGAATGAGTAGTATCTATAGAGATTGTAGTAGAGGAAGGAATAGAATGAGTAGTATTATCATAAAGGATATACATTACCAGCATCAAGATAAAAGTAAAAGACTAATCAGAAATTCAGAAAACATGGCAAAGACCTCATTGTTAGTAAGCTAATGTTCCTGATCAAGTGGCTGCATTTTCACTTCAGGCTCTCTTCGCTGGACTCGCTCCTTGGCTTTCTAGTCGATTCTGTGCGAGGGTAAAATGGACCCACCAACCAATTGAGTGGTGTGTTGTTGACCAAATAATCCATGACATCGTCAATAGAATCTCTCATGCGCTTCAGCTGACCACGAGTGTTGGTGAGCATGGTGTCGGACAGGTCACTCAGAGCTGCAGCATTGTTGAACCTGGTGTAGATGTCCATGGCCATATGGCCAATGGACAAAGTTTGCTCTTGGATGTTTTGTGGCAGGCCCTGGACGTTGGACACGAGGGTCAAACAAGTTGTCTGTAGCTGCTGCGTCAGATTGCGAGCGATGGTCAAGGTTCTGGACTCAATTAGCTACAAATGTGAAGGGAAAAAAAAAAGGTTTATATAATGTCTAATAACTTTAAGTGTAATGGCTTAAGGAAGAGAAAATGGGTTTTTAACAGTGTGTATACCTCTGCCTTGTTGTCTGCGTCACCGTTGCTCTGAGATGTAGACTTCCAGTCCATTAACGTGCTCAGTTTTTCAGCCACCTTCTGGTTGGCTCCATTAATGTTCTTTCTTGCATACTCAATCTAATGAAGACAGAATCGTCATTCAAAAGTGAAAAGTCAGTCAATGTGGTTACATGTCATGAGCTTTCCTACTCAGTTGGACTTATGACAATGTGTGAATCTGAGAAACTTTCCCATGAAGTGTACACAATGTGACTACAGAATAAAGTTTATTATTCTGCTGTTACAGTGTTAATACCAAAGCATTTGCATAGTGGTTTTGATGCAGCTGGCATGAACAATGGAGCTCATTACATTATCTACTGGGATATGCCTACATATTTGTTTTTATAAATAAAATATACAAATTCAAGCTCAAGGCAAACTGAGGTACATTTTTCACCAAGAAGCCTGTTCAAAGACCAGTGGTCATCAAGATAGGAAAAAAATCCCATGAGATTTGCCTTTGTGGGTCACCTACCAGATCCATGGTGCGGTTTAGCTGAGAGATGGACTCTTGGCTGTTCTTCCTGGCATCATGAACCTTGTTGATAGCCTTCTGGTATGCCCGCTGTCGAAGCTTGGTGGAGATCGAGCCCAGTCGCACATAGTAGCTTGGTTCGTTGGTCTCATCATCGAAACCTTTGGTCATATTTATTTCATGTTCTGGGAGAGCATGTAAAAAACAGTTGAGGAAATGAGGTTATGTAAATGTTTAGACATCTGGAAATTTCCCCTAGAGTTATATAAACAAAAGATTATACTGGATGAGAAACAAATAATTATGGATTTGGGTTCAATGATCTCTTTGGGTTGAACTTAGTCACATTACTGCTGGAGTTGGTTCAGTTATTTCTCATTTTAAGCCACTTAAGGATGGCTAAAACATTTGTTTAACTTATCCCTAGAAAAATTAGGAATGCTATTTTGAATGCAATGTCCTAATTGTTTTAATGCTTTAAAAAAAAAGTAGAAATAAAGCAAAGCCATGTCACATTGTTATTATAGCTGGTAACCAGCGCTCTCTCTCCTCTTACCTTGGCTATCCTCAGGTGCAGGTAGATAATGCTCTACCAGACTCTCTGAAGTGCTCAGGGCAGTGTCCACACCGCTGCTAACTAGCTGAGCTACTTTGCTCTCCATCACTGTGTTGACACCACCAGTGACAGCCATCCTCGTCTTCACCATGCTCTCTTGGACTACTCCTCTGGTTCGGACCATCACATGACTCAGGGTGTTAGACATGGTCTCCTTGGCCCCGTTCACAGTTTCAGTGACCCGGTCTTTAGCACTGGAAACAAGCTATAAGAATGGTAAAGAAATGTGCTGTTAGTGACGCTAAATAATCTCTGCTATAAGAAAACAGAACAACAAACGCAGATAGTGATCCAACTTAAGCATACTGACTATACAACTAGACATTTTAGTGGTTGACGTTTGATGTGAATTACTATTGGATATTTTTTAATCTTACCTCTCCAGAAGGCTGGTGAAGAATTGGCAGGGTCTTCTCAATTTTATCCAGACTCTTACAGGCAAGGTCGTTAGCCCGAGAGACTAAACAAAAAGCAGGCATAAAATTTGAGGAAGCTTGTTCTGGGTAACCAGAACATCTAAACTGACCCAATCCTGAAATGATGCTTACTTTGAGGTTCCAGCTTGCCAATGATTGGCAAGGCGCTGGTCAGGGCAGCTGAAGTGATCGTTTTTACACCCATTTCTGCAGCCTCACACACAGATTTGATGGCTGGATGGTTGTCTTTGGTGTTAGTGTAGAAGTCTGACACCATGCCATAGGTGGAGCTCACGAGCGGGAGCTTGGCCACTCGAGTCACAACATTCTAAATACCATTAAAGATGAATTATTACAATTAGCTCTTATATCATGCTAAATGAAACTTTATGTTGTACCATCACAAATAAAGCCATCAATCCATACTTTTACTTTTTTCCCCTTGTTGAGACGGTACCATCAAGTTTACATCTTTTGTACATTTAGTATGTATATTTTAGCTGCATGTACTCTACCATTAAATGGAGTTTAGATAAAAAAAAAAAGGCCTTTAAGGTCCACTTATGGTCCTTAAATGATTTTTAAAGATATGAAAATACATATTGAAAGTACCACAGATGACTTTTTGATGGTGCCACTCTTGTGAAACAGTACAGCTTTGTTTCTGAGAGTATATAGTTATATACATACATATGGATATTATATACATACATACATATACATGTACATACATACATACATATATATATATATATATATATATATATATATACACACACACACTCATATATAATAATAATATGCTAGTCACACATGAAACACACCACAGCATAGCATGACACACAGTGAAATTCTTTCTCTGCATTTGACCCATTCAC
>JAQMCW010000001.1:12467971-12478519 GCA_030068335.1 Chrysichthys cranchii
TTTTTTTCTCTCATTTTGTCTCTCATAGTTGAGGTATACCTATGATGAAAATTACAGGCCTCTCTCATCTTTTTAAGGGGAGAACTTGCACAGTTGGTGGCTGACTAAATACTTTTTTGCCCCACTGTATATCCAACCTGTCTGACAATGATTTTGACGATGTGGAGATGGATAGCGAGAGTGAACCCGAAACTGCAAGGGCCTCTAGCAATCTTGAAACTGAAACTGCAGGGCCGTCTACAAGGGGAAAAACGCGTCAAGCTTCCACACGTTCTGTAAAGATAACACCACCTGAACAGTTTCAACTGGTGCAAAGTCAAAGTGACGGCCCGAATTTACACACAAAATATTCAGCACTAGGGGCAAAGTAAAAATAATTTTTTTCAGCACCGAAAGGGTTAAACAGTTAAATGACGGAGTAGAATAACAGATATATATTTTTCATCTCCTTTCAGTAATTAACACATCGCTAGTGCTGGACTGCAGTATGGGATCAGAGATAACACATAGTAAGGAGATATTTTCTGTTATGAAAATATGAGCTGAAGGAACTCTGGGATATTTAACAGTTGCGATGAGGCCCAGCTATTATAGGGTTTTAACAGTGAACAGCACAAAGCCCAAGGGTGAGCAATTAAGTTCTAGGTATACCGAGGCGTTAAATGGCTATTTCTGTTGAAAGAAAAAAAAAAGTAAGGGATAACTCCTTTGGGATACACACTTCTTATATTACATCTAAAACACAACATTCAGTGCAGTTCCTCAGAGTTGATCCCTTTACCAAGTACATTATATATTTTTAACTCATGGATCTGATGTTTAAAATAGTTCAGATGTAATTGCGTTAAGTGCCTTTAATAGCAGCTCACCACAAGTTCAGCTAGAGACCAACAAGGAAATTGCCATTTAGTTCGCTTTAAATGATACAAATGAACAGAAAAAATAACAGTCCCCCCGAAAACGAGAAGCGGTTATATCCACATGTTTAAATAATCCGAAAAGTAGGTTGATGTTGTAAAATTTAGAGCTGTATACAGAGTTAAGATATTCCCATGCAGGTTGGTTTGAATACAGAAATGATGCACGTTGGTGTTCAATGTAAATACAGACATGAGGGCAGGGAAGAGTTTGTCAAAAACATGGCACGGTTCAGTAAGTGCGATTCGGACAATTAAACAAAGTCCATTTTTCTTCAGTGTGTGACGTGAGTCATCATCTGATTGTTCGAAGTCACTACACTGTGTCCGCAAAATTATTGTTTAGGACACGTAACGTCTTGTTTTTTTTTTAACACATAAATATGTCTTTATTAAATAATTCATCATATCCCTGCAGCCCATAAGATGCAAAGCTACGGATTCTACAGAAAGCCAGCATTGGTGTGAGCTGAAGTGAGCTGTGACCACAGCAAATGAGTGCTTGGTCAGCTTATCCTTTAAACCACAGGCGCATTTCCTTTGCAACAACCACAGTGATTTAGCAAAATCGCTAGCAACGTTTTATTAAACTTGACATGTTTTAATAGTTTGAATGATATAATCCATCCCATGCACTCATTACGATTTCATCACCTTAATTACTGTACAGATGATGCTTTCTGGTTCTACGCATCTAGCTCTTCAGGCAGAACATTTCGCGTGCTGGATCATGTGCTATTTGATAAGCTGAGGGTTTGATAATGAGATTAGTCAAATGGAATCAACCCCAAAAAAAAGGTGTTTAAAATGGTCTGAATTGTGGGAATAAATGTTAATTACCGGTGACCATTCCTGCGCAATCCATGTTGGACAGTCAAAAGTGTTGCATGGTTGCACAATGGATGTCTTGGATGCGTACAGACACTTCCACTCATCTGTGGGAGTGATGTTGCCCTGCATGTCTTCTTCCACACATGAGACGGAACGACTTTGGACTCCTCCACCGCAGGACGTAGAACAGGCAGTCCATGGGCTGCTGTCCCATCTCAAAATGGAGATTTCAGAGTTTGAGTTGAACTTTCATGTGTTTTTTCCATTTCAGGTCAAAAGAACTTCTAATGTTAGTAATAAACACACCATATTGATCAAAATCACAGCGCTGTTTTCGGCAAGAAATTAAGAGCAAGCAATATTGACATACACAAGAAAGCCTCAACTCCCCAAGCAGTTCACTTCTGATTTGCTGAAAGGCCATACTGCAGTCTCACTGGCTTAAAGCCCCTGCACTGACTACTGCAAGAGGACTGAAAGCCTTCACTGTCTCAGCCTGGCTTTAGGCCCAGTGAGTGCTTCATTGAAATAGAATGTGAAACCTCTGGCTCTCTGCTATTGTGGAAGAGAACGTGAAATGTTAGTCGGCAAAGACAGGCTGAGGTGGACTGGAAAGCTGGCCAGGACTGAGGGGTTTTGGGCAGGCCAAGGGAAAAGTGCAGCATAAGGCCTAGGAAGAAGTTAAAGTACATACCGAGGCAGTGGGTGGTAGAGGTCATAGGGCATTATTTGCTTGTAGCCATCACTAGAAATTGGACATCAAAAATATGCAACATTACAAAAAGAGCTCTGACATTTGGGTTAGATATAATCCACAGATGTCATCTTTAATCACAAGATAAAGAACAGTTATTCGTCTGAGCCTTCAGGTTGCGTAACTGTTTTAATCACTCACCTGGCAGGACAAGGGTCCATATTGCACTCCTGCAGTCTGGGCTTGGGCTTGACATTCTCAGGGTAATAATGGCAATACTGGTCCACCACCACATGATTACTGCGCAGGTCAAAGCACTCCGCTGAAGTCAGCTGATACCCTGAGGAACATTAAAAAGAGATGAATTTGCAGACATCCTGGTGAACTGGCTTCAAAACAAGACGTTTTGATATGAATTCAAGGCTTTTTACCTCCACCACAAGTTACCGAACAGGGGAAGAAGTCAGTCTCTCTCCAGCGATGGATGATCGGCTGGTAGAAGATAAACTGCACCACACTGTCATGGCTGGTATAACGGATCTGTTTGATGAAGGTATGAGCTTAAAAAAGAATCATTCTAGCATGCGTCAGAATAATACAGAACATTTCAACCCTCTTGGAAAGTATTGTTTGTAAACCTCTAAAGGCACAATCATGACATCAGTTCTTGAGAAATAACAACATCTTCATTGACTACAACATTTGAAACCGTTATTTAACCTTCCACATTTTCAGAATCCAATTACTGACAAATGTCTTTCATTTGTGGTTTAAAAAAAAACAACAAAAAAAAAAACCCCAATGGGGTTATGCCTTTTTTCCATAATTCAGTTGCACTGAATCCATTTAGTTGTGAAGAACTGAATAGCAGTTCTTTAACTGTGTAAGGCTAATGATTACGCTTTTTTTCCTGGGAGAGGAGGCGCACTACTCTATCATAAGAAAGACTGTTCTGGCAGAATGTGTGGGAGCGAGCACCTTGACCAGTAAACAGATTTTCGTTTCATGTAACTCGACTTTGGAAAAAATAAGTCACTGAGGATGGAGAAGGGGGAAAAAGTTATGGTATATGTATGGAGTCACATGCTATACTATGAATAGCAGTATTCAGCAATGTGTTGATAATGCTGTATACAGCAATGTTATTATACACACACACACACACACACACACTATATATATATATATATATATATATAAAACCAGAATCTTTACTTTATTTATAATCACTTCATTTCTTTATGATCAGACATTACAAAGCTAGCATTATCTTAAGGCTGGCTGTCATCAATCAAAAGAGTGAGCCAATCACACTATCGCTGAGGGGGATTATGGACGTGCCGGTGCTTTGACTAATGCTCACAAAAGACTGGGATTTGGCACTTAGCCAGCAGGACCCCTGCTCCATACACACTCATGCATTTGAAGTTCACCCTCCCTTTATGGACAACTCTAATGGTTGTGGTTACAATGCCACGAGTCTCTGATAAAGACACCTGGCATTCATTTAACTTTAGTTAACAGTCTTTACTTCAAACACTCAGTTGCCAGTGAATCATGTCCTAAATAGGTTCAGGCTAACACTGTCACCCTCTCAGAGGATCTCATAAGGTTTGTCTTCACCTCCTTGACACTTAGAAAAGCACAATAGTGCAAAGACTCAAATATCCAGAGAGTTCTGTTCTCTCTTTTCTAGTTGAAGACCAAGCCTTGCCTAAATAAACTTCCAAGACCTGTCACATTCTTTCGGGGTGACAAAAGTGTTTCATCGAATGGTAAGATATCACTCCCCATACATCCTTACTGAGTCAGGCCTGGAGCTGGGTAGAACACCCACCATCTCTAAATCTTCATCCACTAATAAAGCCATCAATTGAAACCATACGCTGGCCCAGCATCCCACTCAAATGCTTAAGCTTCCTCTAGGACTCCGTTTTTTTAGTCCCAGATGGCTTGTGTCACAACCTGTTTGAGAGATCTTGGACCTTAATTATTTATTGGTTGAGAAGAATGAAATTCAACCCTTCAAAGTGATTTCAAAGTCATTTTCGATACGACTTTGGACTGTTTGGTGCCAGAAATGGTCCACTAGAGACCAGTGTACAGAGTTGCATCTCGTATCAGTTATATTTACATGGGAAATATCATTTCAATTATTTACAAACTTTACGCAAATTGATTTCCAGGAAAGAGAAAGTTGAAAACAATGCATGAAAATTGGAGAATGGGTAAAACGAACTGAACAATTCACGCATTTATTTACAGTGGAATCACTATCTGGCTTGTTTTAATGACTTGTTATTCCACGTTTCTCAGCCCCCCCCCAAAAAAAATGTGATATGAGCTGGCCATCTTCCTGGTATCAAATTAGAAAATTAGGCATTTGCTGCTTCTCAGATTTCTGTCTCCGACATTCCTATTTATTGTGTTATTTTGGAAGAAATTTAGGAGGAAGAGAGTTGTTTTTACTGGCATTTTCCAACTGTTGGCTGCTTCATTTCAAATTGGCTATTCCATTAAGTGCATGACAGCCAGCACATTAATCTAGGAGGCTACTTAACAAACTGGGTAAAAGCAGAGGCGTAATAATTGGTGGGTGGCTGGCGGCCAGGAATCTAATTCGTTTCTGCGGGGAGTTAGGGGTGAGTTCACCAGAGAACTCCAAGGTGATAAGGGAAACTCATAATTATCCATGGTACTGTGTGCCTCCTCCCTCCAAAGATCTAACATGAGCCTCATTCAGGCACACAGCAGTATCTAATAAATTGTTTATTTTTCCAAGACTGATTATTCAACAGCTGATTCCAGCAATGTGGCACTTCATAATGGTTGTGAATTAAAGTGAGTACATGCTCTTCATATTTTTTCCCCTCACATCTCAAACAGTAGCTTCTTTGAAGCAACAGTAATTTTAAAAACTGATTATTTCCTTACTTTGACAGTAAAATCAGCCTCTAGTGGTCCAACGATTCTAAGGATCTCCTTCTCAGTGAGCTTCTGAAAGTCAATGATTGTGTTCTGTAAGATATATTGCTTGGTTCCATCCAGAGAAAGGTCCTCCTTGATCCCCTGCAAGGTCTTACTCTCCAAATCTAGAAACAAAAACAACAATCTGCTGATGGCTACAAGTTGTCAAATGTATACAACTTTAGCAGTAGGTACTACTCTACATGACATGAGGATAAATTGCATTTTGATTTCATTTATAGAACTGAAATTAGACACAGAGAGCAAGAGATTCTTAGGGTCCTTTATAAACAATCACTTCCTTGCAAGTCAAAATGCGAAGAGCATGCATTCTGGGATTTCTGAATATACATACAGGGGCAAATGTACAAAGCTATTAGTGTCCATTTTCAACATAAAAACCTTGCACGTTTTCTACTTAAATGTGTAAAGTGTAAAAAGTGTACAAGCCTAAACACGCCTCAGAGGGCGAACTCTTAGTCATAAATGTGTATTTGAGTAAGGATCATGCACAAAGTGCTAAGTTCTCACCCCATGACAACATGTTGAAATCAGAGGCACACCTGAAGATGTATTCCTTCCAACCTTGTCTACCTTGTAGAAATCAGTGCCATACATGTTGTTTGGAACTGTGTAGGCAGTGTTGCCTGATGTGTGGTTTTCCCCTATAAACCTTTAATCCGCCCCCATGGGTTATTCATTCTCATAGCTATTTTTATTTTACGACAAACTGTGTAAAAAAAAACAAAAACCCATGTGATCATTTTATGACCTTGGTGAACGAACTGTTCAGGAAAACTATGTGCTTAACTTCCCTACTGCTTTAAAAAAAAAAAAAAAAAAAAAAAAAAAAAAAAAAATACAGATCTGGCAACCCTCATCAGACATCACAGACACTTACATCAATTTCCTCACGGTGAACTAACAAATTCAACACGTTAAGCAGGACTTTTTGACAGAGCCAAATTTCCAAAAGTTACAGAAGCCATAGGCAACCATAAGAAATACTGAATGCAGTTTTATTACACAGTTTTCTATGATGCTTCGTGATTCTATATGCAGCTGTCTTTACATTAAAATCAATTATAAGTCTAGTTACATATCAGCAGTATTAACGCCCTATACAATACTGACTTGTTCTGACACGGAATTCAATTTATTAAGAATTTCATTGCACATTACTGTATCTTGCTTACTGGACTTGCATTTCCTCTTTAGTCCACAGAGCAGTTACCCATAAAAATTCTAAGGCTATTAAACCTCAATCTGTGTCTCATGCAAAGTACATTTAGCAGATGATTCCAAGTGTCATGAACTACCCACTTCAATGTGAATTTCAGATGTATTGCATGGGCACATCAAGATGAGATAGGGTATGTACGCTTCTGGACTTCGTTATCTGGCGCACATGTTAAAAAAAAAAGACAACAAATTCTTGTTCTTGCAGTGATTTTTGTACAGTATTCAGTTGTGCTTGGCTCTGTTGACAGGGTGTGGGCTTTCCAGGCAATGGCAGATCTCTTGAAGTGTGTATTGCCTTGCTCCCTTAATAACATGACCTGAAGTCAACCTTCGATTTATGGGGTCTTGTCTTAATCCAGTGTGGACATTTACAAAATACCAAAGTGGGAACTTAAACCCTCCAAGAGCGTAAGTCATTGCCAACAGCCAGCTGGTTACTATTTGGTTGCCCGCAGTAAGAAACTTGCCAATAATGTGTTCATGAGAAAAGCAGCTACGCTGCATCTTCAGAAAGAAGCTCCTTGCTGGCTGTGATGAGAATAATGAAAGGATGGAAGACATTTGTTTTAGATTTTATGCCATATTATGCGGCTGGTTGCCAACATCTTGACATCATTGATCCGATACTTGAAGGTCTTTGAATGCGAGTGAATTGCGATGTAAAATAATCTCTCTCTCGCTAATTTGGTCTCGCCTTTCAGGGATAAATTACTTAGACTGTTGGTGAACAACGTAGCAAAGCTATCATTAATGGTCATTAGAGTAAAAGTCTTTCCCTACACTAACCAGGAAGCAACAATGAGATGGTCTCTTGGCCTTGTACCAATCTGGCAGCATTAAATAATGAATGCAGTATGCACGAACCTTTAAACTACCAACAGTTTAATAAAATTAGTTTTCCCAAGAGCCAACAGCAACATTCGGTGATTCTAGCTTTTTAAGTGGATTTCTCTATTCACAGCCAAAAAGTCCACCATGCAATAGCTTCTTACTTACACTACATTTAGACACAGGCAATGTAGTCATATGAAAATAAACAGGATAAATCCAGTCTTTATCTTCTCAGTTCTGAATGGAAACCCCTGGACCTACCAAGACTTACACAAGTGATCCGGGCCTTTCAGGACCAGGCGCACATGACGACTTCCATAAGGAATAACAATCACAGTGTCCTCAGCTGGGGGAAAGAAGGGGGAAAAAAAGAAGAAGGGAATGATTAAAGGGAATGTAAAGCTTTTCATTGCAGTCAGATGTGATCATTAAAGTGATCTAAGCTGTGCAGGAACACTTGAGTAAAACCAAGAACAATAGAAAACAAAACGAACACTCTGTGTGATGACTGGAATATGGCTTTTCTTGAGTGTTACACCGCTTGCTGTTTAATAGGGTTGGCTTGGCTTGGGTACATGTCCCATACGCACTCTGTTGGAATTTTTAGTCAACTTTAAAAAAAATAAAAAAAAATGCAAAAGATAGACTTTTTTGGCCGAGGCCTTATATTTAACCCACTGACTGTTTCCTACTCACAACGATGCCGTGCAAACAGTGACATCAAAAGTTCATAAAATGGAAGTGTGTATGAACTGCGTCAGATGGCAGAAAATATGGACCGTAATTACGGCCGAATTTCACCAGAACTCCGCTGAATTTAAAAGCACTTTGATAAAGCAGTACAGAGTACATTTGCTTTGAGACAGCAGATGTGCAGTGCAGGTGCGCTGGGGTTTAAATTAATCACAGGTGGTAGTTACACAGCTTGACTTCTTAAACAGCGTGTACAACCAAAGCTATTATTTAAACAGTTTGTCAAGCCTTTCAAAGCATGCAATGGGAAACGTCTAACAATTTATGGAGTACTGTGCAAATGTTAGACATGTCAAGAAGACAAAATAAAGAAATGAGAAGTTTTGAAATATCTGAAAATTTTTTTAAATACTATAAAGGATGGTGTGGTTTTTGGCAGAGGATTCTGTTAAGAAATGAAAATTTGTCAACACACAACTCATTGGATCAATGGCTGATGTTGCCAAACCAGGTTAAAATTGAAGTGTATTGCTCCTCTGTCTCCTGCTAGCAGCTTGTATGCAAAAACGCATCCGGTGTGAATTTAATTTCTACGCAGGTTAAACAGGCAATAAACACTGATCGTCTTTCTAAAGCATCAGGGACCAAATTGAGTAAAAACCTCGGTCTCTTTTTTTTTTAAAAGGTAAAAACAACTAAAATATCATTAGATCTTAGCAGGTATCACCAGATATCAGACTCACTGTGTATGAATGAAAAACAAAATTCTCCTTACTATTCCCACTGGCATGTTGGGATTTGTAATGTCCTCTCACAAGTCTGCAAGAAGATCCATCTCCATTGCAAACGCCACAATTATCTTCTTTAGCAGTGCTTCCTAACTCATGATCACAGCCAACAATCTGCCAAAAGGAAAAAACAGAAGAAGACGTCTCACAGGCGGGATTGTTAATCATAGCTTTGTTGTGTTTTCTACTCTTTTCTACGTAAATCAATTCCGTTTTATGATTCAGTATGGTTCCAGTCAAGAACGTGTGAGCTAAAGAAGAAATAAGTGGCTTCAGTCCCTGTTTGGATGATAAGTGTGTGAAATGCTAGTGGTCACAGCATTCTTCATGCTACATCATGTAACTTGAAAGAGAGGCACAGGCAGGTTAATTTGAATCGTGCCATTAGTGACTTAGACATGTAACATTGCAAATATGTATTCAAGTGTGACCAAAACCATCTTTGAAGATCAAAACCAACATAAAACCTCTGTGTTTGTAGCTGTACTGGCACACAGCATAGAAACCACATCATGACACTCCTTCCATCAGTGCATACAGGCCTAAGGCACTGTTAAAGAATCTCAGATAGCGTGCAAACCTGACAAGCTCCACTGATGCACATATCCAGAGATTCTGTGTAGCAGCGAGTTCCATCCAACACCTTTGGTGCCAGCTCGACTACTAGGTCTGTGCTTTTAGCCTTGCATTTGAGGGCACATGGATTTTCGGGGTCGTTGTCCACTGGCAGCCACTCGTAGTAGCGACCCTGGTAGCGCACGTCAGCGTGGGCTGAACACTGCTGAGCACGGAAATCTCCTGAATCTGGTGGACAGTCCTGAGGAGGGAGAAATCAGATGGTACATTCTGAACACAAGATAACAATCCTGCTTTGATTTTGACAAAAAGGTTGAATTTAGTTTTAGTCTTAGTCATTTAGTTACATTTTAGTCCCATTTTAGTCTTTTTGCTTTGTTTTTGGTTGAATTCAAGATTCAGTTGGTGGAATTCGGTTGAAATTTTGTGTCTGATTTTAGTCAATGCTTCAGTTATAATTCTCAGACAGTTTCTTGACAGAGAGACAGTATAGGTTTGCTTTTTCATTTTTAATTTGTCAAACATTAACATAAATATTTGGTCCTGATACGTACAGTCGATCCTCTCATCTACGGACAGTGCATTAACGGATATCGGATGCAACGGACAACATCTGCTGGTCTGAATATATAATCCATTAGACAGAATGTCTGGTATGAAAGTTTAAAAATACTGGGTGTTGCTATCTGAGTCCTGTAGTTCAGCAATTGTCCGCTAGGTGGCGGTGGCGTGCGTGTTACTAGTTGTTTACGAGCGTCGGTTGAGCTGTAGTCGTTGTGAAGCTATACTGTTTTTTCGGTGATTATTTGGTGTTTTTCACTGTTTTTCTGCCCAGTGCCATCATTACGCCACCGAAAGATCAGTCTAGTGGGAAAAGAAAGCGTCTCAATCTTAGTATTGGCCAGAAATTAGAGCTCATTAAGAACTCTGGGGTTTCTGAGGAGTATGGTGTGAACACACATAAGGGAAATGACCTTTACAATTGTATTTATATATTTATTTACATTAG
>JAQMCW010000001.1:12478619-12495442 GCA_030068335.1 Chrysichthys cranchii
TGTTGGTCGTTATGCTGCTTGTCATGTGTACAGTACTTGGGGAGCACTTTTATGGACCTTAGTGGTGTTTTTTCTTGGATTTCCACTATTTTAAACCCCCCCCACACCCTTCACATCGTCAGACTATTCACGTCAACGGACAACCTCTCCCCACAATTAGTCCGTTAATGAGAGGATCGACTGTACTTATATTGCTGTTGTAGTTAAAAGTGGTTTTGTTTGTATAGAATATCCCCCTGTCTGATATTGGAATGGTACATTCCATTCTTCTGTGACCGTGGAAATGAACATGGAAATAAGAGGGTCAGGTTAGGTGTAACATAGTTTTATAAGTTCTAATGAACCAACTGTTTTATTTTTTATTTTTTGGCTTAAGATTTTTGATCTCTGCATAGTTTTTTTTGTCATACAATATTACAGGTAACTTGCTCCGTAATCAGTCAAGGGAAATGCACTTATTTCATAAATCATGTAAAAGGGAACACATGACTAAACAGAGCCAGGTATTTCCTCTTATTGTTACTTGTCAGGGCATAATGAACAGAGATTCGGTCATAATTTTGTTTCATTTACGTCATTGTGTCATTACTAATTTACTCATGAAATAAAAAGTCGTCAGCAAATACTTCTTGTAAATTGATTCCTGTTGCTCATAAACCCTCCTGTTCAAAAATGTTTACTCACCACATTACTGCACGTGCGGTATTTGATGTTCTGCCCCTCACAGGTCCTGTGAAGGCGAGAAGATAAGTGAATGTCCATCTGAATTTGGTTAACAAAGCAACTATTAAATCAATCAAAGTCAGTCTACATCCTCTCCATTTCTTTCAGCTACCCTACAGACTTCATATCATTAGTAGGATTCATCAAGTCCAATATAGTCTATTAGGAGCAATCCCCTTGACATTTTCCATCCAAATTTAGCTTAAATGTACTTTCAAGCTTGAGTCCACCTTATGCTTTGAAGCTTTGGCAAATGATCACCGAAGAGTGCAGGATTATTCCAGGGGATATATCCGACTTCGGTAACATACGTGAAATTCCACTGTCACAAGACCCTAGCAGATCTGGAGCTGTGATTAGAAGCTACATGTCAATATTATGATTCATGGACAAGGGATTAAGACCCTTATACTATTACTTCTGAGAAGACCACGGAGGAGACTATGGAGTCAAAAGCAAAATCCTTACAGCTTGGCAAAAGCATTAGGCCTACGACATATCCAGACTGGCGCCTACGCCAAGCCAAACAGTGCATCATGGGGCCCGGACCAACTTTGATGCCGGATGTTTGAGGGACGCCCAGTGAAGATATAGACTCGTGTGTGGAAAATAACACACAGGTGATTCACTGCACGTCAGTCTTGAGGAAGGAACAGAGACTCCCTAGGGGCCGAGTGTGTGCACTATGGCTTTAAACAAGGAGGAAAGTGAACAATACGTGAAACGTGATGTCACATAAAGGAGAAAGAAGCTGAGGTTTCATTCCTGGGATCTCACGCAGACCCAAAGCACACAGTTACTCCATCCCCACTTCTTCCGCAATGTTCATTAAAACAGCATTTCTGTACACGAGTGCATAAATTCTTTCCCTGACCAGAGGAAAACTGGAACCCCAATATTATAAATATGTAGCAAAAGTATCCACACACACCAAACCCAACTGGGTACAATGATTAAGTGATATCGTTATTAATCGTGTATCAGTACTGCAAATAATACAGTCCTGAAATCCGTGGCAAATTTGTAATAAAGGGTATATATTTGCTGAGTGAGCTAACAAATCTCACAATTGAGACTTCCAACGAAGAGGATCAATAGCCCTACTGCTAGAAGAACAATGACAAAAAGTCTGCAGATGTCTGCAATTATAGCACATGCAGCCCAGTATAACTCTTCATCTATGAATATAATCTATGCCTACACATACAAAAGCTGTATAATTGTAATGACTGTAACCTACATCACCCAATGTCATGTTTCCATATGCACAAACCTTGTAAATACATCATTACCATTCATGTACACAGCAGGAAACGTCAATAAATATTTAGTTGCTTTAGTTTAGCACTGTACTTCAAACGTGAGGACGCTTTTGCTGTGTATGAACAACGCACAGATGGTGGCGTGACATTACGACTGACTTGAAAATGGCTAATTGAAATCATACGATCTAGGAGTTTCTGATCACAGAAATATCTACGGTAGTTACTATACATTTCAGTGTCGATTAAGGTTTCAGAACATGCCTTAAGTATTCAACTTATTTACATTCAACTACTTATTAATTTTTTCTTTTGTTTTATGAAAACAAACATAAATCAGTACTGGAGAGACTCTGCTCAGGATAAACACACTGCCTGGCCAAGACTGGACTTCGGAGGTTTGGCAAGGATTTGAGGCAAAACCAAAATGTACTCTTCCAACATGCAACCACAATGTAGGCCTATTATTTTTCTATATAACACATCACTGATCTGTCAGGGTTTTTTTTTTTTTTTTTAATTCCTCATTTCTCCATCATTTGCTCTTTTTGTATTTTTTTCGATATTTCCAAACTCTTTAATTCTCTAAATTCTTTACCACCTTCTCTCTCTCTCTCTCTCTCTCTCTCTCTCTCTCTCTCTCTCTCTCTCTCTCAAAAAACCCCAAAACAACTCAATTTCTTTGAATGATACCACTAAAAAGAAGTCTCCTGTTGGATTTCTTTTACTGTCTGACCAATTAAAACTGGTATTTTGTAATTAGAGGAGAAATTAACTCACATGAAAAGGCAGTGGTGAGGAAAGCTGTTTTGAAAAGGGTCTAAAAAATGATAGTTTATATAATTGGAAACTGTATATGTATGGGGGGGGGCATGAGCTGATGAGAGTGTTGGAGCTGTGGTTTGATCGTGGTTATATGTATTGAGATTGAGATATTTGACAGAACTTGAATCACATCCATGAGTGTACTGTGGTTGTGTGTGTGCGTGTGTGTGTGTGTGTGTGTGTGTGTGTATAACCTACGTGCGTTCTTGTGGGAAACATGGGTGAGGTGTTGCAAGAGTAATTACAATTTTTCTCTCAGTAGCACATAAAGACCTTGTGTGGTTCTTTTTAATAGGGCTTTGATCTGCAACCACCGCCAGGGTAACTGAACCCCATTCCCATGCAATGAGTGCCTGCTGTACCCAAATTCCAAAATCCTCACCCCCAGTGAGGCCTGTCTGTTCACACAAACACCCCCCTGCACTCCAAATCCCAACCACAATTCCTTGTAAAAAGCTGAACCTCAAGCAACTCTTAACACAAAATCACAGGGGTCAATTTTTTTTTTTATTGCCATTTCAATTGGAGCTTCGCTCAACCGAGCAGCTCTCACTCACACAGCAAGGCTTTAATGAAGAGTGTTCTGTGTAATCAAACCACAAGGCGAAACGCTGCTTCACTCTGGAGTGAGGGGGGAAACGTTTCCTACGCCAAGCAGCGCCATTTTCGGTTTGTGACGAAGCCATCCAAAGATTAACAGATGCAGGCAATGTAAAGTCCAATAACATTATTATGATCCCTGTGCAGGTCATACAGTGAAAACAGAAATATAAGATTCAAAGTATGGGCCTGAAGTAATATAACATTTGATTTCACCTCAGCACAGTTGGCGGCAATACATTGGCCCCATAGGTGTGATGTATCCTGCTTAAATAATTCTGTCACATTGTCAGGTATCAAGACAAAAAGGTAACACAGACTTGACCCCCTTGTCCAAGCGCTTATGAGTATTTCTTTTGTGGAGCTAAGCTTTATGCAGATCACAAGGCATGAAATCCATGAGCTCATTGCACAAATATTCCTCAGCCAATAAAAGTGACATCTGTATAAAAAGCAGTCTCATGTGCCGTATCATTCTTTCTACAACTCACTTCCTGACTGTGTGCACACCCCCTTCCCCTTTCCTTAATTGAATTTCTTGAATCACCACTGTACGAGGTGGGTTGTGATTTGCTGGATGTACATTCTGCGCTTTTGGTAATCAAGTTTGCTTGTTTCACCAGCTAGGTCATCTGCTGAAATACAGACAATGCCTGGAGCCCATATGCCTGGAAAATGCAAGCAACCGAGTGCTTTTCCTGACCCACAGGGAGTGTTTAAAAGTCAAATAAAATGTATTTTGAGCACTTCTATTACAGCCCATGGGAGAAGTATTCATGCAGAGATTTACTTGCATCATTAGAAGCATGTCCACGTCAATTTAGACCATATTAAACCATGCAGTAAGAAGGACTCACTTCCATCCATGAAGGATATTAATGGGAACCAGTTGAGCACACTTATAATTGAAGGATTACACCTGACTCCTTTAAGTGCATTCTACAAATTATCCATGGAGATTTTCACTGTGGTGTCATTTTCAAGGGACATCAGGGATTGGGTGCAAGTCAAGCAATAATTCATTTCCCATAGGGCAAGTCAAAAGGATTCTTTACTAGGCACTGGGCATAGTTGCTTGGATTGGATGACTATGCAGGAGTACTTTTGCACTGCAAAGAGTACCTTACCAAGTGATCATATCTACAATAGAAAACATTTATACATCATCATGAAATAAGTATCCACCAAATATAAGATAATGAATCCTGTACTGTCCTGTGTCCAAATGCTTGGATTTTACTAATTGGAAATGTGTCTAGAACAAAGCTAATTTTACCACTTATTCAGGATAAC
The DNA here is from genome assembly GCA_030068335.1 of Chrysichthys cranchii. NCBI lineage: Eukaryota > Metazoa > Chordata > Actinopteri > Siluriformes > Claroteidae > Chrysichthys > Chrysichthys cranchii. Next base: position 12,483,323 of record JAQMCW010000001.1, read on the forward strand.
ATTCAGGATAACAGTTGACTTACTTACGTTAGATTCATGTAGCCCATACATCCATACATGATTCAAAGATTCACAGAAATGCTGAAACATACCATGAACATCTAGAACAGAGAATGAGCTCGGTAAGAGTATAAGGAAGAAGTGGCTTACTTGGAACTGAGGCAACGTCTGAGAGAATAGGAAGCTCCTCCACCGCAAGTGCGTGAACATTCGCTCCACGTGCCCCAGGCATCCCATAGAGTGTCCCTGTCCTCCTCTGACCTCGCTGTCCGTGAGTTCTACAGATGATTGTGGCAATAGGAATGGGAGAATGAATGACAGCGAGCACAAAGAAGAATTAATTCATCGTCTATGCTGGACTATATACACACACACACACACACACACACACACACACACACACACACACATATATATATATATATATATATATATATATATAAAATGAATGTGTATAATTTCAATCATTATACAATACGTATGTACCATTTTGCACAAAGTTCACACACAAAGTGGAAACGGCATGTAGCCACAATATCCACTCCTCTTCTTCAGTGAAGCTTAGCAAATATCTGCATTCACCCTGTCAGCACTTTTAACTCTCTCCTAGATTGGCAATATAAACTCAATGTGAGGACAGGTGAAATACTGAGACAACCTAGCTGGTCCACAATAGAGTTCTGTACAATACAGGGCATCGCTGTCAGATTCCAGCCATCACTGCAAGGAGCGGGGGCATGTGAGGCACCAATGTGAGGTCAAGTGCTTAAACTAGCTCCAATTATACTGCTTTAAAATAGTGGACTAGCTCTTAGTGGATTACAGGCACTCAAGACATTCAACATTCATTAGCATTAGCCCACTGTTTCTTCGAGCACTCTTTACAGCATGCATTTAATAAACGTTGGATGCTCTAGGAGTACAGTCAAAGATTTTCAGTAAGAGAAAGTGGTGGCATGTCTATATGAGTAGGTGAGGGTATGTGAGAGCAAACCCTAAATCATACCTATCAGCCTTTTAACAAATTTTTAATATTCATAAAGCATTTATGAATATCACTACACTTTTGTGGAGTGCCCAAAGATATTTTTTAAAATAGTTACTACTTTGTAGATGTACAGATGAGATCGAGAGTCATGGGGCAGCGTGTTCATTACATTACAGTCATTTGGCAGACGCTCTTATCCAGAGCAACTTACATTTATTTTATTTATACAACTGAGCAATTATAGGTTCAGGGCCTTGCTCAAGGACCCAGCAGTGGCAGCTTGGTGGTGCTTGGATTTGAACTCCCAACCTTCCGATCAGTAGCTCAACATCTTAACCCCTTGAGCTACCACTGCCCCAGTTCAGCAACCTATTTAACACCATAGAGTTATTATTGCATGGGATATATACAACTGCTAAGAGGGCCACTGGGGCAAGAATCATACTGCCCCATGCTTGTGCTTTGTTTGACTTTTTGTTTATGCATGCGGCAGGGGTAGTGGACAGGACAGTTAAAGATATTAACTCTGTTCTTGCAAACTGCGACAATGTCGACAGGAACCACACCTGCTGCATTGAACACGGTTTGGAAAAAAAAAAATTTACTTAAAAAGTTAATAAAAAGTTCAAACACTGCCCTTTTTGTAAAGATTTAATTAGTCGTTTTAATCTACATGGTTACCTAGCTATTTAGCTATGTAACTAACTTGGAGGTTAATAAGCATTATACTGCTTTGCACCCACTGCTCATCAAACTATAATGTCTGATTTCAATAAAAGTGTGGTAAAAATAAAATCCAAGCAAAATTAAGTAAAAATTAAACAATAAGTATCATGTCAGCAAGGTTCACTTTGAGGAAACTGTATTGCTTTTTAGGATATTTAGCTGTTCTGGGGCACTGGCTTTTAAACAAGATTAAATCTTTCTACTATCTCATTGAAAATTGGTATACATGGTTAGATTGTTCATGAAAGTTCACAACTGTGTATCATGGGGTTGCTCTAACACGATCGCCTACATAGTAGGCATACCATTGTATCACTGTATAGCACTATATGATAGTGGCGCTTCAAAACCTGTGGTCACAAGCTACTGCTATATAGGATGCCTGGGAATCCAATTTAACTGCCGTTGGTGGTAACCATTTCAAGAAAACTAAACCATATCAGCACCGCTACCCATGAGCATTAGACAGAAAACAGTGCTAAAATGACCGCAGGAGAGAATGCAAGCCAGGGAAAATAGGCAATTGTCTATCTAAGAGTGAATGGGAGATGATAACGTCTGGTAGGAAACAGACAAAACTCTCGTGTTTCCTTCAGCTTATTTCTGTCAAGTGTCAGCGTCGTCCCCTTCAGTGTGAAACACTGCGCCTTTCTTAACAAGCTCGAGCCTATTTTTTGCTCCTCATGATAATTGTGGAGAGAGGAGAATTTCACTCAGAGGATATATGAGATAGGACTCTGGTTCCAAGATCAATATTATGAGAACTTGAATTCAGCACTTGCAAGGACAATGTGCATCTCAGGCATGCCGTGACAGCTAGTGGAGCAGCAGCTTCATGACTGGTTCAAAGCCAAAAATCACAGATCAAAAACTAATGCTATTTTCACATGGGACTCATCACCCATTGAATATTTCACCTTGTTTGGTTAGTTATGAAACAAACGAAATAAGCAAGAGTAAAGTTGTCACAAGCTCAAGTGGGACTCGAGCATGGTCATTAAAGCACAAGCTTGAAAACAATCGAATCCAAAAGACAAAAACTATGCACGTAGAGACATGTGTGTTGCATTTAGAGAGGTCTCGATGGTGACAGAAGACGGCAAGGCTAGATCAAGATTCGGAAAGAACAAAGAAATGTCTCAACCTGTGATTGATCTGAAGCTGTGCTACTCATATGTGTGCTCTGGAGTGTGGAAATGTCCCCACTGAACCCATTGTTACTCACGAGTCCTCACAAGAATAATGCACATTTCAGCATTAGCCAACATCACAAATGGGGGCGGTTTAAGTGCACAAAAGAGCAAAGGGTATGCATTTAAGGAAGCTCTTTTTGCAGTATTAACCCACGAAGGCATTCTAAGCGGTGGCGTCCAGACTGGGACTATAGGAAAAAGACGTTCTATGAAAAACACCTGCTCTGGAATGCCCACTGAGCTGCTAAATGTGTTCTTTATCCAAATAATCAAGCAGTTCTATCCCCCGACTGAAACTGCTAAGTAAAAGCCTGGCAGGGTACATCAAAGTGTTGGCGCCATCCCAGAAATATGGCATCCTGTTTAGTTAAGGATAAAGAATGACTCTCATGAAGAGAGAAGATACAAGGTAATGACACAGCTAGTTTGTTTCCTTTGGGCCAGTAGCAAAAACACTGCATTATTCATATCCAGGTCCAGATTATTCAAAAGGGAATACCAAAAACTAATCAAATGCTTGCAATGTTACATATAAGAGAGGAGGTTAGCAAGCTCTAAACACAGCTGATGGAGTAGGCAGAAAGTCATAAATGCAAAGGACTGTACGAGATGAGTTTTTAGGCCACATTTAAATAAATAAACCTCTGGCTTGATTTTCCTGTCCTGGTTGCCCAGTTTCATTTGAAAGGAATCAGTAGATTCACACTGAATTATTGAAAGGCAACTCATTTGACAGAGATAACCAAATGCAGCTATCTTCTTCTTCTCCTTCATTGTATTAACAGAACTTTAAAGCTGCAGAGATAATAATAATAATTGCGGCAAATTACACTGGCAAATGTTGAAGCCTGCTTTCAGGACTGTTTTCATATCAGAATCCCTTGGCAGAATATGAATATATATTTTTAGATATTTGTATGCAGTGAGTGTAATGGTTTAGTTGTTATCACAAGTCTTTCTAATTGAACATAACTTAAGGAATCGTGAATTAAATCTATTAAAACTACTGCTGAACGCAGCATGTTGGTGTAAAGGGTAATACTGCTGTCTCCTAGTTCCAGGGTCCTGTGTTTGGTCCTGGGTTCGGGTTACTTCCTGATGGGAGTTTCACATTTTCCCCTGTGCTTGTGTGGGTTTCCTCTTAGTTCTCTGGTTTCCTCCCAAAAAAATATGCCAGTAGGTTGTTTGGCTACTTTAAATTGTTCCTAAAGTCCCCTGGATCGGCTCTGAATCCACTGTGACCTTAATTAAGACAAAACGGTGACTGAAGATGAATAAATAAATGGAAAAAAAAAAGGTACAAATTAATTACCAGAAATGCTATAGCGATCCACAAAAAAGTCAGAGTGGATATACCATTTTAACTTATTTAAAAAAAAAAATCTCTTTTTTATGCTTGTTAAGAGTATTTGTATAAAACCTTTTTACATATATTCAGCTGTATATAAATAACCTAAAAAAGACAGACCCTAAAAATTCCACACTTGCAACAAATCATCGAAGGTTTCTTAGTATTTGATCACTTTACCCTGGTTTTAACCATCCTTATGTAACCTTGAGACCCAGCTTCCATTTTTCTTCCTCCGACTAACTGGGATTTCCTAACGGTCATGCTGAATTGTTTTCATTACTGACTATTTGAGGTTGTTAGAAACCAGTCTTCTTTTTATTCCCCAAGGCCTTGGCAACATACGACCTCCACACTGTGATTTGTTTGATTTACAGTTATTTTCTTAACAATACAGCCCACACCTTAAATATAAAATGCCCAACCTGTCATTGTAATCAAGTCCCTGGATCATTTCTACTGCTTAGACACATCACACCTTGCCTCCTCATCAGTCTGTTCTTACTCAAACCCCTGGCTAATTATTCTATTTGGGAAGTATTCACCATGCAATTATATTATATATTACGCTATATATTATATCACTTATTATATTGTGATGCTTTTATTCCACTAACCTGAAGATTCCTAGCAGCATAATTTTAGATTAAATATGTCGAGATGAAATGCCTGACATTCTTAAACCGTGAGTAAATACTTGAGACTTGCCTGGATAGAACCTGCCATTAGCAGAGCTGTGAATGTGATGTCGTAGATTTACTTGTGTAAAGGCAGCCTTTGACAGCCTAAAGCCTCCAACACAAAGCTCACTTTCACAGACTCTGGGTTTCTTCAATATTCACAGTATGAGCTATTTAATTGAGAGCTCATATGAACACCTCACATCTGTTTAAACCCTTGTGTCCCCCCCAAGTGCCATAGACTGTATTTGTGTACTTCAGTCTCGTTTTTAACTGGCTTGCAAAAACGTCCAACTTAGAAAGACATCGATAGTGCTGGGAGAACGGCATCAACCTACCTGCCTTTCCTTATGGAAAATGACCTCCATGATATAAGACTTTTTTCTTTATATGGAGAAATGGACCTTCATAAGACAAAAACAAGCTTGCAGAAGACATTCCATTCATCTAATGCAATCTTTTAATAACGCCTAGCTTTGAGACCCACTCAAAAGTCAACTGAGGCTCAAAATCACATAGAGAACACTAAATGACAAGAGCACAAACTAAGGGAATAAATACCCCAGATTCACTCTAACGAAGTGAGTAAACAGAAATAAAGTTAAGGAACAGTACCAGAAGCAAAAGAGAAGCCAGCAACACGACAGCAGCAGTGGGTTGGTCCATGCCTAGTGGGACGCAGAGAGACTAGCACACGTGTGTGAGTGTGTGCAAGCGTGTAGAAGTGCGTCCAGAGCGTTTAGAGCTCTGCTCTCAGTGGCTGATAGAGTCGGTGTGAGTGCAAGTCTCTGTTCCAGCACTCTCTCGCTCTCTCTCTCTTTTTCTTACACACACTCACTCTCTCTCACTCACTGCTTCTTTGCTTATTTCTCTGCCTCTTTTTTCAGAGGAGTCAGAGGGGTGCTTCGAGCCCCAAGAGCCTCCAGGTCCAACCTGCCAACCAATCAGAGAAAGCCTTGGCCGAGTATGCTAAACCAAACACAAGCCTCGGGTCAGCTGTAGTTCCACTCACTCGCACACTTTCTTCCTTTCCCCCTTCGCTTCTCGGTTTATCCTTATTCTGACACTTTACCTTGCTTGTTTTTCCTCTTGGTTTCTCAGGTCCAGCCACTGTTTTTCATCTCAGCCTTTCATCATCTATCTACCGTCCCCTCTCTCCTTTTGGCTTCTCACTCCAGCTAATCTTAGTTCAGCCCTCCAATATCCACAACCCACGTACCACGGTCACCTTGGAAATAAAAAACACCGAATGACTAAATCACCAAAAATTCCCATATCCAGATCCTGAACCGCAGGCATGCTCTCGCTTTTTTCTTTGAATTTCTACCCAAACCCTGACTCTGCAGTTCATCTTATGCGATCTGTACAAATGAGATAAAACAGTGCCATCAAAAGATTTAGACCGAAATCACAGCAATTACGTTCTTTTTCTTCCCCCACAATCTGTGGACGCCGATGATTCTCTTCAAAAACATCTGCCGAGTGAAGTACATTCAGTGAAGGAAGTGAGATAGTCATTCCCATATGTGTCTCTGGAGGACAGTCCTAAGGACTTTAAAATGTGATTTATGGAAAAGAATTTGTACTAAAAATATGATTGATTCCAAAGGAAGTCTGATGATAATCCCTGAGTGGTCAATACTGCTGTTCTATACAACATAGCAGTCAGTGAATATTTACTGACCAGTTTACTATATGCACTAACTGCAGCATTAATGTGGTGAAGATATTCTCCCATTAACTTTTTGTTAGCAGACCGTGTTACCTATGATTCATTTCCATCATTTGAAAACATGACCATTATTGTCTAATGAAGTGATGTCATGTCTGAACCTGCAAAGATACAGCGGATTTGTGTGACGACTCCTCTCCATCAGTCCTTAATTTAAAATTTTTTTTTATTTATTTATTTATTTATTTTTTAATCAAAGTGGTATTTGATTGCTGCGTGGGATGACCAAACTTAAAATTAAAAACGATGTGTAACTGAAAACGGTGTGAATGCCAGGTCAGTCTTCAGCTACAGCGTAAGTAGAAATTTGTCATGATATTTAAACCACCAGAAAGGTCTACCAAGCTGATTAACTTTAATTCAAGTAAGATGAGGTCATGCACAGGAGAAGGTTGATGTCATCAATGTATTTAAGGCCGCACATGAATAAGTACAACCCAGTGATAAAGCCTAAAGCTTCATTATTTTTATGTCTGCTTTCATAGAGCGAATTTGGAAAGATGTGGCACGTTGATTGCTCCAGTTTCCATGCAGATTTTCTGATGACTGAAACACACATTTCAATTGAAAAAGATTCCGCAGGATTCCTTTTTTAAAAAAAAAAAAAAAAGCCACAGGGTTATCAAATTAAGGGAGGCAGAAATAACAGCTCATGCCAAAACAAATATTTAGCAAGTTTATTCACAGTGGCCCATGGGATAACAAACTCTTTCACCCGAAACATACACCCAATCCATTTGTTCTCCAAGAGGGCTACCGCGTGTCTATAAGTTTGCCAAAATAAATGAATGGTGAATGAATGATATTAAACGCATCATGAGGAAATGAACTTTGTGATTGGCATGTCCTGTAAACAGCTCATTTAAAGAATTGGCAAGCAAAGTTTAGCTTCGATGGCTTTCCCATCGCTGTTGAATTTCAGTTAAATTCAATTTCAATATGCTCTGTCTATTGCGACTAACGTCTTGCTAGTTGCCTCCTACTAAATATCTACCTATCTGCCTGAATTTTAAATGTACAGACTGTTCAGATAAATTTACCTGCTCAAAACGCTTGAGTAAGGAAAACTCAGGCCTTCCTTTTGGTTATGCTGGTTCCAACCTGTGTGAAAATAAGCTTAGGAATGAAAAGACATATACTCATACTTCCCTGCACAAATTGCAAATGGCAATCAGAAGGGCTAAGCAGCTATTCCTACACTTTAGAGCTGATTTATGGAGGAAGCAAAGCTGCTGTACAAAATCAAAAGCTGAATATAAACAAGTCCATAAAACCGGAAAAAGACCAAGAATGAGAAGAGAAAGAAACCCTGAGATAATGATGATGATTATGATGATGTAATGAGGTCTACCACAAGCCCAAACACCAAGGGACAGCTGCCAACTGGGTCCTCAGGCCTTTCTTTCCACCATTTTTCACCAAGTCCACTGGGAAAGTGGGTAAGACATGGAGCAGGCCTGTTCGAGATCAATAAAAATCTGGCTGTCTCGGCCAGACTTTGGTCTGCGGGTGGCTGACTGGGGTCACGTCAGAGATGGTCACTGATATTTTCTAGCGTTATTAAAGTGGAAACATGATTACAGTGGGCCTGTTTATTGTCGCCTAATGTCACATCTGATTCCAGTGCTGAGCCAGGAGCCACTAGTTCGGCTCTAATCTAGTACAGTCTTCACGACTCTCATCCTCACCTCAGCGCTAGTTTTCTGCTTATTATCCAAGTCTGTTTAAACAGCCTATACCCCCATTGTTCTTTGTCAGATTTTGCCATCCTATAAGTTTGCAACATCGAGTGTTACTTCCTGATTGTTTTACTTGTTTGACCTTTTTCTGATTTCACGTTTTTGATCTGGTTTTGTCTTTGCACTTACATCCTCCCGCCTCCAATTCGTAAACCCTAGGTTGCTTACGACTGCATGCTTTGCATAGATATGAATTTGTTTTAGCATCTACAGCTATCTCATTACAAGGTCTGATTCCTTATTCATGTATCAGACGTCATATACGAGATTTCTGCAGTTGAAGAAATACTGCTTAATGTTCTTCATCTGGTCTAGTTACATACTTGTCACATACCATCTTGCCCCATTAATGGCATAATTATGCCAGACAAATCTTGAATCCTGAAGAAAGAAATGGGACTCGGACTACAGGGTCATGAAACGTGACAATAAGCTTTGCATCCAAAATCCCCAGTCTTGTGAGAATTGCACGACTATTTGAGTGGGATAAACGGTGCCCTCCCGTTCGCTCCCCCAATGAACGGCGCATGTGCTCAAGGCATGATTTACACTGAAGTCATGATTTAAATGCTTTCTGGGTCTAGATATAAAATGTTTTTCCCAAGAAAGGAATTTTACAGCCCGCAGTTGAAAATCAACCACAAGCACTAAAAACCAGGGATTAAAATAAAAACTTAATTCTCTGACACCATATCCCATTCATTTTTTATCTTTGCGGCTTGGGGAGGACGAGAAACGACAGAACATGGACCATTAATCGTGTAACACATACACTGAGCCTATTTAGAAAGATATGGTACATATTTCATGCCATAAATTATTTTTACGGCTGTTTCAAAGAATTTCGATGGAGTTATAGGGGTGTTTCATAAGAGCAAGGCCACATTTTAGACCACTGGACCATGTATTACTTCACTTGTTTTTTGACATCTGACGATTCTATTAACTGCTCGTTTCTTCTTTTTATCATGACGTTATCTGACTGTTGATTATAACATACAGACGTGTTATTATGACTAGGCTACAAATCAATGGCATCATAATTTTCAGGGATTATTAACATTCTCATTATTCATCCACATTGTTGTGAATACAGACACCGTGACCATAGCTCTACTAACTCCATCTCGGTCCACAGCCTGCTATTGGTCAAACACGAGTCATCCCAAGACAAGGCAAACCATCTTCACTCAGTGGGAGGTTGCCGGTATTCCAAAGATGATAGATTTATTCACCCGTAAAAAGTCCAGTGGAGTCGGAGATTTGTGGCCAACCCACTCTACGTAAATAACATTCATAGTGGAGTTTGAAATGCCAGTTGAACTGACTAGGGGGACTGTAACTTCCTGCTACTCATCTACTGACCTTTCAGTTATGTACAACTTCACAGGAAAACTTTAAACCTGACAAAAGTTTAAAAAATATGGGGTTTTCCCCCTTTCCTTATAACAGAAATAAAAAAGACCTCTCAAGTTGATGAGATCTTAATTTCCTGTATAAAAAAAAAAAAAAAAAAAAAGGCAACAGCTGGTGCTGGCTGGCTGAGTGAACAGTGTACGTACTTGGTTTTCTGCAGATCAGACCATATAAACTTGGTCTATATGACTACGACGTAAATAGGAGATGTCAATTTAAAAAAAAAAAACAAACAAAAAAAAAACTGACTGTACAAGATAAAATCAGCCTTAAAGTACAGAATATGTGCTACACAGAGGTTTCGTTCTCTTTGCTGTGGAGTCTTCCTGTCTGCTAACTAATGTGTTATGGAACGCCGAGTCCATACAGACTAGGTGAATAGTGTGTTGTTACAACTAGAACAATCGAAGGGGTCAGGATTCCCACCATCTCATAATAATGTCATGTTTTTCATTATAAGGAGTGAATGTGGGAAGTATTAGAAAATATGAAATTTTGCATGCAAAAAAGAACATTTACATTTAACTGGTTAAATCTCTGCTCTCGAAGAACATCCCAAAGCATTACACCAAAGAAGAGCTAATTAGACGATGATGGACGTTATATGTAATAAATTGAATCTAGCAAAATAATGTGATGCTAGTGAAACGTTTAGAAACATTTAGACATGGTTTAGAAACATTCAAAACGGAGATATGTTTATTATGTATGGAACAGCATTATGCATGACATTGGAATAAGATCAGTGTGTATGGAGATGGGGTATGGTGGGGCATGTTTATATACATGGTCACTAAATGTCTCACAATGATAGCGGACAAATTTCACGATCCCCACAAGGATAACTGCTTTTTTTTTTTTTCCTTTTCTTTTCTTTTTTTTTTTTTTTTAAATAAAAACTGCAGCTAATATTAAGGAAACCACCAAATCATTTCCACTTGTCTTCTGAGGTTAATCCCCTTATAGGCCACTAATTGACATATTTGGAAATTCAACATTTTTATTCTAATTATGTCAATGGAAAGGCCTCAGAAAGACAGGGAGACAAACATTCATATGCACGTGTGTATTAAGGACTTCTCCTTGCATAGCAATGAATTAGGGGTCACAGCTGCTGTGTCTCAGAATTCATTCTAGCTTTTACAACGTCATGGAGGTCAAGTGTCATGACTAGGCACAAGAACCCAAAACATTCTGCAGCCATTCATTGTCATTCAGCCATATTTCTTGCCCTTCCTGTTCCTGAGTCCCTCAAGACAACATCAATTTTTTTTTTACAATGGTTAGAACAATACATAAAAAAAATCCCATAAACAACCAAATAAAGCTTTCTTACTGAAGACTCGTAAACTTGTGGTTTCTTTTTTCTTCCTGGATAAATCGTTCATGTGCTCAAAACTGTCAGATAATATGATCAGACGTACCGAGAAGCAAATACAAGCTACAGCCAGGAGGTGCTGAACTGCCGTCAAATCTGGTCAATCACTGGTCAGATTGCCATTCCATGTTTGTTTGTTTTTTTTGTTTTTTTACTCTACATTCATGTCGGTGTCTAATTTTGAAATGGATTTGACCACATTATATCATTTCCCTCGTTTTTTCAAGCTTTTCCTTGTTTTTTGCTCATGTTAAATCAAAAGGGGATTTTCACTAAATGTGGACGACACCGGGAAAATATCACAATTAGCACCGGGTCTCCACAAGGATGTGTTTTGAGTCCCCTATTGTTCACACTCTACACATCAGATTGCTCCACGACTCATCTCTCAAATACCATCATAAAGTTTGCAGATGACACCACCGTGGTTGGACTCATCTCAAGGGGCGATGAGTCGAATTACAGAGATGAAGTACTCAGACTGACGGAATGGTGTTCAGTAAACAACCTCCAACTGAACACCACAAAAACTAAAGAACTTGTTCTGGACTTCAGGAAGAGCAGAGTAGACCCGGCCCCAATTTACATTCTTGGGAACCGTGTGGAGAGGGTTCACTCCATGAGGTTTCTGGGGGTGCAGATCTCTGATGATCTCTCCTGGTCTGCAAACACCATGGCGGTGGTAAAAAAGGCTCAGCAGCGTCTTCACTTTCTGAGAGTGCTCAGAAGGAACAACCTGGAGGAGAGGCTGCTGGTGACATTTTACAGAGCCACCATAGAGAGTATCCTAGCGTACGGCATAACAACATGGTATGCAGGGTGCTCAGTTGCAGACAGGAAAGCACTGCAGAGGGTCATCAACACAGCCCAGAATATCACTGGCTGCTCTCTGCCCAGCCTGGAGGTCATTGCCAACTCTC
>JAQMCW010000001.1:12495542-12509102 GCA_030068335.1 Chrysichthys cranchii
GTGGCACTCTAATTTCGTTGTACCTGGTACAATGACAATAAAGGCTATTCTATTCTATTCTATTCTATTCTATTCTATTCTATTCTATTCTATTCTAAAATAACAACCCGCACTAAACTGAACAGCAAACGAATGCGGATGTGATGAAACGTGATGAAAAAGTTTCCTGCGCCGGTGGTTCATTATATCCGATCCGCTCCGTGCCCCATCACGTTTTATCTTTTTATCCCAAACCCCTGAGCAAATATGTAGCATATGAGTTTCATTTCCCTAATGCTCTAGTTTTATGTTAGTTTTGGCTCATTAGCTCTATGTGAAAGTTTGATAATGATACGATAGGAGACGGCCAATGGGACGTTTGACTGGAAGGCTTGTAGCATGTTTTCATTGTAAAAATTAGCAGTGAAATCAGAGAATATCAGATATCAAGTCAGCTACTCCTGCAGCTGAGCCGAAACCCTGACGAGCTCGCTTTCATTTCGGGTCAGCTCGCAGTCTCCTCCGTGTAGTCACTTCATTACTTCCTAAAGCTCTGTCTTCACCATTGAGAGATCAAGCTGTGGTAATGGAGACTCTCCTGCAGGTGTACGTGCTGTTCCTAAAAGTGTGTTTCCAATCATTTAAAAAAATATATCTCCAAGTGCATGTGTTTATGGTGTTAAAGGTTCCCCTGACAAACTCCGTTTTGAGTTGATGGGTCAGGAGTGTGACTCTGCTAAAGCCATCCAAGAGCTTCTCTCTCAAATGTATTATGAGCACAAATGTGTCAGTCAGCCTGAGGAAACTTAAACACTTGTTAGACCATGAAACCTGCGACACTACAATTCAAGTCGATTCAATTTCATGCCTTAACTGAGTGAGAGAAAGCATATGATGGCAGAACACAGAGTGCTTTATGAATTGTTGTGGTTTTTTTTTTCTTTTTAATGTCTAAAGTTATTCTTGACATAGTCAGTGTTTGATTCAAATGGTCACTATTTGATTCAACATTTGAGCCCATAGTTGTTTTTCACTTCATTCATATTTAACAATATTTTATCATCAGAGGAACACATTTGCCGCTAAGGCCCCTTTGTGCGATCAGTGTCACATGGGAAAGCCTAATTTACCTGTGGACGGCATATAAATCAGTATCATCTACAAAACATACTCATTCAACTTCAGAAATAGATGGACATAGCATGTGCAGGTAGGTAGATAATCACAGAGAAACATATTCAGAGTTAGTCCTGCCCTTAAAACATGCACATAGCCATCCATAGTCCCTTCTGTACCACTTGTGGCACGTAGGTGCGTCAAGCGGACCACGTGGGGCCCAGCCGACGTGTCATGGCTGGATGCATTTTACAGGGCGAGTTCGCCAGACCCACACCTAACCCTCCCCTAACACAGGGCTCGGGATCACGCAACAAAAAGGCAGACAACCAATAACACTCACAACTACGAACAATTTGAGTAGCCAATACACCTAATGCACATGTCTTTGGACTGTGGGAGGAAACCGGAGTACCCGGAGGAAACCTACGCGGACACGGGGAGAACATGCAAACTCCACACAGAAAGGCACCCGCACTGAGCCTTCGTGCTGTGAGGCGACAGTGCTAACCACTCAGCCACCATGCCGCCCCATGCACATATAACATACACAATATTATATAATGGGTCTTTATACTTTTGCAAACTGCAAAAGAAACAAAAGAGAAAAAAAAAAAAAAAAAACACATGCAGGAGGGAATGAAATGAAAAGAATTGATCTGCAACATCGGGTTTTTTTTTTCTAATGACAGGGTGCAGGACACTTATAAGCCACAGAAATATGACCACATGATAATCACAAGTGAAAACACGTGACGTCATCCTGAACAGAGGTGGAAACGGAGCGAGGTGAAACGAGACTGGTGCCTCTGTCCCCTGCTGGTGTGTGCTTGATCTGACAAGGTCACATGCAGTTCACGGTGTAGTGAGGTCGTGAATGTGACTGAACCTGGAGGAGTTTCTGGAGTGCAAGTTTGACGGGAAGGATTGTGAATAAACAGGTCTTAATGCACAGATGTCTGAGATGAAGCGTACTGTACAGATCGAATCTGAAGTTCTTTTCACCCTGGATCACAAATTTCAAACCGGTAGGGGTAACTGGATGGAACACAAGAAAACTGCAGGCTTGTGCGCACACACACACACACACACACACACACACACACACACACACACACACACACACACACACACACACATTTGTACACTTACACACACCTGGGGCAAATTAGGGTCTACATCCTGTGTAAAGGGAATCTCACCATTTAGTTGATCTTTTATACAACCATTTGATCAAGTCCACTTTTTTCCTAGCCACAGTTTGACTCTGACATCATCGTTTTCAAACTGGATTCCATGCTTCAGCGAGATTATTCAATAAAAGACTTACAGCCACAGTGAGGATATCAAACTCAAAAGCCGCACCATATAATAATAAACCATACACAACCCAAGATACACTAAGGGGCAAAAGAACTGTGCAGTAGCTGGAATAACCCATGTTACCCTGTTAACATTACACAGAATTAAACTTGCCCAGGACAAAGTTTGCATACATACTGGAACAAAGAAGTGTCCAATTAAGGCTGAGTGATTATTGAAAACTGTATATATATATATATATATATAAAGATCAGGTAACTCCAGAGCAGAATAAAATGATCCACACATGCTGCAGTGAGGTAGAACAGACAATTCAGGATCATATGCAACAAATTATCAGGCATGACATACAGGCAGTAAACTTTCATCTGCATCGCAGTGACTGGTGACCTGGGATCCTGCTGTGCAGCATAATCTATAAGGCACTTTACAAGAGCATGGCATGCCCAAGCCGTTACGCTTAACACAAGACAGCAGGACCACCCTGGTGCTCTGAACACCAAGACGGGAGTCACATAACCAAAGCTGAAACCAGATATGACACATTCGCTGCTACTGACGAAGGAACTTTAACATGTTAAAGACCTGGAGAAGACAGTTCACTGTCTTGGGAGTAAATGGTGTCAGGTTTCATTGCATTATTCAACAACAAGGGATAAACTAGCAGGGTGAATCAGGTCAGGTCTTACGGTCTTCTGGCATACTCTATACACTAAGAAAATTACTAAAAGATTTCCTTTATTTATCTGTTTAACATGCCATTCACCAAACCAAAAGAGATTTATGTGAAAACGTTCCATATGTTTGTTTTTGAGGTCTACCACATGCAGGCATCTATATCTCTAGTAGACCGTCAAAGCCTATTTTCCATGAAAATCACAGTGGCTCAGCGAAATCGGGACCAAGAAAACGGAGCTCATCCATCCAAAAGTAATCCCTTTACTAAACCACGGGGTTGTACACGGCGCTCAAAAACAGATCAGCTGGGATATGTGTCCCCAAAGAAACATGTAATGCTTTTATCGCCATAAGCCAGAAGATAAACATTGTGCCACAAGATCTCCTTCTAAAAAGCTCACACGCAATCCAAGCCAGAAAGCAGCAAGGAATTTAAAAGACTAATACGGAAACTAAAAGAAGGATCAGAGGCGAGAAGGGAAAGAGAAAAAACTCTTTCAACAGGAATAATGTGCACAATAATAAGCTGCGCACAAATGACAACAAAGCTAAAATATCCGCAATGTCAGAAATCTGGCCAAAAAAAAAAAAAGCTCTGAGTAAAGTAAGACACAAAATGTTTTATTAGTCTGATCAGCAGACGGACATACCAAAAATATCAGCAATCAATCACTGACAATAAAAAATACCATGCGGCAACTAATTAAGCTGTTCGTAAATGACATCAACTATAGGGCGACCAAATTTTGGTCCTCGAAAAAGAGGATACTGGGGTCAGGATGGCAGCATGGGGCGAATGGACACCCGCAAAATGAATGGTGAATACAGAAAACACAACACGAATCCTGGACATTTTCTGAGATTTATGAATCTCGCCTCGGATGTATGTTTATGTCGCTTAAAAAAAACAGGACGTGTGCTCACCCTAAGCAACAACCTTGACTAAAAATGCAAAAGAGTAAATACATAGGACAAAAGAAAACATCAGATTTATCATTTAGAAACAATTAAAAGTGTCAGTGGGCAGCACAACAAAAACGAACGAAAACGAAGTGTGTAATATACATTACATTTATGTGACCAGTCACCATGATCCTACATTAAGATCCTACATAAGAATATCTGTTACTTTACACTTTTGTCTTAGATATGCACAAAGGTGGGAGAGTTTCAAAATTCAGCTCGGTTTCACTCTGCTTTAATGAACACTGACATCTAGTGTTCAGGTGGGTGAGCTGAAAGATGTTAGCAGGCCTTAAAACCTTTAACATTTTCTGAGCATCTTCATTAGAATACGAGTCCAAGTGGTTTGATTTTGGAAAGTAAACATAAACATAAGAGCCAAACCACAGCACAAGACCACCCGGCAGAAAATAGTTAGAAAAGTGCATAATTGAGATCTTTTTTCTTTTTTTTTTTTAAACTTGCATCTTTCTATTGATATAGAGGACTCCAGTAAAGTGAGGTCCTGGACTAATATTAAAGCATACCAAACAGCGCGACCTCATCAAGCTCGTGTCATATTTGACCACTTAAACAGTAGGTGTTTAGAAAGTCCAAGGCATAGACACCCTGTAAAGACCACTATCAATACTACAATAAGACAGTAACTCTATTATAGCTGTAGAAAAAGCAGCAACTGATTACCGATAATATCTCATGCTCTTACGAGACACTTTAAACAGCACACTTGTGCATTTAGTGCAGGATCTAGCGCTGGATGCTGGAGGAACATCTGTGAATGGCTGATATTATTGAGGTATCATGGTTGTAGAATTACAATCAGTAATGCATACAAGTCCATTACATGTCTACTGCCTGACTGATATTGCACCCGACCCCCACACCTCACCTGGTGCATTTGGTGAGCCCACAAGATGGCTCCACATCACCATTTCAGGCTTAGCTGATTGGTTTATGTGCACGGTCTGGTCACCAGAACCTTACCTGTGAACACCACCCTCAGGCCTGGCCTGAGGTGTGGGTCACAGTAATCCTAACCTGGGCTGGGTACACTATGCCTTTGATTTTACCTTCCCTGGAAGTCATTCGGATCACTTTTTGTCCGCTCTCCCCCCTCAGATCTGGTCACCACACGTGGCCCTACGTTGAGCTTTAAGCTCCAGGAGACACGGACCTGATATTCACTGAAGGTCTCAACCCACGAAGAGCTGTTGTATAAAGTTCTCATTATTATGTGAATACCTGATAATGATACTTGTAACTGAGCCTGCTCTCTAAGTTATGTGAAACAGCAGTGGAAAGATGGTGGTGTGTGTGCTTTAAGACAAGTTGTATCCTGTGTGCCAAAGCTTTCTCTGCACAGGATTTTAGCACATTATCGGACACTCACACTGACTGCCTTTTCGGCATAAGGGTTGAGATAAATACATGAGATTGTCATATATGACCCAATACATCTATGCAAACCTTCGTGGACAGTATTATGAAACCCTATATATAACCTGAACCCAGATGAAACAGTGCAACTTTTCCCACGACTCTAAATCAAAAATTTCAAATTTCAGCTTCTGCGCCATGACTGCATGGTACCTTTTCTCACAATCTATCCAACGATCAAAGCTTTTAAGTTGCAATATTTTCTCCACTCATGTTCAGACAAATCTTTTTACTGGATTCTTGTGGCCCATTTCCATAATCTGGCTTTTATCTTCAGGCACCAAATTGCACCTTGCACAAGATGAGGCATAATCAGATCACAAAAGACAGGGCTGTCTTAATACAAATGAGAAGAAAAATGCCGTCTAGGTAAACTATCCTCTAACATAACATACAGGCTCAGTACTACTGTACTGACATCCTGTATAGTGACTTGTCCAGGAGTCTGTCAGGGGTTTTACTGGGATCTTTTAATAATACAGGGTGAGATGTGTTTGGCTGGTGACACCAGGGTCTAAAACGAGGAGTCTCACATCCATAAGCATGAGAGTGCAATGTTTATGGAATATTTAACCACATCATAATCTCAACAATCCTCATATGATACAGAATTCATAATCTCCTATAAATCCTGGCCCAGATTCAGACACTGTGGACTCATCCACTGCACAGAACAGCACAGCACATTAATATTTTTAGATGCTCTGTCATGTTTTGCTTACAAATGCTGGCCTGCAAGCATTGCTAAAGCACTGTTGCAGTCTAGTTGTCTAATAAGAATCTCTTTTCATTACCACGGCAAAGGAAGTGGGTTTCTAATTTATTTGCGTTTGCAGTACATTCAAATCTGTACTGTATAAAATAGTAGGAGAAATGCTAAAACGAATTAAAGCCTTCAATCAAATGAATGCTTGTGATATTTTATTCATTACCAACTGACCTGACTGCGAGGCATAGGATATGCAACAAAACAATAAAATGTTTCAATAATGCAGCTCACTGGCTCACCCAAAACAGGAGGAATCTCACATAATTTCATATTCCAATAATTATAATATCTGTAATATTTTTACATGGGGTTTAATAAATGGTCAGAACACAGCAAGAGTGCACAAAGGCCAACTAGATTAAAATGTTGGTCTAAATGCTTGCTACATAAATAGCTAAAATCCTGACTATATGAAAACCTTTTTGATAAAACCACAAATGTGATTCGATCATGTATAAAGCCAGAGATGTTTTGGGTATAAGAGACCCAGCTTCGGAATATTTCAATGCCAAATGACCAGAAACCCACTTGGGGAGAGAGTAGAGGAGTCTAAAGTCCAAGAAACATGAGAAGCAATGATAAAAGAAATAGATGAGCATTCACTACAGTGTCAAAACCTCGACAATCCATTTGTCACAACGTCTGACCTTCGTCCTAATGGTCATTTGTCATAACGTTACATCTTAAGGGGGAGAAAGATGACTCTGCCCGCTATAAACGCCTCCACAGTTGGTACTGCGATCCAGCCAAGTGATAAATCTGCTCCTAACCTGCTTTCATCCATGTTTAGGAGACTGACGATGGAGTAAAGAGCTACAGAATGAGCGAGATCTGCCTTGGCTATTCTCTTGAAACTTAGCAGGCCAGCAGTTCCAGATTGTAAAGAGAAAACCAAAAAAAAAAAATCATTGTGATAGCTAAGAGAACATTTTCCCTTTATTATGACTCACCAAAAGGAAAATCTGCTTATTAGCAGCAAAAGTGATTAGTCTTAATTCCCCTCAATGCCAGGTGAGCATGAAACGTGCTCTGATCCCTTCTGTGATTACACTAGACCACCCAGCAGCAAAACACCAGCAGCTTGAATCATTGTGCTTAAGTCATGTCCAATTTTTCTGCTTTTCAGTATTGTTGCTGAAATATCCCACTTAGCCGCCAATTTTCATATCCTCAGGGGTTAACATTCGAGTATGCTTAATATAAGGGTGATCGCTCTGTCAGGAAAAGCATGTTTTCTCAATGCAGCACTTTCCTTAATCTACGCGCTCACCTGATATACCTTCAGAACTCCCAAATCCAGAGCCAAACCACTTGCACAAGACCACCAGGCAGAAATTTGTCAAAAAGGCACATGCTTGAGCTCCCATTATCCCACGAAACAAGCTGAAAAAAAATGCTAATTGAGATTGAGATGGAACCCAAGAGAGAGTAAGGTTTTGTTTAAGTACATAACTCTTATTTTGCGCCGCGAGCATGATTTTCAGCTTGGAAGCACATCAGGCTATTTTTCAATTTTGCGGTCGAGAGACGAGAACATTCGCCGACTAGCACTTTGAGAGGTAGCACTTTGCGCGCTGCGCCTAGATGAAATCTCACCATCGCTGACGGTGAGTTTGTGTGGCCTGATTATGCGCTCTCTGCATGAACTTCATTTGTTTCTGTTTACGCTCGGTGAAGCCACGGAATAGTTCCAGTAAACGCTTACTGCAGAAGGAGAGGAAAAGAAGTGACCTTCGTTCCAGAAGGGTGCAATCTGATTCCAGGCACAGTGAGGAACTCGGAAAGCCAGACTCGGTAACCTAACATCCTCCCTCCTGGAAACAAGGCTCTGAATTCAAGTAGCAGACAAGCTCCTCTGGGAAAGCTCCACAAATGAATATTGGGAGCAGACACCATAAAGTGAACTTCAAAATGATTGGAAACCACAAAAAGGGGTGATTCTTAACTTTCTTTCTTTCTTTCTTTCTTTCTTTCTTTCTGTCTTTTGGAACTACTGCAACCAGCAGTAATGTTCCTGTAAAATCTGGAGTTACTGTTTTTGCTTTCTATAAAAAATAAGTTGCTCCCCTCTATTAGAATCTGATGCTAAAATTTGTATGCTTTAGTACATGCCTAGAAGGTTTCAGTCATCCCCAGAAGTATTGGCACCCTTGTAAAGATGGGTAAAAAGCTTTGGGGGAAAATATTTTTTGGGTAAATTAGCTTAATCAAATATAGATTCAAGGGCAGCACAGTGGCTAAGAAACGAGTTTGCATCAACATCATTAGGAAATCATGTCAAATCAAGTCATCTTTATTTATAAAGAACAAGAAGTGTCTGTCAAAGTGCTGAACAGTAAGAAGGACTAAAAGTAAGACAGACAGTTAATTAGGAAGGAAAAGGACAAACAGCAATAAACTAAAAGACCATAGTTGCCTCACAGCAAAAAGGTTCTGAGTTCGAGCCCCGGGTTTGACACGGGTGCCTTTCTGTATTTTTCATGTTCTTCCCATATCCATGTGAGTTTCCTCCAGTTACTCTGGTTTCTTCCCGCAGGATTAGGTTAATTGGCTACTCTAAATTGCCCCTAGGTGTGAATGTGAGTGTGAATGGCTGTCTCTGTGTGTTGCCCTGCAGTGGATTGATGACCTGCCCAGGATAGTAAGGCTTTGCAAGAGCGCGGAAAATGGCAACTATTGCTTCGCGACCTTGGCGTGCTTGCACGAGTCTTTTTATAGCTCCTACAATCAATCCCAATCCGGTACACCTGTCGCCACCCATGTGACGTACCGTGGCGTTGTGGAAGAAAACCAGGTAGTAGTCTTTAGCGCGTGAGTTCTCTGACTTGCGCCACTGTTGGGATTGCTCAGAACAGGTGCGCTGCACACGCGCTCTGCAAAGGCAAATTCATGACAGTTTTATGGATTTTGACTTTATATTTTGTATTCATCATTTTTATATAAATATTTCTGGGTTGTGGAACGAATTATCTGAGTTTCCAGCATTTCTTATGGGGAAACCCGCTTTGACATACGAGTGCTTTGGATTATAAGCACATCTCCGGGACAAATTTTGGTCGCAATGAAAGGTTCCACTGTATCATCAAGGCCACAGTTCTAAAATGTCACAGTTATTGATACGCCTAGAAGTTCATATGAACACAATGTAACGTTATCATTTTCCTCTTTGAATTTCACCTAAAAAATGAAAACGTTTTGCATACTCGTCATGGTTAGCTAGCTCTCGTATGCTTGAGGAATTGTAACACCAAAGGAAAAAAAAAATTTTTTTTGAATAGTGTGCTAAACCAACTTTTTTCATCTTTGTCAGGCTATGAGCAGAAAAAAAAATCCTGAAGAAAAAATACCTAGATGAGAGTTTTTTCCAGGTAGGAATGATCTAGACTTTATGGGTTTGGGTGCCATCATTGCTTAAATTTCTCTCAACAATCTTCTTGGCTTTACTGACGGCAAGCATCGCTCTAGTGGCTTCGACCCAATCGTGGATCAAATGAACCCCTGGTTTCAGCAATATGTTAATGTTAATAACTGTTAATGTCACAAGCCTCTTCTATCACTTTGTACGTCATATCCGTGTGTGTTGTTTGCAGGTACAAATGTTAGTATTCACATCAAGCAGGTGGTTCAGGTCAGTATCTCTGCAGACCAATTCATTTCTCATTATATGAGTAAATGTGTAATTCTATACTTAACAATAAATGGCTCGATCAGGAGATAAACTTATTTGCACGGTGTTAAGGTTTCTAAAAAAGGCAATTGCATGGGGAATGCCTGTAGGAATACTTCCCACAGTGGCTTATCAACTTTAACCAATGCAACACAGGACTTTTATTAAAAAGACAAACTTAATTATAGCAACAAAAATAAAATCGAAAATAAAATACAAAAGCAAATGAAGCCTAAAGGATGACATGTTGGATTGTAAAAAATACAAAGCAAGAAAAGGACCGTTTTCTGCTTATGTAAAATAATCACTATTAAAGTATTTAATAAAACAAATTGTTCTTAAATTGGTGGAATAATTTATGCAAAAAAAGAGAAGAAATTTGCGATCATTTGAGCCATTATTGTACAGCAGTACACGGTGTCTTCCCCTCTGTTTCGGTCTGTTTTGCTCATAAGCTTGAAAACAAAATGAAAAACAGGAGATAATTCATATTTGATTATTTATTTTTATAATCATAGGATGCAGTTCATTCAGTTTACCTCTTTCAAACTGGATGACTGCATCTTTATTTACTCAGGCACTTACAGTACTTACAACCTGTGAGGGAAAAAACCCAACATGAGAGGCAAATGTTTTTTCATAGTAACGTATTACCAAACTGCTTCACATATTCACAGCAATCCTCTCTGGTTTGTGGAGACTAACCACATAGTGGGCTCTCTATAAACTCAGTGCCAGCACCCATGATGCACTGGGGTTAGACCACATAAAGCACCAAACACACACCACGAATGAAACAGAACATTACAAGCCCTGAACGCCAGAGCGTTTCCAGCAATGCACACCGATTTCCAACTCGCTCCGCAGAATTCTGCACTCCTCTGCAGCTGTGCTACAAAGGCCCTTGTTTGCCATGAGCCACACATGTTCTGACCAAGCTAAATAGTATCCAGATCAAATCAAGCACAGAAATAATGCCTGGCCAAGCTTGAGCTAAGACAGAGCTACCAGCTGCTCCTGAATAATTCATTCATGTTTTCAGCTCCATTTTCAACAAGGACACACAAAGTCATTGATGCTAATGATGCACCATGGTGCAACGTTACCTCCAACCATTCCTCTGTAGCCCAATTTTTCTATTATGGTTACTGCAGGAAAGCATATAAAAAGCTCCATGTTCGGTCTATGTTGCCATATATGACTCATACCCGGTATAAATTGCAACACAGTATTTAATGTTTGAGTGGAGATGTTCACTGCTTTATCATGATCTGGGGTTCTGATGCCTATCCCAAAAACGCCGGGTGTGAGGCAGGAGTCCACAAAACGGGTTCCAGTTATTTTGGAGAGTCTAGCGATGTGAAGTCTACAATCTGCCCTGTGAGCAGGGCTAGTCTGGGTCAGTAGTTTTGGCATGGGGTCTATGGCTAAGCCCTAAGTAACTGACAACCAATTTATTGATGATGGTTAAAAAACAACAAGCTAAAGAATTCAGAACAAGCTAAAGTTTTCCCGTTGTGCAAAAAGGATTAAATTACGTCACCTTGTCCATTATCCAAGCTGAAATTGTCCTCAATATGTCCTCAATAGTTCTATCCAGATGAAGTCACTTCTCCTTCATGGTGCATTGTGATAGATTCGCTTTCTTGAATGCTAAGGACATCTTTATTTAATAAATATGTTGATTACGCTTTTGGCATTATGTCAAGGTTATATTTAAAGAAAAGACACGAGATGCAAGATGAAAATCCACCAACCCATCAAGAGCAAAGCAGTATAATGCGAAAGGATGCTTATACAGTATATTTAGACAGGTCAGAAACAGAGTATAGGTTTAATGGACAAAGTGTATAAGGTAAACTCAGATGCAGATGCAGTAACATCACTTGGAATATCAAATGACTCGAAGGTTTTCCGTTCTGGATTTCCAGGAGAAACCTCCCCATGTATTTTTCACACAGACGGCATAGAAGGTCTTGAATGCCAGAGAAGAAAGATGCAGAGCACCGAATACAATCTTCAGCAGCTGCTCTTCAGTCTTTACCTCATCCCATGAATGTATTTATTCTCACATAATTCTTAGGAGCAGATTTTTTTTTTTTTTTTTTTTTTTTTAAAAGAGATTATAAATGACACCCTTTTTGGATTCTTTGGTGTGCTGTATAATGGCAGACTAATACTGGGATTGGCTGTTAGAGCAGAAATATGGGGGATTGTGTAGGCCAACTGGCAGACGAGGCCAAAGGGAAACCCCCAGGTACTTCTAACAGCCAGGTCAGGCCTGCCTGTAGCACATGATATCAAGGTCATTCCTCTTAAAAAAGGGCTAAATCAGGCATTATTGGGCAGTGTCACCGTTTAGGAGTTTTATCCAAACACAGGTGAACCATGTGGGACTGGTAACATACAGCTAGTAAGTCATGACTGATATCTTACCTTGATGATGAGCTTTGACAGACACTTATTATGTAACGCTGCAGGATTAGGATAGAAAGACCGAGTAAAGAAAGTTTCGAAAGTTGCATTTCTTAACGCTTGACCATCCATCCATCCAGAAAGCAGCACAAGGCCATTGCTCGTCAGCGCTTGCAGACTGAAATGAGCTGTGTATTGAATGCCAAGGAGGTGGAAGTGTGAGCTGGCCAAGGTTATGCTCATTAAAGTGAAGAGAAAAACAATTAGAGCAACAGTGTTTCAGTCCCACACACCACCGTGATCTAAACTTCCTGTGAAATTTTAACTAAGGGAATAAAAGGTCTTCTCATGCAGATATCGCAGATAGGGAGGGAGATTTGCTTGGCGTTACTTGTATAGTATTACTCTTGGCTACAACAGAGAAGCAGCTCTACGCTATACAAGCGCTAGAGATACATTACCTTTACCCATGCTGAGATAGATACTGATAAGTAACATAAAATGTCCTTATTGTGCTTAGCCTTGAGGCAGACACAGTAGATCACCCCAGTGCTGTTGAATTCTCCATTCTGATTGGTCAGAAGGTGTTGAATTTGCTATTAAAGCAGCTCTGACAATAGTCCCAACAGTGATTCAAATGATTTATGGGTTTAAATTAATACACTTTTTCTACATGCAGTTGTTTTTGGAGGAGCAGCTCATTCATAGGGGCTTCTACGTCTATGAGCTTCTTCAATGGTCGACAGTACATCTACAATCAAAGGCTAATAATAAACAAAAAAAATGGTGAATGTTTTTGTAAGGAAACATTTATTTATTTAACATTCTTGGAAGGAGTCTCGGGTGTCGGTCTTTTGTAACCTTCAGTTTTTTAAATTTCCATTACAGTCGATCCTGTCATCTACGGACACCACATTAACGGATATCGGATGCAACGGACAACATCCGCCGGTCTGAATACATATGCCAGAATGTCCGGTATGAAAGTTTAAAAATCCCGGGCGTTCCCATCTGAGTCCTGTAGTTCAGCAATTGGCTGCTAGGTGGCAGTGGCGTGCGTGTTACTAGTTGTTTACAAGTGTCGGTTGAGCTGTGGTCGTTGTGAAGCTATACTGTTTTTTTCCGTGATTATTTGGTGTTTTTCTGCCCAGTGCCATCATTATGCCGCCCAAAGATAAGTCTAGTGGTAAAAGAAAGCATCTCAATCTTAGTA
>JAQMCW010000001.1:12509963-12524475 GCA_030068335.1 Chrysichthys cranchii
GTACAGTACTTGGGGAGCACTTTTATGGACCTTAGTGGTGTTTTTCCTTGGATTTCCACTATTTTAACCCCCCCCCCCACACACACACATACACACACACACACACACACACACACACATACCCCTTCACATCATTGGACTATTCACGTCAACGGACAGCTTCTCCCCTAATTAGTCCGTTAATGTGAGGATCGATTGTATTTGTAAAATCTACAGGACAAGGGACTGCTGTTTCTCAGTATCTGCATTTAAAGTCAGCTGTTAAAGGAACGATTGCTTGTCGCTGCTTTGTGTAAACGGTAACAGGAACTAACTTGACTCAAGGACATTCTACAACATTAACTGTAAGTGAATGGTCAATAAATTAATAAATTCACAACAGTAATCATGAGCAAATCACTTCAGAACCCTGTCCTGCTTTAATCCTTACCCATGAGTGCTTAAATATTCTGCTCTGAAATTCATATCCAACTGATATCCACTGCACATGAATTACAAAAACAGCACGAAAGACATACGTTTACATCCCAGTTCTCTCAAATAACAGTGATTACACCATTTTAAAAACAGAATGACTTTTTCAAAACACTATGACATTTTTTTTATTAATGCAATGCCCGTCCTATCAAAAGCATACGTTTATACAGAAGTTTAAAGAAAGCAAGGCTGTTCGTGATTGTCCTCCCAGAGGAGCCATCCCTCCCATCGTAAACATTTCATAGTCACAGCCAGAGGATATCCAGTCAGAGGATGAGGCGATACTGTGCCACCCATTTCAACCTGCAGAGCTCCAGCAGAGCATGAAGGATGTGTGTGGCTTATTTAGCTTCAGTGATAGCGCGTTTATCTGATAAAACTAGCATAGCCTCCAGTGTTCATGCACAGCATTCTACAAACACAGGAAATGAAAGAGTGCAGGAAATGACAAGCTAAACGGCAGTCTTTGATAATAAAGAAAAAGACATATAAGCTAATACAGCGAGTGATCTGCTAAAATACAATAGAGTGTTGTGACTTAAAGCCTTTTTTTTCTTTATTTCGAAAGGTCAGTTCCTTGTAATTATTTCTCCATTAATCCCCCTGTGCCAACAACATTCCCTACCAAATGGTCATTAAATGTCCTGCTTGACCCAGATAGCCAATGAAAATGTGTTTTTTCTCTCCAAGTTCACTTCCTCCAGGTCACGCCAGAGTAACAAGCCAAGGTCGCAGAGGCTGCTAGTCTCCTCTGTAGTCCGGCGCTACAGCCCTAAAAACAAGCCCATGAATCAAGACACTGAATACTTCTGAAGCTGCAAAGGATGTTCAAGGCAACAGCTAATTTCTCTGGCACTGTGGTAAAGCTAATAATTGTTCAAGAGTTCTAGGACTTGAGGCGGCGCAACATTACATCAAGTTCTACAGCCAAATGCCAAGTGAAACATTGCTTCACTGAGCACTGATTTCAGCTATATTATACTATTTGCGAAAAACAAAAAACCCATTAAAATTCCCTTAAATTAATAATTTTGGCATAACTATACACGCATACACGATGTCAGGAACATGTTAGGAATTTAAAATATAAAAGAATTTCGATTTATTTTTGATATTTAACCAAATGTGGTCACGGCACAATTCCATCCATCCATATGGATTATTTAGTAAGGGTCACAGCGGTACCGGAGCCAATTCCAGATGACTTTGGTGCGAGGTGGGAGTACATCCTGGACAGGACATCAGTCTTTTGCAGGGCCAGTTGACCTAATCTGCATGTCTTTGGGCTGTGGGAGGAAACCTGAGTACCTGAAGGAGACCGAAAAGCTTTCGAACCCATGACCGTTCGAACCCAGAGGCTTCCTGCTGTGAAGTGACCGTGATAACCACTGCACCAACTGCATGATGATGTGCACAATACAGTTTTTATTCTTACTGTAATACCTCAGAAACAACAGTCTGAGTCACAGATATCTCGGATGCATCCCAAACCAAACACGAAACGGTATGCCAGTACACGCAGAGTGTGTAGTACACACTATGAGACGGAGCCTTACTTGTGTATTGACTTGCCACTCGATTATCAGATTAATCCGGATGGTTAGGAAGGGTGTACTAATTCACACTATGGACTTTTCCTCTGTGAGCAGCTTGCAGTAGTAGTTTATTCATCGCTGAAGGTTCCAATCTCCCAGATCCCCAGATTTTACATCTAACTGTAACACTGCAATAATAAGGGACCTTGACTGAGGCAATTCAGTCTAAAATTGCACAAATTAAATAGTGGCATTATAGCATTAAAAACATAATGAGGTCCACAGCTGGAACGTATTTGCTCCAAGTAGGTGGCAGCGAAGTTCATGACATTTGAAGATTATGTCATTATTATGTCTTAATATGTTCCTTTTTTGCCACCCATACAGAATACGAACAATTATATGGTCTCATTTTAACTGGACACATGATTCTAATTAATTCTGAAAAACCTTTTTCTTCATGTCAGGGGGGGCAAAAATCCCAGTTTTTATATTTGATGACTCAGCCATCAAAAGGTGATTAAATATTTCTTTAATGGCAAGACTAAATGAAGAGAGCCTTTATGTGAAAGTGAAGGGTGGCCAGTTTCATTTCAGGATGAGATTCAATGCAAGACGTGCCTTCTATGTCGCCAAAAAAGCAAACATAAGCAATTGCAGAATGAAAGACAAAAGTGTGATTTATTATGCAATACAAACCACTTCAATGAATTTTTAAAAAAAAAGACCCTTCTAAGGCATTAAACAAAAAAAGAAAAATCAAATAATTTAAACAAAATAACTTAAAGCAGTGTGGTAAAAAGGTAGTAAAGGATCTCTGAAACGTAAACTTTGTCTTTGCATCAATCATGTGCGATCATGCAATGATTACATAACACAAATGGGTGACGAATGGATTTAGGAAGCAGCTGGACTGTTCCTAAGTGGGTCTCATAGAGCTGAGTAAAAGGGTCAGGTCACCCAGATGTCAGACCTTCCCCTGCATGTGCGTCATACGCTCTTCCCATCTGTTCTTCTTCACTACGTTCACATCCATGCAACAGTCACTGTTGTCACTGGCAGCTGCGTGGAACCATGTTTGCGGTCATTGAGATTTTTATGATATGCCAGGTGATCGCAATAACAAACTATGCACACTATGAGGCAACAGGCATCACTAGTCATAAAGGACACACTGTTTATAATAAAAATGTCCTCGGAATGATTGGCAAGGATGTCAAACAGCAGGTAAAAGACCATCAAGTAAAAATTCAGACACTTACAGAGTCCTCAGACTTGTGGCTTGCAGGACCTTCGTTCAGGACATCATCGAGGAGGTCGTCCCGACGGCTCAGGGTGAACTCACGGATGAAAACCGCTTCTCCATCACTAGCATCCACCAACATCTGAGAACAAGAAGACATGTTATTGTAGGTTATGTTCCCTAAACATTATGTCTTGTATAATGCTTTAAAAGCCAGTTGAATTAGCTCCTATTAAATCTTCCATGTTGTAGGATCCAGTGACTGAGGTGGAAGAACACTGGCAGGGTTACTTTTCTGAAGAAATGATGAGAAACAAGTAAAGAAAGTATGAATAGAAATCGGATCTGAATGGATAGAATGGATCTGTCTGGGATCCATTAGGCCTTGTTAAATATTTGTCCAGTGCCCGTTATGGACAGTGAAAACAATGTAAGTTCTGCGTTAAAGGCTAACACCACCGTTTTTATCTCCCACTCCTCTAGTGTCCCACAAGAGCAGTGTATTATTTCTAGCATTTCAGGCACATTAAAATGGATTTTCAAGCTGTTTGCTTCACTAAACGGTTTATGTTATGTGGTCAGCCCCTGCTGTGCTGGGTGTCCCTTTTGTGTTTGAAAAAACTTCCTGTATTAAAAGTCACACCAGGGGAGAACTTGGACAGTGCCCATTAACAACAGTAATCATTCTCAAGGATGCACAAGCTCATGGGCTCCGGCCTCAACTGCTCTCCTAGGGCCATAAACGCCCCATAATGAAGGAGGTCAGTTGTGGGGCTTGGAGGGTCTGTGCCAAGCTGGGGCGTGCGGGGACTATATGGGGGCAAGCGGGAGGCTCCTTCAAATCTTCTAAGAAATGTCTTCAAAATATGGGCCAAAGAAGCCTGAGTAAAAATAACAGCTCAAATATGTGCTAATACTCAAAGCTCAACACTATTTGGTTAGCAAGGGATTCTGTATTTACCAAATCATTTCTCTGGCAAGGGACTGCAGAGCAATCGGAAGCGGACGCTTTAAATTCTTTAAAACGCTACTACTACTTTGGAGAAACCTTGCAAGTGAATAAATGTACAAGACATTACCACAATAATAACCCATTAGGGCGCGAGGAGTGTGGCTAATACAGGAAGTCAGCCAAGTATGTGAGTCCCATAATGATGGGGCACATTTTATTGTTAATTTACAAGAGCATAGTTCTTCGTCTGCATTTCGAATTTTGATTTGAAATATTTTTAATAGGTAACCGATATCATTTTGCAAATAGTGGACCCCCAAATAGTCGTGGACTCCAACAGAAATTGCATACACAAACCTGTGGAAATTCAGGCAGCATTTTGGAAAACATCAGGCACATGAGGAATCAGGAATGTTCTTTGTACTGCAACGATGGAGCTTTGGTTGGTGAAGTATGCTTGCTCTATGTATGCAATTTCTGTTGGAGTCTACGGCATTATGACATCTCATATATATTAATAAAGCATAAGATGTGGCCTATGATATTTTCAGAACAATGATCTACAGTCCACTGCATCACGGTTTCCCTAAATCTGCCAAGCCGATTCCTGGTTTGGTCATGGTTTTGCCCTTAGTCTGTTTCCTTCTGTGTCTGATTCCATCTTTATTATCTCTAATGATGCTCTCCACCCCATCACTGGTAGGTCTTTAGTTAAACCGCCCTGTCATTATTAGTCCCAGGTGTTCATAGTGTAACTGTGTGTACACAGCCCATGTCTGCCTTTGGGGTGACCTTTCCTGCTGACAATAGTTTATTGCCTGGTTTTCTATTACCTGTTTTTGTTTAGAGGATTACAAGACGTTCGTATGGGTTCCTGAGTTGTTTAAAGTTTAGTTCTGTTTTCGCTCATGAATTCTGGATGTTCTCATGTGTCGCATTTATCCCATCTCAGGTGAACGAACTCGGCTCGCTCTTACACAAAATCTCATTGTTGGGTCCTTGTCTTGACCCAGTGTCCACATTACATATTGCAATTACTGCAGAAGTCAAAATACCTCTAATGAGCAATGCAATGTATGCAGACCACAAATGACAAAAAAAACAAAAACATTCTTGGGTCTCAAAGTCAAGAAAATGAGGCAGAAATTGTCCAAACTATCTTGCTACGCTTTGAATAGGTAAACAGACTGCTCATCTGAAATGATTCTAACAGTAAGCAACACAAGGTAAGCAACCAGGGTATACATTTCGACAGCATTTTTGCAGAGATATCTTCAGAATAAATGGAAATTCCAAAACATGTTCTGACCGCACATTGCAGTAAAGGATGGGAAAGCATGGTATGCTTCTTTGAACATTACCTGTCTCTAACGGTCTGCAACAAAGGAGGGCATGGATGAACAGAGCAAATGCTTGTCAGACAAATTTACATGCAACATCAAAAGACTTTCCTAAGCAGGCCTTCATGCGCCAGATAATATTTTTTTTGAAGTCATTCAGTCACCCAGCAGTGTAGTTTTTTTTTTTTTTCTGGCAAATTCCCAAATTTCAACGGCACATAACTCCAAGGCGTCATTGAAGTTACAGCCTAAGTTTATCACATTCTTGGCTGCAAGGTCACATTCATCAGCTTCCAAGTTCCGGTTTACTTGCTATGTCCTGAACAGCCTGAACCCTCAAGCAATTTCTGGCCATTGTTTAAGCCATGTTAGTGAGACGGATACCCATATACCAGGAATAGGACACAATTTTGGATTGGCCTCTACAAAAGGCACTGGCAGGAGTGCATAGGAACTGTCAACAAGACCAAGTAAAACATCAAACTGATCAGACTCTAGACACCAGACATAAATATTGGGTAGGAATGAAATGTTTCCCTAATATACTGCAGCACAAAACCAATAAGCATTTTGTTTTCCATACACAGAGGCAATTCTAGGAGTTTTCGACACCCAAATGACATTTTCACCCATACTGCGGTGTATATCTTGGGTCAAAGTCAACCATGAAATGATTTCCTGGACAAAACAAGCCTTGCAGATTCAGCTTTTACACATTTGTTTCAGGACAAATGTTTTAGGGTCATAGACACAATCCCTCCAGTGATAAGACAGAAAAAGGTGCCGTAAAGCCTCATCCTAGGAGACTCCACAGTCATCCATAACACACCGTCCTATCAATCATACCGCGTTTATCCAAAAGGAGAAGGCCGCCGAATGAAACCTGGCTGAACTGAAGCCTAATGGAGCACGGCGGCCAAGTCGTTTCTAGAATATTTAAGACAAATTTATCAAATTCCCTTCTTAACGTCTTGCTTAAGAAAACAAGCCAGCTGTTAAAATCAGCTGTCATGGGGCCTGTACTCCCATTGGACCAAGACGTTAAGTGCTGGCAGAAATCTCTTCCCTTAAGTCAACAACACTCTCCCTGGAAGACTATGTCCTTCTGTTGTGCTTCCGTTATGTCATCATGGCAAACCCTCAGTTAACGAATATCGCGAGATTAGAATATTGCAACTCACTATCAAACGTCTAAATAATCAGCCTGAGGAAATACCATAGCAATTTGCCTGACTGTTTGGACAACCCGAAGACATGCTTTCTTCAAAACACACACTTTTTCGATAAGCAGTTAAATAAAAGGTTAATCGTGTATATCTGTAATCTGTACATGAATGTACTTGTGTCAGCACTAACTTCTGTTTCTGGAAGTGTCTTAGCTTATTCGTACCTTCAGAAGATCTGGAAGATCTCCACTAATACAAGTAGACAGGCAGGCACTTCTGTAAGTCCATAAATGTACCGTAAATGTAAACACTTATTCCAAGCTTTAAACAGAGGCGATTTTAAGGATGGTCACTTACAGATAATAAATACTTTCCATATATGAAACACCTTAGAAATATGTCCACTATTTCTGGAAAGGAATGCATCATAATGCAAAACAACTCCACTCATGGCAACTCACACCAGCCTTCAGAAACATATACAGCATGGCCCTTAGGACAAAATTCTTAAGAGATACTGGTTTGGAACAAGGTCGTTCCACCTAAGCCAACTGAATACACCAACTTAGAGAGGGGACATGACTTCCAACACTAACAGTGATGATGATGAATGTATATGCGTATAACAGAACCGAGAGAACGAGCAATGTGTGCTTCTTTCTTTGGCAGCGAGATTAAATTTCAAAGTAGTTGCATTGAGAGAGAGGGAAAGTGATCCCAGGTCACAGCAGGCCTACAGAAGAACACAATCAGAAATAATAACACCAACCTGATATCATAATTTGTCTTTCCTGGAGGGAGGTTCCAGGTACTAGAGCAGAGGGAAATGAAAAGGAGGACCACATATTCTCAGTGCAATCCCAACCTGGGCTTCTGTTTCATCCAGAGCCTCATAAGATTAATAAGATATCCTCCAGTGTTTTGATAGCAGAGAGCTCTTTTCCTCCCTGAGTGTATGAAATGAAACGAAACAGGAAGAGGTATTTGGCTAATCTCCTTCTAAAAGGATCAGTGCAAGGTTTCTTTTAATGCTTGAGTGATGAGGAATTCTTGAATGATGTCCACTGATGTGCCACTTGTCTTTTGTTCACTGTCCCTTTGTTCCTCTTCTTTCTTCTGAACCACTAGTGCTTTCTCTCATGACGGATCTCTTTTTTGCCCTAAATGTTGGATCTCTTTCCTAAGGGGAAATTCTGTCACAGCACCATTTGTCCATACTCATGCTGTGTGGTGACATGTTGCAGTTCCATGTCATGATGTACAGGATGATTTTCCGGACACGAGTGAGAATATACAGAGACAAAAAGGTCTACCCACAATATGAACAAGAAGACCATAAATGAAAGCACTGATTAAAAAAATAAATAAATAAATAAATAAATAAATAAATAAATAAATAAATAAAAAGGACCTCTGGGAAATGCCTGGTCTTGGTTGGCTTGACAGAACAGTACACTTTTTTGCTGTTAAAGTTCCCCGGTTACAATTTGCACTTCATGCATTACACCTGAGTAAGGAGAAGTGGCAGCCCTAGGAGAATTCTGCACAGGAATTCCTGACGTGCTTGTTTTGTGTATTTTTGTGCTTACCCCAGGACTTTCATGACATAGCTGTGTTTCCTATGCAAGCTTTAGCTTTGCTGAATGAGAAATAGAAAGCAAGTCAGTTATAAACCCAGAGTAGGAGGAGAGGAAGCGAAAAAAGGAAGGAAGGAAGGAAGGAAGGAACCGTCACCTTCTTGGACAAAAAGCTCATGCTGATCTCCATTATCCTCCATCAACATCTGCTATTTCAAAAGGACTTAAAATAAGACGTTTGTCTCCCTCTCCAGACTAACCGTCTGTGTTAGGAATAATTTGTCTTTTACTTCTCATACCTTTTATAGCACAGGCATCTCTATCTTAGTTATGTAAAACAGGCCTGCGTGAGATCCGAGGATACCTTGCATGGTGCCAGTCCGACAAAAGTGGCCATGACTGCACTGAATCCTTTGCCTCTTATGGAAATATGAAGCCACATGATCAGGACAATGCCTGTAGAGAGCGGTGGCAACCTGAAGTGGTGATTTGGATGTCTATTGCTTTCAGGCCTATGACTACTTCACAGCCCATTTATCTTCTGCTGTTTAATGGTTAACATTCCTGAAAGGCTTTTGGACTGTAAACTAACTCTGCCACGCAGACCTCAAAGTGTCGGTCTGTTCCCCTGCAGCCCTTACCGCTGACAGTTAGTAGTAGTAGTCGTTTTAAATGGACATAAAATTCAACTGTGATTTAATGCTGGTATATAATGTATCCCGTCTAACAGGCCTGGGATCAACTTCACCTCAAATTATAGTTTAACGTCACCTAAATGTAATTAGCATCGTCATCCTGAAACCTTTTTAGATGTATGGTAGTGTGTGATTAATCCTATGGGTGCATGAAGACTTTTTTTTTTTTTTTTGTATACTAGTGATCATCACACATGAAACACAGCACAGCACAGCATAGCGTGACACAGTGAAATTACTTCTCTGCATTTGACCCATTCACCAAGAGAAGCAGGGGGCAGCTGAACAGCCGAACAGCTCTTGTGGATGGTACCTTGCTGGTCCTGAGCCTTGAACCCAAACCTTCTGACTGAAGGGCCAATGCCCTGACCACTAGGCTACCACTGCCCCAGTGTAGGTACAGTGTAGGTATGGGATTCTACAGTAAGCATCTAATCCTACAGACAATGGGGCTCCTTTGAAATGTTTCTCCAAAACAATTCTCAAAAATTCAACTGCAACTGAAAAAATAAATAAATAAATAAATAAATAAAAAACCACAAACAAACAAAAACAAACAAACAAAAAAAACCACTTTATGAGCTCTATAAGAGTCTGAAAGTGTGACTTTAATTTTCAATTTTACAAAGCAAGGCAAAGACAAAAATATGACAATTGTGGCATTCATTCAGTAAACTATTTATTTCTGAGTTCTTCACTCACCATGCTGATGCTTCCGTGCTAAACATCTTCCTATACTTTAGAAATGTCGTTTATCACCTTCCTATTCTTCTCAAAAAATGTTCATTTTAAATTAAGAGGTATGTCGGTCAGCCCTTATGACATGCTTATTTGCAAAAAAAACCAACAAAAAACAGTCTGCTTAAATGGTCAGGTATAAAGCAACCTAATATTACTTTAAACAAACTAATCAAAAACTTCACCTTTGTGAAAACAGTTGTTGGAATTTTGAAGTGATGTGTCAACATCATTTTTCCAGTGGAAGAGTCCAAGTTTCGAAGTTTATTTAGGCTCAAATCACCGTTAAAAACACACACACACACACACACACACACACACACACACACACACACACACACACACACACACACACACACACACACTGACCTAAAGACAGTGTTGCTTTAGACCATCCCTCTGTTCATGTTTCCAACACACGTTGCAGGAAACACTAAAAGTGTTCTATGAAGAGCTTTAAATAGACATCGCATAACTTGTGTTAACAGACTGTTCAAAAAAATTTCTGCCTGAAGCCAGAAGGAAGTTTTGGCAACAGCATTGTAAAGGTCTGGACCTTAACTGCCATGGTACAATATGACGTCAATGCACAAGGGCAGGGCCTTGAAATCTTTTGTAAGACATTCAATAAAGAATGTCAGAAATATTGATTGACCTGACATCAAGGCTCTGACAGTAACTGAATGATGCAAACTAGAATGCAACACATTTAGGAATTATTTAAAACCGTAACCAATTGACATAATTATGGCATTAATTGAATAAGCTATTTCCTGGGAGGTGCTCATGCACCACTTGTCATGCTTCGAATGTCATGCATGTTCACAGTGCTTAAAATACTGCTGGACATCAGTCATGCAACACGTCTCATGTATGTGGTCTCGGTCATATCTCAAATATTGTGCCTCTCTAAATAACCTGCAAAGGAAAGGTAAAAATTCACCCAGAACCTTCTCTCAGCCATGGTATTCCTATTTGATATGCCTATTCACTGAAGGATAACTTTCTGGTTATATTGTCTCTTAGAATCTGTTAGCAGAATCAATACTGTAAAAACTAAACAAACATAAGTATAACTTGGTCACTAGAAGTGTTTGGTTAAAATATAAAAACTCCTTGCTGTCAGGTCAAAAGGCAGGTGAAAATGATGGAAATCAGACTGCAGACTAAGACCTTTAGACTGGGGATCATTCTTTACAATCTTGGAAGACGTTTGTACCGTTTAGTATGTCATCATTTTTAGAAAAAATTTGAACTAGAGCGCAAGCATGTGAGCACAGCTTTCTACCCTCGTGCATAGCAATTGTTAAACCGGTGAGGTTTGTTTTTCTGATGATGTCAATTATAATCAACAAGGAAGTTGGCAACAATAATGTAAAGGGTTGGACTTTACCTCCAGTGTTACAACAGTAGGCCAGTGCCCTTTGGTAGAGCAGTGCTTGAGATCTTTCACAAGACATCTGGATGTTAAGCTCTGGAGAACTGACTTAAATGAAGGAAGAAAATGATGGACGCAGGCAGCAACTCGACAGGAGCGAGGAACAATTTTGAAAAATCAATGGGGAGCTCCGCTGGCCTGGAGAACCAGACTCAGCAAAAGAGCCCAATACTTCAACCACATATGAACGTACATCGAGTGTATTCCAAAGACCTGGATGAGGTTTTTGCGAAAAAAAACCCACCTGACCTAAACAAGGTAATCACTTTATGTAATTTGTAGCAACTGTTTAAGATTTTCTCAGGGCGGTACAGTGCATGCGCCTCTTGATAATAATGCATTGGATACGTCTTGTGAGAAAATACAGAAACTGGAAACAATGATTTGCTTCCGAATTTGCTGTGATTAAATACTGTATAATATAAACATTGAATAGTGAAGGAAAATGTTAGCCAAGTTGTTCTTTTATGTACTGAAGTTTGACAGCTGGTTATTCTTCTATCTTCTTACTCGTGTATTTTTTCCACTGTACATTTCAGGAATGATTGGGATTCCTAAACACCTGCAACAGAGGAATATTTGGGTTCTTGTCTACACCTGCCTCACTGGCATGCTGACTTAAGCTTCTGCGAAGAAATCACCATGAAACGGGACAAAAATGTCTTGAAAATGTATAAAAATTCTCTCTCCATATACACCATAAAGAGAGGATACAACGTTACCTAAAGCACTACCATGTAGGCCACACTGGATTTTTTCTCTATGGAACTCTCAACAGCTTGCACACATGGAGCACACTGTGGATGGTTGGTGCCTGGAGGGACGCTTTGGAATGATATCATGTTCCAGCTAAACTTTAAGGGACCTTCTGACAGAAAACCTCAATTGAATGATGTGGTACAAAAGGAAGAGCCTTAACACCGTACCATTTGTTCTGCTGTAAATCAACACTGTACAATGCCTCCTGAGCAAGAAGAGACAATGAGTTGTTGACTTTTATGTTAAAAAGTGAAATATATCCATGCACACCGTGTCATTTTAACAGTGTCAGTCACTGATGAGAATCTTGTGTCATTCACATGCCAAACACAAATGCATAAAATAGTTATATTCATTATGAATCAATAGCCAAATATAATGAACCACTGAGGAATGCTAGAACATTTAAGAGGATATTTTAACCAAACATGCATTTTTGCATTTTCTTAAACGAAGCCTTTGTCATAATAATAAGCACAGATCTTTGGACAATGGACTCTGGACAAAGCACGCCACTGTAAAAGGATAAACTTTCACGGCTTACACCTGAACAATGCTGAGACATGTAGGCTCTGGTCTAGCAACTGAAGAATTAAGGCCTTAAACAAGCACCACACTAGGTATTGTAATTACTCCGTTTCCTATACCTTGCAACGTAGATATTAGATATGTTTTAAGGTGAATAGCTTAATAACAAACTGGAAATAACTGTAGTTACTCCAGAACCACTGTCCAGTGTGCTTATTTCTGATTCCATTAACGAATATTCTTTATTAATATTTACATTAGAGTTTATTGTTAAGCTTTTGTTTTAAATCCTATGGGATTCTATTGTTTTTACTGAACATATTGCATTTTAGCAAAAATAAATAATGGCTTGTTTCTATACGAGAATATGTTTGTAATATATACTTGCATAAGTCTATGCTGACTTAAATGAATGTAAAGAATATGACGCAAAATAACTGTGCAGGCAACTAGTGAACAAAGTTATTACCAAAATTTAAAAAGATTTTTTACTTATCCTCTGGAGTTCCAGGGGGGAAAAAAAACCAA
The DNA here is from genome assembly GCA_030068335.1 of Chrysichthys cranchii. Lineage (NCBI taxonomy): Eukaryota > Metazoa > Chordata > Actinopteri > Siluriformes > Claroteidae > Chrysichthys > Chrysichthys cranchii. The sequence continues at coordinate 12,522,940 of JAQMCW010000001.1, forward strand.
AAAAACAACAACCATATTCTTACTTCACCCATTGTTTTGAAGGCAATGACCCCACCCCAAACAGGAGGTATAATTCAAATCCTAAATGTCCTCTTTAAGGACCAGTGTAAGATAGTTCAGTAGCTTTCATGGTGTGGGAGATAAAGAAAGTTTTCACATGTCCTCTAAACAGAACTAAATTGAACTGCTGGAACTCAGGAGGATTTAATAAAACATCTTCTTGCATTAAAATTGATCACAAGGAATCACTTTATCATACTTGTATTTTTGTTTTTCTGTGATCAATCAAAATCTTGTTCATGTCTAACTGTCTCTTCTGATTTACCTTGTATTTCCGAGGTATCCTATTTCATGGTGTGATTAATTTGTGCGATTATGCTTACATAGCACATTTATAGTTTTTTATGATATTTATAGATCATAGGTTTGCCTGTGAAACCCTGACTACTTGTTCTCTTCCCTCTGACCACCACCAAGAGGGAATTACTTTGGAAATCCAGAGTCCAGATATACTGTAGTGCAATTTGGGCCTGGATATGACCATCAGTTTTTCTTTTGAGAAATCCAATAAAAAGGCTCACATGCAACTTACCTTTGACATGATTTCAGCAGTTTTTCCTGTTTACCTAATCATACTGACTCAGACCCCCTTTATTCATTTTAAACAAGATATTTATAAGCTATATTTATTGAAATAAGAGCTCTTTATTTTAAAAGAAGTGGGTGTAGCATGTTCGATAGAGAAATCCCAGATGCTGGAGGGGAAAAACACATAGGGGATTGCACCACTTTTAGCAAAAAACTCAAATAAATCATTTTTGCACTAAATAGAACATAAAGGGTAAGCAAATAAAGCCAGAGGGGTAAGGGGGATGATGGTTATCAAAATAACAGCACTTAACTGTCAGTAGGCCTCATGTTAGTAGCCTTACATGGTAATCACACCACCATAAACGTGTCAACATCATGTCATAGCAAATTAAAAGTCCCTCCCAGTCTTTTTTTCCTTCAAAAGAAATTCATGTCCTGTCTTCATCCATTACCCGCCACAGAGATGATCATGGTATTTGGATTTAATGCTAAATTGCATAGCACGTCTCAGACCTTTCCTAAAGTCCTAGACTGTTGAGTGACTTACGTCCACATTCATTAGAGCAGCCATATATTATAAGAAGTGAACTCAACTAAAAAGACCCCCACATGGAGCAGGGAATGAAATACAAGGCTCTGGGTCGACCTTTAATCGTCCTCAAGGGACGAATGAGTGTAAATGAAAGTGTAATTCCCATCAAGTCCCCACTTATGTGAAATCTCGCAGTCCAAACTTGATCCTTCGTTCCCAGGCTACGAACACAGTCATCGTATGCAGAAGGTGTTGAGTGGCTGTAACTATCCAAATAGGCTGGAAGGATCTGGTTTGGCTACAGTGAAATTTGAAGCTGCTGCTGAAAAAAAAATGACATATACTCAGCAAAAAAAGAAACGTCCCTTTTTCAGGACTGTGTATTTCAACAATAATGTTGTAAAAATCCAAAT
>JAQMCW010000001.1:12559629-12572533 GCA_030068335.1 Chrysichthys cranchii
AGTGATTAGTTAAAATGTAAGCGCTAGTTACGCTGTTTCCGGTCATACGCACATATAATATGTTCTGTGGTCATACGGCATTTCTGTTTCAAACGCGAAAAGAATTTTATATATATACACATATATATTTAAAACCATTATTTTCTAACAGTTGTTTGTCGTATTAAAAGGCAAAACTGCAGCCTGTCATGTTGCTAACAAAGTGCAAAGTGTGAAGACTTTCTTGTGGAGGAAAACTTAAAGGAACTGTTTACATCAGAGCGCTGATATAGCCTTTTTTTCCCTTGCAGAAGGCTTCAGCGTTGAAACGATTACACATTCTCATAAAATAACAGAACCAGACAAAAATATGCATGAAATTCACCATTCAAATCCTTTGAGCAGGTCATTAACAAAACCTAACCTATAATTTGCCTTGAGGCCCTCACTACCATCAGAACTTTTATTTATAGGAAATACTTCTGACCAATCAGAATCATTAACAGCACTGCTGAGATGGCCATTGTGCAGGTTAAAAGGTAAGAACACAAAAAGTATTTACATTTAAAATGAAATGCCCTTGTTTTGGAGTCTACAGTAAAAAACAAAACAAAACAAACAAGCAAAAAAAAAAAAACAGGGAAATGGTCATGCGAGTCTTCTTTTTGAACTTTTTATTTGAGGAGAACATGACCGAGAGATACCTTGCAACTGTTATCTAATATTTACATGGAAGAGATACTGCTTGCCCGACTTATTCTGTGCCAGTTAGAGGGTAACGTTCTGAATGAAACACTTCAATGGCTGAGAATGTAATTGGGGATTATGAAACAACTCAAAAAGACCCTAAACATTGACTTCTTCAGCCAAAAGCCTTTATGAGTCAATTATGTGCGCCATTCATGCAGGAAGTGAAACACTCACAATGGCAGGGTCAACAAGGCCACTGGGAGGTGAATCACCTCGTACACATCATTATATCAACAAGAACGCAGAGTCTGTTCATTCTGCAGACCATTACTGGTCAAGTAGAGGGTTCTTCAAACACACACACACACACACACACACACACACACACACACACACACACACACACACACACACACACACACACACAATGCTCAGTATTCCACCATGCCTGCTGATAAAGAAGCATTCTTTTCTCTCTGAAGTAGGAATGAGGGATTAAATAAAGTGTCAAACAGAAAGAAACGAGCCCACACATTTGACAAATGTTGCATATAAAGGCAAGTCAGAGTGCGGGAGGTTTTGTTTTTGAAGTGGCTGGTGGGAGAACCGATTAGGTCACTAGGGGTGAATGTTTTTGTGTGTTTTTGTGTGCGTGTGTGTGTGTGTGCGTGTATGTGTGTGGTGTGAGACAGAAAATGGGAGACGCAGGGAGTGACATCGAATAGGAATGTGAGAAAGAAAAGAGATCAAGTATTAGATGAGAAGCGAGGATTTAGGGAACCATGCGATAAATAGCAGCAGAGAAGCAGATAAGGAGATTCAGAGATCAACAAAAATGCTAGTATGAGTGTCTGTGTGCACCTCCAGAGGAAGATGGGATAAAATACTTCCTGTCATGCAGATGTGATAAATTCATGCAGAAATTGAAGTTTATATTCACAGAAGCCTTTCCTCTTCCCAGACATTTCTGTAACTATGGCCTGCCCAAATCATCCTAAAGCAAGCAATAGCAATTCACTCACTGGACCTCATAAAACGCCTCATGTTAACTCATCTCCACCATACTGATAGATATCGCATTTCGCCTCTTTGCTAAATCCACATTCCTAAAGGCCTCACAACCTTTTACAACCTGAGCTGCACATTTCTGTCCCATTTGCTCCCATTTGCGCTTCTCTCATGGCATTTTCCTGAGTGCAGTTTGAAGCATGAGACGTTCTTCACACACATCATTTATCAGTAGTGCCACCCCATTCCTGCAGAGTTGCAGTCCTTTAGAGCCAAAAGACATAATTTTTTTTTTTTAATTTAGTGGGTACCTTCCTGAACTTCTGTTCTAATCCATCTCTTCAGGCCCTCTTCCCTACAACAGGGAAAACGAAAATAGATAATCATGAAGATAAACAATCTTAATGTAGGCTGTTAACCACAGCGTGTGCCAACACCAATATAAACGCTGAAGATGTTGATCTCGTTCTGTGGCAGGTGTGGAGGTGCCAAGCCAAGAGTCCCAGACGGGAAGCAGCAGACACGGTGTCGTCCAGTTGTCCAAGTGCATATCATCTTCTAATGAGCCTGACAGATGCTCTTGGCCTTCTAAGAGACCGCAAGCCAAACTGTCCCTGCGCTGGCATTTACGTGTTTATCATCGGTGGACGTTCTTCAGAAAATGTTGTACGACATAATCCAGCCTAAAAAAAATGTTGTCTAGACATGCGTGGTTTCTTAACAAGCATGCATGTTGCATCATGTATGCTTAGAGGATTGCAGCATTTTTTAAAATTTGCTTAACAGTCAAGAGGGAATGTCAATTAGATTCAAAGTATAATAACGAATCATAAGGCTGACCGATACATGAACAGGTCAGGGTATTTCTATGACCAGCATTTCAACTTCCTGTCCAGCATTCAGCAATCTGCTGTTCGACACATCCAGCTGTCTCTATGTCCCACAACCTGTGCAGAGGCTTCCACATCCAAGATGCTCTGCTGTGCTCCCAGAGATCTAGAGTAGCAGCATATTTCAGTGATTTTCTGTCCTACCACACTTGATCACTTACGGTTATGTGTTATGACCTCAGTAGGTAGAAACATGCCAGTGTAAGACAGTATTTAATATTTGCTAAACGGTATATCATTTACAGGGATCATAATGTAGCTATAGACCCCCTAATAAGCAAGCGTGATGGATGGTGGCAAAAGATAAACTCCCTGAGGCATCATGAGGAAGAAACTTTGAGAGACACCAGACTCAGAGGGAACCCCTCCATTTCTGGGTGACACCGGATTACTGTACTGACCTCTGGGCACAGGTACAGGCCCCTGACACCTACAACGGCCCGCTTTGGTAAAAGCATAGTACCCGCAGCCATAGCAGCCCTAGACAGGGGGACTCGCTGAGGGAACTACACGTCTTGTGTTCATGGTGTTCTTGCTGTCACTGTCAGGTGATGTTGTGTTGTACTTCACACAATGTTGTGTGTAACTGGTAATGTCGAATTCCCTGTCACGTACAGTGCTGTGAAAAAGAAATACCCCTTTCATATAGCATATGGGGGGGGAATAAAGTCGAAACAACCAACTAAATAATAGCGAGATTATAAATGGGTACTCTTCCACAGCTGTATACTATAATGTATAAACAGTCTTCTTCTTCCTAGCGTTAGTCCCGCGCCATGCAGGGTCCGCTGTCGCCACAGGCCATCCTGGCAACGTGACATCCAATGCGACCATGGAAACACCCCAACCGGCGTGTCGCTCTGTCTGACGTTGGTACACTCATGTAATGTATAAACAGTACTAAGTAAAAATCAAGTACAGTCGATCCTCTCATCTACGGACACCGCATTAACGGATATCGAATGCAACGGACAACATCCTCCGGTCTGAATACATAATCCATTAGCCAGAATGTCCTGTACGAAAGTTTAAAAATCCCGGGTGTTGCGATCTGAGTCCTGTAGTTCAACAATTGTCTGGTAGGTGGCGGTGGCGTGCGCGCTAAGAGTTGTTTACAAGCATCGGTTGAGCTGTGGTCGTTGTGAAGCTATACTGTTTTTTCACTGATTATTTGGTGTTTTTCACAGTTTTTCTGCCCAGTGCCATCATTATGCCACCCAAAGATAAGTCTAGTGGGAAAAGAAAGCGTGTCAATCTTAGTATTGGCCAGAAATTAGAGCCCATTAAGAAGTCTGGTGTTTGTGAGGAGTATGGTGTGAACACACATAAGGGGAATGACATTTACAATTGTATTTAGATATTTATTTACATTAGGATTTAACGTACTTACCTATTTATGTTGGTCGTTATGCTGCTTGTCACGTGTACAGTACTTGCCTAGCACTACTATGGACCTTAGTGGTGTTTTTCCTTGGATTTCCACTATTTTAAACCCCCCCCACACATCATCGGACTATTTATGTCAACGGACAACCTCTCCCTCCAATCAGTCCATTCATGAGAGGATCGACTGGATTGAGCTCAAATATCGTTGTATATTATTAGATCACACGGGTTCCCAGCCCTGGTCCTGGAGTACCCCATAGTCTTGGACATGTTTATGTTTTTGCTTCTCGAACACACTCAGGAAGGGCTGGTAATCAGCTCAACACTCCAGTCAGGTGCCTTGGGTGCAGGGAAAAGACAAACCTAGCAGGACAGGGGGGGTATACTCCAGGACCAAAGCTGGAAATCTTGACTTTGTTTGCTGATGCTGATGCACTCGAAAGCTAGTGAGGTTTCCCTCGACGTGTCGGAGCAGGAACTACAACTCGACTCGTGCGGATTCTGTTTGCTTTAATGCCACTCACTCATGCAGCAACAGTTTCTCGAGAAACAGAAGCCAGGCATGACGTGTTTACTCATCGGCTCAGAAATGCATAGCAGATGATGACCACTTGAGGCAAACGCACGCGGCATAAACACAGTGCAAAACAGCCTAATCAGGCGTGCACTGGGGCGCGTGCGTGTGCGTGTGTGGATGGAAATAAAACAAACACAGCTGCCCAAAAAAAAAAAAAAAAACAACAACCCCAACCCCTGTCACACCCAGCACTTTCGCCCTTTCCGCTCAGCACCTTTTCCATTTGACGCGCGCGGTTTCCGAGCCAATCATTTGCTGTCATTACTAAGTCATTTTTTTTTTTTTTGGTCTGACTTTAAATGCACTCAATGCAGCCAGCTTTTCCGTGAGATATCTAGGTGCAACCAGTTTGCAATTATTATTAGTACGCAGAGTGTCCACATGATAATAACAGAGAACTAATCCCACAGGGGAACTAACAAGCGCGCGCGCCTGTGACCTGAACTTCACCCAAACGGCACGCGCACACGCCACCGCTTACCGATAACTTACATCAATGACGTGCATAACTTACCTTCAAGAGCAACAAAGACGCGCACATGAGGAGCCGTGCCGCCGGTGCGCACATGCTGGCTCACACACACAGCTTCCTCCTCTCGGCAGTTCAATCTGCGCGGGGTGCACGCGCTGTGCGTCTAATGCACTGGAGAAGCGCGTGCAGTCTCGCGGCTTTTATTGGAAAAGCAGCTCCTGACGACACCACGGTTCATCTTTACTTCCCGGCTGTAGGGCACGAGGAGCACGCTGTTACTAACTTCACGTGTGCATGAGCAGCAGCCCGTCAGTGAGGGGATCTCCTGCCTACACACTCTTAAAGCAACAAACACACGCACGAGCTTTTGACACTCTGGTGTGGTCAGGACATGCCACATGGGAAGGAGGTGTTCCTTGGCCTGATGCTACCACGCGGTCATGCCTGGTTAAACCCTTAGCTGTCATTTTTTGGCTCTCTTCGTAGCCTTTTAATTCCTGACATGAACTTACAGGAGGTGCATATTTCACCCTGCCAACTGGCTCATCTCTCCTCACTCCTCAAGGCTCCTGATGAAGATGATTTTTTTTTTTTTTTGCTCAATCAGGAGGATTGTTTTCTTCCTTGCACCTTGACTTGGTAGAAGTAACTGAATTAAATGCACATTACATTCCAGATCTAGAGAGGGAGGGGGGGACGACGACACAATCTTAATGGGAAAATCACAATCACTTATTATGCCTGTGAGTTGACAGAACATCAGGTGAGAGACAGGATAATTACATGTGACATGTTTTTGCATGTTTTGGGAAGAAAAAAAAAAAAAGACGGCCTCAGATTCAGGTTTTGGGTGCGTTGTATGTCAGGGAGGTAAATCCTGCGTGAATGAACACAATCTTGCATGATTTCTCTTGACTCTCCGTTACATCTTCCATTTTTCAAACGATCTGATTTCAGTCCTTGGGTGCTATCAAGTATTATTTTGCATGCTGCTTCTTTCTGTTGTTTGACTGCATTCTAGCAGCCTAGGCTAAGGTAATGTAAGGACTAAAGTGCACAGGGTAAAGTTAGTTTCTTTATACCAAGGCTTTTAAAGAGAACAAGGCCAAACTAATGACAGTGTTTGAGTGAAACGGCATCTGCCTTTCTGCCTTTCACAAAGGTCCGTGTGCGATGCACTTAGAGGAACACAATAGAGCAGGCATGTCTGGTATGAACTACCTGAATTGCTGGCTGACACGCAGGCTTCGATTCAACTTAATCTCCATTAGCACGCCAAAGAGAGGAATTCAAACAGCTACACTTGAACTCTCTTGCATGTACTCTTTCTAGCTGGATAGAATAAATATCCTGAGGAGAATATGTAAGGTACAACGCGTGGGTTGTTAAAGAACAGCATATGGATATTAAATCCATGTTATTAGAAGATGGCCGTCAGCACTGATTTGATGTGTGCTTACATGTTCCTCTTACGTTCGCTAAACTTCATAAACAGTGGAAGTCATTTGAAGGTACTATGTGGTGAGTAATTATGTAAGTAAGTAAGTAAGTAAGTAAAATTTATTTCTAAAGCACATTTATGTGGAGTAAATACTGTTCAAAGTGCTGTACACAATACATAAAAGTACATATACAAAGAAAAATACATGAACAATAAACAACAAATTTAAAAAGGCTGTAAAATAATAATAATAAAAAAATGAAGGGACTGAGAAAGCCAAAGAAGTAAAGGGGAGTTTTCAGCCTAGACTTAAAAACATCAATGGAAGGAACATTTTTAATGTCTTAAGGAAGCTGGTCCCACAACCGAGGGGCAGCAACTGAAAAAGCCCTGTTACCTTTTTGTTAAGGTAAGATCGAGGAATGTGTAACAGGGTTTTGTTGCCAGATCTAAGAGACTTGGGAGCTGAGTGCATAGAAATAAGATTTGTGATGCAAGTCAGAGTTTGCCCATTAAGACTTAAAAAAACAAACAAACCATAAGCAGGATCTTAAATTGGATTCTAAACTGAACAGGATGCCAGTGCAGTGAGGCCAGAACTGGGCTGATATGTGAAGATTTTTTTTGTGCCAGCCAACAATCTTCCCGCCGCATTCTGGACCAACAGTAGAGGTGATAAATGAGACTGTGGAAGGGTAAATTAGAGAGAGTTATAATAAGCCAAGACTTACAATTATTATGTAAAAAAGGGGAGAATAAAGCCTGAATGAAAGGTTCACTGGATGAAAGATGCAAGCATGTGTGAAAAATTACATTTATTCTCCTCAAGTCAGTGGTACAGTAATGTCAGAACAATATAAAAGCAGTTTAGATGTGAATATTGTTGATGCATTTTCTAGCAATTGAGCTGTAAGAAGTGTTTCCTGTTGACAGATTTGGGGCTTCGACCTGAGTGTGATATATACTACATTTTATGAGTAATAGGAATAGAACGAATAAAATAAAAGAAAGAATAAAAAATTTGATTTAATCAACAGAGGAGATCTAAAATATATGGAATTCCCGGTTGGTAATTTCCCTCAATGACAAATAAAGTGGCATTTTAATTGTGACCACTGACTGAACATTCGTGTTTTAATTTGATGATCCTCTGTTTGTCTGAGGGGTTTCACCACGGGCTCCAATACACTCAAGATTAAACCAAGACCAGTTGTCTAAGCTCTCTAAATGAAAATGTTTAGCATGACCCAAAATGTTTGTTTCTTAACAATTTCACACACACACACACACACACACACACAAAAATGCTTGGAGTAAAAGTAGCTTCCCTTGGACTGCATGCAGACTTTTTGTCAGGTAATGTACATCTCAACGGGACTTCTTTAGGAAACAGAGAAAGGATGTTTACAACAGGATGGTTAAAGGTCAAAGGACCAGGCCTGAAAATGTTGTAGGAAACAGGGCAATGTTACTGTTGTTCACTGAAAGCAATGAAAGCATATGGTCACCACACAAATACCCTGTCTATAAATAGACAGTTGTCTATTTATTCAAATCAGGGCAACTATTGTCTTTCTTAACAAACAATAACCCCGCCCCCTTAGATGCATTTTTGCCATGCTATAAAAGTTCACGGTGCATGACCCATAATGTATATGACAGTGGCGTTGCATTCATTTTCATTTACACCATAGCTTGGAGAGTATTTCTGACTCCGATGATTACATAAATGCATATGACGTGTCTATAATAGCACAGAATCTCCAGATTCCGTAGTTTGTACCAGGCAGAGATTGTTCAGTTACGTTTACAGATACAGAAAGTCTTCAGAATGAAAGGACTTGTGGTTTCCAGATATTATGACAAGCTACATGGTTTTTCTAATTAACTTTAAAAAAAAAAAGGTGGTAGGTGGGGGGGAATGAAAGTGGTTGGTAAAGAAATGACCGTTTCTAGCTGTTATCCTGTCAAGTGATATCATCTGTTTCCTGGATGTTCCACAGAATGAAACTTAACTATACATGGATAAAAAGTATGACATGTCATTCTTTAATAAATAAATAAATAAAGTTAGTGTTGGCATATTGCTGTAGTATAAGAGGAATAAATCATGACAGGCGTTTTGTTATTGGACATTAAACAACTTTGGGGGTGATAATGCCCCTCAGCTTTTTTGCTTGGCCATATCCCAACAGCCCCTCATTGGATATTTTCCTACATCTGAATGCCTCATAATGTTTTATTCCTTAAATAACCCACCAAGAACAGACATAAAGTGCATACATGCACTGGTCTGCATTGGAACACATGGACACACAGAATCTGAAGAAAAGATGCAACCCAAACCCTCAAATGCATCTGCATGATGTATCTATGCACTCTTTCTGAATGTCAACTCATCGTGAGTGCTCAGATGATTAACAATCATGCTAGTGGCTCCACTCATCTGTTTTTGTTCTAATTTACCCCCATTGGGCATGTTGCAGCTCTGCTCTGGGGGTTTGCCAAGCAGGGTTTGGTGGGGGGTCAGTGGCTGGAAAGAAAGGAACCTCTTGGCCCTTCTGTTCAAGGAATGTTCGGCGTGTAGCAAGATGCCTACCTGTCTGTCTGTCAGCAGGTGTCCATTTCAGCACGGCTGTGCATTCCGACACTCCCAGACTGGCCACTTGGGGCAGGACTTGGTTCCCCTCGAGTACATATATCATTCTCAGGCCCGGCTACATCTAGGCATGAGCCCCGTGTTGTTCACTGATCCGAGACAAGCTTCCTTTACCTAAGTCCTAGTTTCTTTGACTGATGATCTAGTTTCAGCTCAGCATAAATTGGTTTAAGATGAAAGAGAAGATTTAGCTTGGAACACGCTGTGTCATACTAGAGGTCATTCTTGCTGACCTCTGTTACTCGGCTTCTTACGCAAAGATTTTTCATTCATTCATTTCAAAATTAGCAAGCGTTTCTGAACGCCCATTTTATGTTCGACCTGTTCACCAGCACGTCCCTCTGAGAAACGTTAAACAAATACTTCTCCTGACCCAGGAATTGCTTTGTGTTCCGTAACCCAATCATTAAGCACGTCCAGCATCTCTCTGAGGAATATCAGTTCATTACACAGTTCAAGATTCCAAACACTCAATCAGGGATTAAGTGTCTGAAAAGAGAAACTGTGGGCAGTGAGTGGAAAGCTTCTGGGCTTCGAGGCTGTCTATTGTTACAGGAAAGCCTTTGTGCAGAGAACTGGCAGAGTATGGAACAACGCCAGCCCATGGAGGACGAACCATTCTCCCATACTGGTTTCATGGTGCTCAGTAAGCACACAGAACCCTGGGAATTGGAGCAGAAAGGAACCAAGTCTCAATTCACACTTTATCTCTTTCCCTATTGTCCTTAATACAGTAGAGTAAATTAGGGTTTCCACTCCTGGTTGGATACTTAATTCCCCCATCTGCTACTTCTCTCTTGCTCTCCCTGAGTTTGACATCTGGATTCAGCCTGATTTCACATCAGAATGGAATGGAACCCTTCTGATTGGTTTGTCAACCACATGTGAAGGAAGAAGGCAGTAATTCCCATCCTGTGATGTCTCTGAAGTTATTTGATTTGGTAGTACGAAAATGGCTTGTGTTTTAAACACGTACCATCTCTCCATCGCAGTGCTGCTGGTGAGGAATATAAATCACTCTTTCACTTTCTGCTTCTAACTGTTTCATGGTTAGAGGTGAAACATTATTGGAAGTGATTTCATAACTCATGTAGACTTGTTAAATCACATGCTATGGCTAGTGCTCTTCGCCACCATAATCAATTGTTCTGGTTTAGTTTCCTGGATACATGACGTTATAGGCTCGTAAAAATGGCCTTTAAACCTAAACTGCTCAGCAATATGCTTGGATTAGATTCTACTCTATTTGTCATTCTACATAAGAGCATTGGCTAAATGTAAGTAAAACTAAAAAAAAAAAAACAACAATATAACAAGACAGTATAATAAGAGATTCAGCTGTTGCACAACACATTACACTTTCATGCATATTGTTAACTTTTTGCTTGTACACTTGTATGCAAATGTTTGGGCATCCCTGGCTAAATTACATATTTTGTTGATGTTTGTAGTTAAAAGAACAGAACCACCGCAGAACACTATAAAGTATGGTTTTTAAAAAAATAATAATGGATATTTACTTTATATTTAACGAATGTATAAAAGATTAGAAATGTATCCACTTGTGGCATTTTAATAGCTTAATTTGTTACACTTCAGTTGACTCATTAGGACTCATTAGGCTGGTCAGGAATTGTCATTAGGAATAACAATTCCAAAGTGTATTAATTTTTATTCAAACCTTGTCCTAACACTCAACAGTCATGAGCTCCTCTAAGCAGATAACTGAGGAACTGAAATTGAGGCTAACTGATGCCTACAGAGTAGAGGAAAACTATAAAATAAACAAATAAAATAAAAAAAAAGGATCCACTGTCTGAAATGTCTTTAATTATTGGAGTTAAAGGGAATAATGGAAGTCTAGGCAAGATCTGAAAGACCATGATAACTGCCCTTACATTGGCCGATAAGGCAAAGCAAAATACCCAAATGATAGCAAGGACCTGGAGGAAAGTTATATCTAAAACAGAAGAAGTGGCACACTGTTCTACTGTGCAGTGTGACTTGCACAAATAGGATCTGCATGGAAGAGTCATCAGAAGGAAACCTAACTTGTGACAGCATCACAAAAACGAATGTTTGATTTATGCAAAACAATAGCTAGATACACCAGAGCCATTTTAGAAACGAGCTCTGTGGACTGATGGAACTGTTTGCCCACAATCACCAAAAGCATATTGGGACACAGTAGCTATTTTGCCAACTGGTAAGCATTAGGGTGGATCTATGCTTTGGGGTCACAGGGTCACATGTTGGCAGGTTTTTGCAGACCGCCACATATTTTCCCACACCAGCTCATTTTTAATTTTTTTTGGTATCTGTAACCCTTCCTCTGTCTTACTCTTTTAACATCACCATGTACATAAATGACACAGCAACACTCAATCCCACTGTGTATTACTGTATTAATATTCAGCCTTGGCCACTGAATCCTGTACCGAGCCAGAGAGGCTGTAGTGTTAAATCACAGAGAAAAGGCAGAGTGCTAGGACTCACTTCCCACATTGTTTTTGGCATCATTTCCTCACAAGACTAACTGGTACTAACACTTCCAAAACAAAGATATTGTCTTTGTAGCTCCTTACTCAGATGCATGCCTTTTTTTTCTCTCGCATGTGTAAGAGTGCTCTCATTAAACACGAGACCGTCTTCTTTATTTGCTAAGTGCCTATTTATTTTGTAAATAAATCTGTGGTGGATGTCGATCTTTTGGTGTTAGTTATTTCTCCCTTAACTTATAATTACCAGGAATCACATGGGTTGTCAGCAGCAGAGCCCTAAAATATAGCTGCGAATAGTTTCTTCCTTGCCAGAGCAAACATTTGCCCTACTAATTCCAGTATGGCTCAGTGAAAATGGCCTGCTGACCTTCAGTCAGCCAAGCTCTGTTTTGGAACATTGTCAAACCCAGGGGGCCAAGAAAATATGGTGCAAAATGACTTGACAGTGGGCACTGCGAACAGTACTGTAACAACTATGAGAAATATCCAATACTAAAATGGTCTGTCAAATTCTCACTGAACCTCATACATTTCATGTCAGACGGCATGAAGTTAGACCAAGACAACCAGCCACAGTGAGCTGACTAATGAACAATCTTATGCGATTTGTCAGTATGATGCGTAATATTAGGTAACATAGGAAAAGCCAGCACTGACTTCATCTAATTGCTCTTACGTACAATTGAATGCACCTTTAAAGTTATTTCTGCTACAGTATGCCCTGCCAAGTTATGCACAGTTTATAATTAAATATCAAATCACAGTCCATCCATCCATCCATCCATCCATCCATCCATCCGTACATTATCTATACCACTTATCTATTAAGGGTCATGGGGAAGCTGGAGCCAACTTTGGGCAGATCGCCAATCTATTGCAGGGCTACCACAAAGACACGAACAGCCAATCACTCTCACATTCACATCTATGTGCAATTAATATGTTAAATTCTGTAAACTAAGATGATTATACTGATCAATATGTACAAATGGATGACAAATTATAGGAAAATCGGTGGTTCCGTTATGCTGTAAAAGACATTTTTACTTGTATCCACTTGTTCCCTTAGAGTCACTGCCAATCAATACAAAGTTATTCTGAGTTATCACCTTTATCCTAGAATGAAAAAAAAAAAATCTATCCTAATGGTAGTGCATGGGTGGCACGGTGGCTGAGTGGTTAGTACTGTCGCCTCACAGCGAGAAGATCCTGGGTTCGAGCACTGGGTTCGGCACTGGTGCCTTTCTGTGTGGAGTTTGCATGTTCTCCCCGTGTTCGCGTGGGTTTCCTCCGGGTACTCT
>JAQMCW010000001.1:12597042-12610520 GCA_030068335.1 Chrysichthys cranchii
CAAATATTTTAACTAATCAAATAAAAGAACATTTGAGATGTTGGTGAAGTTTCAAACAAACAAGAAAAACAATAAATAATAAACATATAATTTCAACCTGGTTACATAAGCTAGGCTGAGATACCTAAGCTAGGCTAAGTGGTTCAGCACAGTTGTTCGACTTACGAAATTTTCGACACAAATCAGCATTTTTCCAAAGACAATGTGTTGTAACCATTTCATGGTCTTTTATATATCATACTCATCTTTAGAAAGTGCTTGCATCCAAGCAAATTCCTATTGCAATTATTTTTTCCCTTCTGCATAAAGTGTCTAAGCTGGAGGTAGCTGGACAAGAAACACAGTCCGGACATAGAGCTACTACAGACTTTGAATAATTATTATGATGTTAGAGAACTTATGTTACTCCTGTGCTCAAGCTGCTAGAAAATTACTAGTATCACTAACAAAGATATATCGTATAGGGAATTGCAGAGAAAACCAAAAATTAAGAAAAAGAGGCGGAATGGGGAATGAATTTGAATGCAGATGTCCTGCTCACAAAACATTCTAGGCTCCTGCAGGTAAATCATTCCATGCTGGACCTCTCCTGGACCAGCACTTTCTAGCCAAAGTAAACATAAAGGAAGCTGAGAAAGTACTTTGCTCATTCTCACAGTTACCGCTAATGTCCCACCAGAGCCTCGGTCAAAGTGGCCAATTTGCAACACTGCATACTTATTACCATTGGAGAACTTATGAGAAGTGTTATTTTACCAGGTCTTCTCTACTTCTACAAAGAAAATACAGAGCACATGGAGAGAAATATTACACCACGATCAATCCTTCGCCAGAGCTGATTAGAACACATAATTTTGAGTTTTTCATTTAAAGTAATTCCATCTGTCAAGCAAAATAAAAAAGAAGAAGAAAAAAAAAAACACGATACGGAGCACACTGCTGACCAATTCCTGAGGTTGCTGGCTCGGAATTCAGGGGTGTCCCATGAGGTAAACTTGCCAGTAATAAAAAAAGAGCAGTAATGGATTTTGTAGTCTGTAAATCCAGTAGCCCAGTCATTACAACACTATATGACATGGGCAAAACCCCGCTGTCCTCTCCTTGATCTCAAAATAAGGGGCACATTCTGCCCCTTTCCCAAATCAACCCTGTTTATTTGCTGCGTGCTAAAGAATTTCCCATGTGCGCACAAACCACTCAAATCTGGCGCAGCTTAATTGTTCACTTGACTCGTTCCATTGTGCTGCTGTCTGAGCTGTGGCTGCCAACTTTTTGCTTTCCCACTTATGTCAAATATCAGGCGTTTGTCTAAAAATGGAACGCGCAAAAAATAAAGAGCAATATGAAATCATTTTAATTGAAAGAAAGGACGAACGCAAAATAACAGATAGGTGTGTATAAGAATGAAACTATTTCATGAAATCGTTCTGAACCAAAACAGCATTCTACTTCTTTACTGTTTCACACTCATAAATTTAATCGGAAGGTGATTTACTTGTCCTCAATACAAGCTAGTAATAAAACATTATATCCTGGAGGGTATATCCTAGCACAAACAATTAGTGAAAGCGCTTCCACAGTGGACTGGTGCTGCATGGCTGTGCGGTGGTGATATGGGTCCTCATGAGGAGTTGAGGTCAGTAAAGTGCCCCATAAGCCTGATTTTTTTTTTTTTATGTTGGCTTTAAAATGGTGAAAAGAGAAGTGAAATGAATGCAATAAAGAGCAGTGCTGCATCAGCTGAGGACATCTGAAAGGACTTTAGGGCTTGTTGCCTTGCCTCCAGCAGTAAATGACTCATACCTCGGAGAAGGCCCACACTAAATAGATCATCTTAGTTCATTTCCAATCCACTGTGTGCCTACGGTGTGGGGGGCTTTGATGATATAAGAGAGACCAGTGAAGTGACACAATTGAAAGGCATAAAGGAAATGACAGATAATAATTCACAAGTCCCCAGATGATAAAAAGCGTGCCGCTATAGGATTGCTCAAACAAAATCCTACCAGAATCCCTCCTTAAGATTTTGTAAAAGCGGCTGACGCTTTCTTGCAGCATTATCACAGCCATTCAGATTTGTTATGATGACGGCCCGACTGGAGTCTTATCTACAGTATTTACCCTGGCTCCTCTATAAGGGCTGATCAAATGACTGGTGTGTATTAAATTCAGAGAATAAAGGGAATTGGACTGAATGAGGGATAAACATGAGGAGTTATACATGCAGTATATGCTGGCTCCTGGAATCCTTCCAGCGTATCCCAAAGTGGGAGTTACGGCGAGAAGAATTCACTGAAACAGAAGACTAACTACAAAAGTTGAAACGTGAACTGTGTCAAAGCTAATTATGGACTTCAAAACACACAAAACCTAAGACTTAAGTGATAAGTAAGCCACACTAGACTCAACAATCTCAGAAATCAATCATTCGAAAGTCATTTGAAGCATTGAAACTCAACACTAGTTTGGACACAATAGATGGCCCACTAATCATCCTTTGGGTAAGATAGTCATTTGTGGGTTAACGTCTACCGAGTTCACAAGCATGTACCACATCGTATATTTTTTGTTAGTGGTTATTAATGAAGTCTGAAATCCATCGCTTGATGCCAGATTTCACACAAATGTTGACAGACGTTGTTGTTTAATTTATTACAGGAGAAAGTAGGGTCATATTCAGGAAAATCTACTGTTCACAACAGGTGTGAGGATTGAAGTGGGTGGGCTTTCTGGAGATTATCAGCGTTAGTACTACGATGTCAAATCACAGCCTGCCATGTTTGTATCGTGCCACACTTGTGCGCGTGGCATCTGCTTTTCACCTCCGGAATTAGAGAATATCTGGGTGCCCATACACATTATGGTTCGAGCGCTTTCTCTAGGGCAGTATGGAAAAACACTTACGGTTTTCTGCTTTTATTTGATTTCATGAGTGTGTCTGTGCCAGAGAAAGCCACTTTCATGTGGGAATGTGGAGTAGCTCATGCTTGCCCCTCAAATCTGCCCTCTCACGACAATAGGACACGCATGGATGTCTGGTCTGTGTCAGGAACATAGCGTTGTCTGCGTGGATCATTGCCTTAATATGACTTGGAAGGAACTATGAAAGTAACAGAGCAAAAAAAGTACAATTAGTATGGCAGGCAGTACATGTACATTTTGTTCCTTTAGTAGGTGGGATAAAAAAAAAAGATTCATAGAATGCCAAAAAAATGTCTGGCGTTCGTGGTAATGTCAGAAATTATGTCCAGAATGCTTGTTCTTTGATGTGAAATGAACTTTCAAATGAGTAGGAAATTAGATGAGTGTAAAATTGAGGGTCAGAAGTTTGCTAGTGAGCATTCCATCCTAGGCAGTGCTGACTGTAAGCATCATGTAATAAATGCACAAAATCTGTTCATTCATTCATTCATTCATTCATTCATTCATCCACAGTAACCGCTTGACCTTGGGTAGGGTTGTGGTGGATCCCAGGTATGCTGGGCACTTGGATGGAAAACCAGTTCAATGCAGCATACCATGCACACCCATTGATACCTAGGGGTAAATTATTTAACAGCATGCATGGATTTTTAGTAGGTGGGAGGAAACCTGAGAACTTCAAGGAAGCCCTGGAGGTCACAAGGAGAACTTGTGAAACGTCTCATAGCTCAGGATTAAACCAGGGGCCCTGGTGCTGTGAGGAAGCACCGACTGAGGAAATACATTACAATACAATTATATCATTACACCACATTATCTTTCCAGACATCATTTTTCAGGTTTTCCTATGGCTGTTAAAATAATGGGTCTGCTACGAATCTAAGCAATCTGTAGTTCTTCTATGGTGGGAAACTTATTTTCAGTAGGTTGCTCGTGGCACTATATCCAGTGATTTGACTTGAAAACAGTTTTGATAGTGGACTCGAGACGCCAGGTTATCATTTTTGTCCAACTTGCATTACAGTAAATTTTGCGTCCTACATTATTGGTTGGTAGTTCATATTCACAAGTAATCATCTGGATATTTGAGTGTTTTTTTTTTTCGTTTTTTTTTTTTTTTTACAACACCGCACGGCATCCACCATAGCAAAAGCTTACAACTTAAAGCATCACTGGTTTCTTAAAGCATCATTGGTTAGTTGCTGGTATATTCTCTCTTTTTATGTTTTTAAAGTCTACTAGGCAATTGTTGTAATAGTATTGCATGCTTTTGATCATATGTTCGGTCAGTTAAGGTGTCAAAACTGTAGTGCAGTGTCTGAGAATGAGGCCGTTGGAAGTTTCTTTCTATTGTTACGTCAGGATCTCGCTGCCGAACCCACTTCCTGCTGAGGCGCAGTCAGATTTAGTTGCCGCAGTTTCAGCTGTCAGAGTTTGGAATCGGTGTCACTTAAAAATGCTGATGTAGATAAAACCGAAAAATATCTCATAATTGACGGTTTCACAACACTGTGGTTACTGCGACAGCCCAGTGAAACACGCAGTCGAACAAAACATGCATCTAATTAAAATGCTATAGTGAAAAGAATGTTGTGCAATCACCGTGTTCCTTAGTTATATATTTATTTGTTGCTTTGTTTGCTTGTTTATTACTTTGCATTCTAATTGTGATTATAACTTGTTAAGAAGCCTAACCAAACCTCAATATCACAAACACCTTTTAACAAAATGTCTACTCAGATTGTGGTATTGTATTTCTACCACATTGCCCATGCCTACAAATCCAAGACAGAAGAAAATGAGGCTCTTTCAATAAATTGTCTCAAGAGCATAATAATTTCTGACATGCCGAGTACCAAATCCAAATCAATATGTGAAATAACATGGTGCTTACTGATGCATGCTGGGTATTGTCTGATGCTGTGGATAAATCCAATTTCTTAGAGACAAAATATTTCTTGGGATCTGAGAGACATGTGGCATCTATAAAACCTCTGTCAGCCAGTTAAAGCTGGCATAACTTCATGCACAACAGCACGAAACAGTTGTTCGCAGTATTTTTATTGAAATATCATGTAACGTTATATGAAGTTCTATGAAAATTACAAAGTACCAACACATTTTTTTTTTCCATAACCCATAGAGAGCTTGAATTCAAATCCAACACTAAGGCAATGCTCTTGCCATGATATGTTTGTTCTCAGACCTCTTTCACTGGCTTGAGTTAGCAGTATGTCTTTCCCGAGTGCTCGTAATCCCCGAGCTGTGTAATTCCACTGGGATAGTAACCTGAGGTGTGTGCACATGTGGCTCAGCTCCACTGTTTGGTCCGGTGAGGCCTGTGTGTTCTGCTTAGGGGTTTTGTGAATGGAGTCTGAAGGGAGCTGGAGGTGGGAAACTGAATCCTCTGGGACTGCAGAGCGTCTGCTCACACACGAGAGTGCCTGCTCTGGAGGAATTATAGGAGCTGAGAGGCCTTAATGCCTGGCCAGCTGTTAGTGTTCACATTGTGCCACTAAAACAGGAACCAGATGACAGGCTTGAGGGAAAAGTGATCAAGTACTATTTTGCATTCTGACTTCTGTGTGCGTCAGTGCAAAAAGATTCATACTAGAGTTGATACTATCGGCTTTTTTTTTTTCCCTTGCTGACTGTATCTGTCCAAATTAAGATAGCTTGGAATTTACAGAAGGTCCTTTGTATGAAATTATGATATCTTACACTGGTAATAACATCTTATGGGTATCGATGCATGCTGAGTATTGTCTGAGGATACGAATAAACTCCAATTTAAACTCCAGTGGAAGAGCACAATGAATTCTTCATGGAAATACAGTGAGTTAATCCAGAAGGGATCCTAAGTAATGTGTAATGGACGTCTTTAACCCCAAACCTTTCATAGCACTTATCCTCTGCACCTGGAAGATATCTTTCTTTGAAATCTCTCTCACTGTGAGATCACTCAGTGGTCCAGTATAAAATGCATTCTCAGACCCATGGCATCTGTGCCGTGTGTGACTCTGGCGAAGCCTGACAGGCTCAATTAGGGCCTTTTTCCCCCCCGTGTTACCTTCTATTGTGTCTGTAAAACTGTAGTCTCAGATAATCCTAAGGGTTTAAGTGGAATTTACCAGACGATTTCATGTGCCGTTTTTGGTCTTATCGTTAAGAGGCTGCTTGTCTGGTTGAAAATTATTTGTAGAATTTTTACTAGCATGAGCAGCTATTGTAGTTTCTTGAAGGATATTCAGTCAAGTAGTTTGTATGCTATGCTATGATTATTCTACACTTATTATTTCGAGCAAAATCCTTCACTAAGTGATATAATTCAGTAAGAGTTTTGTTTTCCTGACATTGCAATGATTCCTGTATAAAGTGTGACTACGATAGCCTTTACACCAGGAAAAGCATACAACAGTAATCTTGACTGCAAAACCTCTGGGTGTCAAGTGCTAATCCTCCCACATTCTATGCTTTAGTGCAGATTCTACAGTCATACCGTCACCACCTGTGTCAAGGTCATGTCAGAGTGGTGTAGTTGGCTGGCATACTAATAGCAGTCTGTCTCTCAAAAGCCATTTATAAAACAATTTATCACTCATCACTTCCGTGAAGCAGATGCTTGCTTTACGGATACTGGTTTAGCATCAACATGGACAGTTGTGACCACTCCCAAGAGTCAGACAACAGACACCATCACCTCCTACAGGGACCCGATGCTGGAATAGCAAGGTTTCACCTACAGACAGTGCACTCTGAGACTAAATTATAGATAGCCTGGACTAAAGTATAGATAGCCTAGAAATTTCGAAACCTACATAAACGCATACAGATGTTGATGAATATTAACCATTTCCACCTTAAAAGAGATTTTCAGCAGCTTAACTTCAGTGTTTGCCATTATATGTACATGTCCTGAATATAGAGTACACACTTAAGAAGGACCTTCGAAGTCAAAGTAATTACGGTTCAAAGTAAATCTCTGGCACTTCTCACAAACTGGCAGTATGTATTGAAACTTCTGGTTTATAATCCTCAGCTGTAACCTCTGGAACACACAAAGCTTTTGGACAGTTCAAAGCCACATGCATCGAGAAAGACAACAAGGACATCTGGACCTGGTCTTGCTTTCACAAAGGGTGAAAAACCACAGGATAAGACGGAAATGCAGAAAATACTACGCAACACAAAGAGCCTCTTCACTAAAGTCTTACAAGTCAAAGGGAACAAAGCAGCCAATAACAGCTTGCTCTGAGCATTTATATCAACGAGACATTTGTGTCGTTGACTGTTTAAGGAAATTTAACCCATTACCCAAAACCCATACTTGTGGGTCTACCCTCTTGGTGCACATTTTCTTTCTGCATGTGCAGTGTGAGCCTGGCCTTGAATGCATGAAGTAAATCGGGTGGAACTAGTAATGTGCTGTGCCTTGGAGCTACTTTGGCTTCCTGGCCTCCCAACAATCCTTCTCTACTCATTTTTTAGATGTCCGCAAGAATGGATCCCTTCAGGCCAAAACACACTTGTGTATCTGGGGTTGCTAGATGCTTCTGGTGCACCAATTGTTCAGGGAAAAGTTGGATGAGAGCTTGTGGCTGAACGTTTACATCATGGCGGGTATCAGTAACCTTTAGGGAGAAACAAATCAGTGTTGCCTAATCAATAGATCTTTTGTTGGTACAATGCCGCGGCTCCCTTGTTTATTACCAGTGTTATATCCTGCAGTTTGAGTGGATGTATTTTAGGGCTCATTTAAGAAGGGGTAATGGTAGGATCTCAGTGACATGTAATTGGGCCTTACTTATGGCTACTGGCTTCGCACCAAAGCAACACTTATATGACCTCTGCAGTCTTACATTAGCCGTAGTGATAAGGTGGGAAGCAGTATTTACTTAGCGGGACTTATATTGTGTTTGGATCTTTGTTGTCTTCTTCATCCTTATCTAAAAGTCACAAAGAGAGAAATCACAAGAGGAGTTGTAGCATGTATGATGTTTCTAAAAAAGGAATGCTGAGAGATTCGTCTTCACCAATGATCTTCATTAATTGTTGTAATTGTATAATGTGAGCAGGCTGACACCCAGTGAAGTTTAGCAGATCATAACACCAGCTGTTCGGCCCTAAAGATGAGGATGCCAAACTAATGCCAGCCTTTCCCTTCTCTAGTGGTCATATATCCCTTGATCCCTACTTTTTAAATATATGTATGCATCGCCTTGTACTGTATTTCAAGGCATCGCGTGGCTTGACAGCTGAACATCTCAACCAAATTGCAGTGATAAAATGTCTGTTAAGTGTAAGCATACTGTATGTGTAAGGCCCAAATTGCGGTGCTCTTGTCTGTCGTAGGGTCTTTACACCTGTTTCTGACATTACTTGAAACCCATTTAACTACACTTCCAGTTCAATTACTGGAAGTGTAGTTAAATGGGTTTAATTACCAGAAAAAAAAAAGACTTTAAATGCTAATTTGGGGAAGATTTTAATGACCCGTATTTGAGAACACAAGATATGAAGACAGATTGCTCACTGAGAAATAATAACATTAATGCGTGCAGTTGGAAGTATTTCCCCTGAACTATGTAATTGTAGAAGATACAGAACAATAAGAGAATACTGGAGACTGTTTGAGTGCAACTCTTGCCAACACACTTCCCATTTAATATCAGGCATTTCTTTTATACTATAAACATGCTCTGCACGCAAACAGCAGCCGAAGCCAAATTTTGTTTCATGTCACATGGCCAACAAGGTCAACTTGTCAACAAATTTGTCTTGCAGACAAGCCTGAAATATAAGGCCAACCACAGCGCAGGAAGTTTGTTGCTGATTGAGCAGGAATCAGCAATGTAATACCAATATATATTTAACACTGTTTTTATCTTGATGACATGTGAAAACATCTGTTGAGTCTACTAACCATCTGACCCCGACTCTTTCTTTCAGTGAATTGCAGTGCCCTACTTATTTGTAATTTCTTAAGGGAAAAAAAATAACTTTTCAATGTGCAAGTAATGCACACAGAATAGATACAATTTTTCATTTTAATCAAATAATTAATTTTTATTAACTAGTAAATTACCTTTATACAGTTAGTGTTTGTGCTTATTGGCCACGCACATCCAGCTGTGAAACTTGTACTTGAATTGTACAGAATGTCGGTAATATACGATCACCAAATAATTTCCATTATACCAGGTCCAGCGTAGATAAGCGAACACTTTGCAAGGCATTTTGTGCCCTCACTTAGTGTGCTGCTTGCTTTTGTAGGCAATTTCTATTAAAGCGAAATTATTCTTTTACATTCGTTAATTGAAAGCTTATGCACTTTTTCATTTTTATCAACATGCATTCAATTTACCTGCCGGTGTATAAGTGACTTGATTGTTTTCATTAACAGTTCTTTGAGTCTAAAATATCAGTTTAATTGCAAATGATTACTTTGTCTCTGACATACAAAATGACATGGTTTATATCATAGGACAGTTAAAGTTCCCAGAGTTTCTGACCCCTAAATAGTAATGCATGGTTCAGACAACTCAATACAATAAACAATGGGAAAATTTCCCATATGTGTGTAAGCTTGACTCGCAAAGCATTGCTTATATGCAGTAAAGTCTAACCTAGTAGCTAACCCTCCCTGATGTCTGATGACATGCTCCAGCCCTACCAGGTAAACACGAGCAAGCAAAATCTGACAAGCTTGTGCTGATTCCAAGACCCATGTGATGTTTTGCTTGGACTGGAGTGTTGTAGCTACAGGCATACACAAGGGTGATGTGTAGAAAGCAACCTCTGTCTGACTCTGCTGAGCTCTGGCTAATTCCAATGAGATACTATTTTAAACCTTACCTCATACTTTATCTTCATGCCAAAATCATAATCCCAATTCCACATGAGAAAGGACATGCAGCATGGGAGGAGCGTGTGTGCACAGTTGTTGCATTTAGCTAAATAGAGATGTTCAGTCAATGTTGGAAAGCATTACTCACTCAGGTGTGTTCCATTCAGAGGCAGCTTTCATCTCGGAAAATGCTCCAAATGGGACCTGTCTTTTACAAAAAAAAAAAAAAAAAAAAAGAGGAAAAAAAGAGCCTTGTCAGGCATACTGTTAGAGCCCTTCAAAGTCATTATGCATTATCACCTTTACTAGGTTAAAAATACCAGAACAGCCTAAAGCTTTGCATATAGCATTAGCCGCACAAGCTTGCTAGTTTTTTCAACATATGTACTTAATGTACTCCATCGAGCAACAGTTTTCACCATGTTTGCTGACGTTCTTCTGGGCCTTTGGTTTAATGAACAGAAGTATTACACAGGCACCTCATTAGGCACCTGTCTACCTGTGCCAAATTTCAGCTAGTTTCTAGCAATTAAATGGTTAGCTAACTATGTATTAGAGCTACCTACTTGACAATATTGCTATAAAACCATGATTTCTAGGGCTGAATTTAACTTCTTTGCTCATTCCGTCATTTCATGATTATGGTGTAGAATGTTTTCAGCCTACAAATTAGTCTTAGGATCCCACATAAAGTGATATAACGTAAGGACTTTTGCTGCATTACTCTTATATATCAAGGCATTGCTTTTTAAGAATTCAAATTTTGAGTTTGTGCCTGAAGTGAATCTGATCTCCTTTTAAATGCAATTGACTCCTCTGCAGTGCATTTCACTGTGAGATTTGTTTCGGGCATTCGATGAGAGAAAGCAACCTGAGTATGTCAGCGCAGTGGCTGAAGTACGACATGATGCTGTCCTAAAGCATGGCAGGAATTTCATTGATAAATGTTTATCCTACTCCTTGCTGTTTAGGAAATTTGAACTAGGTCCTACTGTGAGCTGTAAGTACTTTTAGTCTTATTAACACTTTATCATGGTTTACAAGCAATTCTGAAAAGCTTTACGTTGTAGGGTTAACGTTTTTTTAATATAACTGTGAATGGGGCCCTTTGACCTTCAAGCTAGAATCTAGTACTAAATCTTAACACAAATGGTCAGTTGAAGACCTTGGAGATTACACATGTAAATGGCGATGTGTCTTGGCTGTCCACTTGTTACCTGAGCACCCAAGACGCCTTTTAAAACCAAGTATAAACAGGGCCTAAGTGCTGTAAGCTAAGCTAACAATGGAGTCAAAATCCTGCTAAAGTAAACGTTCTTAGTATCTTCTTATTTCAAAATAATTACATTTTTGGCAATAAAACGTCACAGACATGTCTAAGGATAACAGTTGTGCATTCCCATTTGTGTGTGAGTTGGAAATGACTACATATTTTCCCCTCCATACACCCCCCCACCCCCACCCCCACCCTTTTTAAATTCATTAGACTTATTGTGTTCCACTTGCTCCCAAGTAAAGGTTGGAAAATCCCTACTAGAATATTCATAAAGAACTTGAATAAAAGACCAGTAAGCAGGCAATTACATTTCTAAGAAATATTCTGAAGCCAATGAAAGAATCTCTATTCACACGAGTGACACTGGCCCACTCTGTTCACATTTCACCTTCAGCACTTCATACATTAAGGGCTTGCTCTTTTAATCAGAGGACACATTCATTTGAACGTAACACAAGAAAGTGGCTGAATTGAGATGTAGCCCTGTACATGTGTTTCATCTTGTGGCTTTGTTAGGTTTGCATGAAAAACACTGAGTTGTAAGGGTGTACCTAATAAACTAGCAACATATCTGTGAGCACAGTGAGCTCAGATTGTGTTACTTAAAGGAAATAACCGCTCTATAAGTCTAAACTGACCTTTTTAACCTTAGAATTTAAGGGTTTCTGAAATTGCCTAGATGCTTCTGCAAATGACACAGAAAACGGCAAATGGGAAAAGCAATCAAGTCTGATTCAACCACTTTGAGCTATAACAAAGGAAGCAACCGGAGGGCAGATCAGCGAAGAGGAACTTAATTTCTTCATATTCTGTACAGATTTGCACAAAAATGGCTTCTTAATATGTTCTTTAAAATGCCTATAGTTCAACATGCAGGCCATGGTTTTATTTAAGGTCTGAAATTTGTGTGCGTATATGTGAATGAACATCACACGCTCTTGAGATCGCAAGGATATGCGGTGCATCTTGAATATAAAGCTGACCTTACTGGAGTAATAATAATTTATTGTTTTTATAAAATATTTAATACGAGATTAATATAACAGCCATTAATCAAAAACATTGAAAATGATACCCATTATTTTCAAATGGTAGAAAGAAGTTTCCACAAATGTAATATCTTTAAGACCTTTTCCTCATTTGAAAGAAAAAAATGCAATCATCTGTAGACCCTGGTAGCAATTATTTTTTGGCTGGTGTAATCCAATCTGCACATATTTTAAGCTACACACATTTAGTATGTCACAGAGGGGTTTTTTGGTGGCTTATGTAACACTTTCTGGACATAGCTCACTGAATTTTAAGGTTCTGCTCTGGCGTTGTGGGCTACGCTGTGGATGAAGAGGTCAACACATTCTGGGTATAGTATTTGGCTGTAGTGGGAGAGAAGCTAGAGTTACCCCAGTTGCCCACCCAGATTTTTTGGCACGAGTTGTTGTCCAAAGCTGATGTCACAGCCAATGGTGTTACGCCCATGATAAATAAAATATCCAGATGCAGCAAAGTGAGAGGAGTCAACAGATATGTGTTAGGATTAACTAGTTGCAGATGGTGTCTCAAGGTCATGGCAAACAGTAAATTATATTTCTCAATGGAGATTAATGTGCAACAGCAAGCAAGGTCGCATATCTCAATAATGCTGAATTTCAGTGAATAACAAACACTTAACGAAGAGCATACATTACATATGCGCGTGTTTTGTGAGTGTTTCCCAGGAGCCTTTGCTATTAAAGATTTAATGAAAATGTTCCTGTTACTCGGAAGAAATAGAACAAGTTATACAATTTTCTAAACAGCAGGTTGTCACAGAGAAAAAAAATAACAAGAGGGATGACAGCAATTAAAAGCAATTCTAGCAGATTTGAATAAAGAAGTCGAACAGGTCAGGAAACTCATTAATTTATGAATGACTTTGGTTTCAGGAAGCATTTGTTAATTAAAGAAAATTATTAAGATGAAATTAACAAACTATATAGCATTATAAACCTTTAGGGAAATTAACAGCAAACATTCTAAAGAAATAATGCATGTATTTTGGATACCTGCCCCGGGTATACCTCGCCTCTTGCCTGAAGTCAGCTTGAATTGGCTCCAGGTTCCCCCCGCGACCCTAAACAGGATCAAGCGGCATGGAAAATGAACGAATAAATAAATGAATAATGCATATATTCTTTGAAATACAGGGTTTAATATGTATGTATATTCTAGTCATTTTTTTATTACTAGAACTACTAACAATGCAGTCTGACACAACCAGTTAATTTCAGTAATGACCAAAGATTAAAGCACTACGTGCTAAGAGAGCTTACTGGCCGGAAAATACATTGATAATCAGGAAGTACGGAAGTTCGACACCATGGGCGCCATTTTAGTAAGCTGCCCTTTCGTCACAGAGGCCGGATACCGTGGGAAACATGCGGCATTTTTCTGAAA
>JAQMCW010000001.1:12678678-12693578 GCA_030068335.1 Chrysichthys cranchii
GCGTAACAAAGTAACCAAGAGGTAAGGAAAAAATTGGATGATAAATATTTGTTTTGAGGGTAATATGGCTGATTAAAAGACACGGGTCAAAACCGACCCGTTAACATAAGAGATAGTAACAGAAAGCTAACATAAGAGGAGGGTTAAGGTGAACAACGTTGTGCAGCCGAAAAATGTGCCTAACACGAAAAATGTGTTACACAAGTATTGGCCCCAAGGACAGATTTTAGAGGCTTGCTTATAAAAAATAAATTGCATATCTGCAAATTCATGTCTCTGTATTTCTTTATAATTACAAAAAAAAAATTCTTCACATTATACAACAAAACTGCAGTACTGGGGTGGGGTAAGAGAGGCAGGAGCTTGAAGGCTTTTTAATAAACTCCTCTGCAATTTGGTGGACAAACTGGGTAAAAGGATGTGACTGAGAAGGAAGTGGAGGAAACAGGGCCTTGTAGCAGCCCATATTTCCTGGTTAAAGCTATATCTGATTCCCTGTCATTGTTGAAATACAACAGTTAGGAAAGAAAGTCAGGAAAGAAGATATAAGGACATTTTGCCTAGGTGCTAATTTTATATGCAGTGTGTATTAATAAAACACATGAATCCGCATGCATGCAGAAATGAGATGCAGTGATGCTTGTGAGTTGAAATAGAATAGCCGGAAGCATGTTCTTTCCCTTAGGCTATAATATATTTATAACTGTTATTTTAGACCAATTTGGAGTTGAAACAATGCCAGGTATCATCTGAGACACAGCTGCTAATGAAAATCCTGGAAGAGTAACTGGTCTCTTGTCTGCTAATTTGCCCAAATGTTGACCATTTTTCTTTCCTTTTTTTCTTTTTCTCTCTTTTTTCTCTTTTCTGTCTTTTTCTCTTCCTAGGACCCCCAGTAAGTACCAAGGCAAAGAGCTGAATTTGATTTGCATGAATGATTGTGCATCTTTCAAGGTAAAACCTCTGAAGACATGGGATTGGAAATAGCATACATTTTTATTTCCAAATGATGAAAAATTACGACTTTTAGATCAGTTTTTTTTTCCCCCCCGGAATATGCCCTGTGTGTATTATTATAGTCATGTTGTCAGAAAAAAGCTCATTTCTCATTGCCCACTACATAGAGTAAGCTAAGCCTATGGTTTATAAACAAAATCAGTGGAGAAATCTTGTGAAGCAAATTCAACTACAGTGGTTTACTCTCATGTAGAAATGAACTGGACCAAAGTTTATTAATTAGGGAAAGTTTGCCAGGACCGTACCTAAAAAAAAAAAAAAAAACAGTCTGAGGTACAGAATGATCAGAGAAGCATTCTGTTTCAAAAAGTTCAAAAAGATCTGCGATCAGGATGCTAAACATGAAGCCACATTTAACAATTAACGGCTCCGGCAGTCAAAAGGTAGTGGTACACTATACGTGGTAAAAGCAGGCAGTGAAGCTTAGGCTAAAGTAATTCCCAGAGACTGTGTGCAGCTGAAGGAATTTAATGGGTCAGGTCCACAAAACTGAGAAAAGAAGGAGAAACTAATTGTTTTTGCATTTTCTGACACATACCAGATACATTTCAAGTTGGAGGTAAGATGAAGCCAGGTGGTAAAGGTTGTTATATTCAGTCATCAATCACTCTGTTGGTGCTATGTATCAACCCATGCTAAAGCAGAAAATCGCTAAAAAAAAACACTTAAAATAGATGTTTTGGAGGAGCTACAGGTTCAATGAAAACATTCTTTTCCATATAATCCAACAGAGAATCATTTTCGGTATCCATTACATGATCGAAAGCACTATATGGGTCTTTGTAACATTCTGTCTTCAATCACAATGTGACAGATGTCAGCACACCAATGAGGCAACCCTTCAGAAATGGTTATTTTTATTTTCTCTGCCAGTGAAGCGTTGCATACTAATTCAAGGGAAGAAGACCCCGTAGTTAGTAGATGTGCCAGAAAATGAAGCGAGTTGTTCTTGTGAATTTAATTTACATGCAACAATTTTCTGAAATAATCTGATGAACAGTAGGAATGTGTGTGATTTGAAATGGGCCCTGTAACTCACAGATCGTTTAAAAAACTCTCCGGCAGTATAAAAAGAACAAAGAAAACCAAAGATGGAAAAGTGCTTATTTTCTTTATATGTGTTCCATTTCACTCCTCCAGATAATGCTTTGGAGAGATTGTGATTCAAATAATGGCGACTTTTTATTATTTAGGAATTTTGAGAATGACTATCCTCCAAACAGCCTTTAAAAAAAAGATCGGAAAAGCTCTCAGCAGTTAACCACTAGTTTTCTCCAGACAAATAAAAAAAAAAATTAGCAAACTCGTTCTTCTATAGCTATGTTGACTTATTTATAGAGATTAATAGGTCTATGGAAAAGGACGGCCAATGCAACAATCACGACTGAACGCAGTGTCGGTTTAGCAATGCATGAAGATACATTTAGGCCACATGAAGTAATACACCATTAACTGTGAGCAATCATTTCCTACTGTGGGTTGCAATTACAGAAAGAAAAACCAAAGGATGAATTTACTAAATCATTTTAAGCTTTATTTCCTTTCAAAAACGGAACAAGGATGTACCGATCACACTTATAAACGATTATAAACAATTAGGTCCATATCCATGCGATGGTACCTAGATTCTAGATATCATACAGCATGTTGTCTTGATCTGTTAGTTTGTTCTTTTGAAATAAAATCCATCATCCTGAATGCCATGAACACAATAAAAGCTACATAAGGTCAACATGAACATTAGCCCAGAAGCTTTATTTCTCAGGCTCAACCACAACTAACAGATTCATATTAAAATGAAAATCAATGAGGCATTAGCTTAACCTCCTAAAGCATTAACCTCTTTAAAGAATCATATGTTATGCACATTGCATTTGATCTTTCAAGCCTTGTTTCCCCAATGTTAGTACACGGATCTGATATACACAAACTATTTGGGGTTTTTTTCTGTTAAACCTTATGACTTCCAGGCAGCCTGCAAGCGTCCACACAAACTGTTGGCATGGAATTGCATTTTTCCAGGGAATTGCTCCCCCCCCCCTCCCCCCGCCCTGAAATTATTTGAAGGAACAGTGTGTCATGGTAAATTATAAATTATGCAGTAGGCCTGCCCAGGATTAGAAAAACCTTGGAAACACCCAGGAGCTCAGCCCTTGGCCTCATCTATAATGTAGTGCACCTGTTAATAAAACATCTTCCAGTTGGACTTTGATCAGCTTTATACCTCACCTCTGCTGAGAGGAGATTTAGGAGCGTCCAAACGCTAACTTGCTACTAATTATCATGGCATTTTGACAAGTCAGGAAAAAAACCCAAACATGCTAGGCTGAAATGAAAGTTTATGTCTATAATATTAGCCCTGTGTGGATAATGGCAATGAATTACATACAGTACCCTCTGTAAACTTACTCTGGTGAACATGTCTGTGTGATAAGCTTTGATCAGAGAGGACAAAAGCTACCAGGTGCCAAGAAAGCAAAATCCTCATTGGCTTGTGTGTTGCTGAACAGTATCTTTCAAAGATGTCTTCCAAACACTTTCTCAAAGACACCCAGCTAGAGGTGGCGCATATGGATTCAAATATGAATCACACCTGAACCGAAAGCCATCCATCTCTGCATATGGAATTACCCCATTACCCATTTATGCTAAGCAAAGGTATTTTACAATTGCCTTCTTTCACCAGTACATGAAAAGGAAGAAAAACCACCATAGTCTCCAGGGGGGTTAACAGGATTTAAAGGTCCGGTTTACTCAAATTTGTTTGCATAAGGATATGCGCCTGTATAATCCATGCAGAGCATGAAGGATAGGAATCCCAGACCTAGGGACTGCGTCTATCAGCATGAGACTAGGTCAGCTTTTGAAACTGTCAGCATCGTACAATTGTGGGTGTAAATTGCTAAACCTTAAACACAGTGAGGGCTTGTGCCAGCCATCCCACAGTAGCAGATGAGTAGAAGCAAAATATGTGTTGGTGAATGTTATTTTATATTAAATTACTTCTGGGACTGTACCAGAAACAAGAGTGTACAAGAAACCAATATGAGCAAAGCCCAATACAAGGAGTGACAAGGAGTGACATTTCTGCCATCCCAATGCTGCCACGAACCAGGGCAACATATGGGGCTGCTCAGGAGACTGTTCATACTGTGCAAAAAGTATTGAACAAGTTTCAGTGTTGACAGGCATTTCAAATCAGCCAGATTCACTCTGGTTTATTCAGAAGGCCAAGTGAAACCAGAGAAGTTCAATCTACTACAGGATATTTGTGCTGTGACAACAGAAGCTTTCAGGCAGCAGTAATAAAGCTGTAAAATAGTAAGATGTGTATATTATCTAAGCCTGTTGTTAGCAAACTCAGCGGCAACAAGACTGCTGTTTCATCAAGTCCTGACAGAGAAATTATAAACATTAGTGGCTATTTCATCAAATATTGGCGTATGCTGAATATTACATTTACTGTATATATTTATCTGAGAAACTTCATGGCGATACTAAAAAAATACTCTAAAATTTAAAAATAACTTTAAAATCTAGAATGCATACGTGGACTCATCATCACCCCCACCACCACCACCACCACCACCACCAACAGCAAAGACAGCAGAATCTATTTTATAAATCCCTTCAGTGTTACTTCAAATGAGATAAAACCTTTGAAGCATTGCTGCCTTCCCTCCTCTGGCTTCCTGCAGCTGCCCACATCAGATTTTAAAACACTATTACTTGCCTACAAAGCCAAAACTGGACTAGTTCTCACATAACTGAAGGCACTTATCCACCTCGTTCTCTGCACCACATCTCCTTCAAGCCTCTAGCATGGCTTGACTTGATCCTCTGTCCCTCAAACGACAATGAAGACATGCATCAGGACTCTTCTCTGTACTGGCACCCAGGTGGTGAATTGAACTTTCCCTGACTCTCCAGATAGCTGTAGACAAGACTGAATATCCATCTTTTCACTAAGCATATAAATGAAGACTAATTTTTGAAAAAAGGAGGAAAGAAAGAAAAAACGAACGAAATTATATAACTTGTACATATTGTACTTATTTTTTGCGGCAACAACTTGTACTGACTCCTCTCTAACAGTGTTTTAGCTTGATGGTATTCTTAGGTGGCCTCTTTGCATTAGCATAAGGATGTTTTTGATGGAAACTACAATTCATTACTCTGGATT
Organism: Chrysichthys cranchii; assembly: GCA_030068335.1. Taxonomy (NCBI): domain Eukaryota; kingdom Metazoa; phylum Chordata; class Actinopteri; order Siluriformes; family Claroteidae; genus Chrysichthys; species Chrysichthys cranchii. The sequence continues at coordinate 12,683,879 of JAQMCW010000001.1, forward strand.
AGGGTGTCTGCCAAATGAAGTAAATGGAAATACTGTAAAGCCAAGCAGGGTCACTGTCTCAGATGGCTTTAAAAGAATTACATGGCTAAAAGTGAAAGCAAATTGAAAAAAAAAAAAATGTATTTCAGTATTAGCAACAAATTGTTATTCTGTGACACTTTTTGTGCAGGACATGAGCTAAGTACAGGCCTATTACAGTGCCATAATTAGACAGTCTGGGAATTTTGGCACAGCGGTACGGTAGAGTAGTTAGAAAAGGAAACAAAACATAGGAGGATAAGTGCAGACTGTTAATTTGTGCGTGACTACCCCTACACCTGATTATCCATATATAAATAACAGCATTCTTTACACATACTCAAAAATGTCAGGAAATGTTTTGTTTCTATTTGACTGCATTCTTGTAATCTAGAAGATGAGCAGTGTGTCTGACATTGTGCTTTCAGTGAGTGTAATGCAGCCATTTTTGACCCCTTCTTGTTTTGGAGAATTTCTGCCTAGAGCTGTTTCATGATGACGGTCCACTTTTGTCACTGAAAATTGATCATCGCTGCTTCAGCAGAATGCTTTGCATCACTGTCCTGCTGCAAAGCGATCCATTCAGTTTTAAAGTATTTGGCTACAAGTGAGCAGCCATGATACTTCTTTATACCTCCGAATTTGTCCTGCTGCTGCAGTCAGCAGTCACATCATCAGTAAAGACAAGTGAGCAGTTCCTCTGGCAGCAGTACATACCCATGTCACCATGGTTCACAGATGAAGTGTTATGCTTTGGATCATGAGTTGTTCCTTTTTTCCTACACACTTTCTTCATTCCATCTGTCCATAAGGCTTTGTCCGAGAAGTCTACAGCCTTTTATGTTCTTTTAGCAAACTGTTATTTGGATTGTGTTCAATGGTTTGTGTCCATGATTGAAAGCATTCTTTATTCGCTCTGCGGTTTTCGGAGCTTTCCCAAGTTGTTTACAATTGTTAAGCGCAGCAGTGCATGTTTGCTCCTGAACAGAGTACCAAAACTATTGGATTTTTCATTTGTTCTAATTTTTCGTATCATTATAGTTTGCTCGCTTTCACACAAGTCCCTCCATTGAAAGACAGCAACTGATGCTTATGCTTCTTCCAAACCAACATTTTTTTTTTTTTTAGCTCTCTTTATGCATGAACAAATGATAAACAGACACATAGCAAAAAAATTATAATTGAAAATCATGGCAGTGCTATGAGTAATCATATGATTAGAGTTTTTGGAGAAAGTCTATCCGTCCATCCATCTTCTAAGCCACTTATTCAATCGGGGTCATGGGAGAATCTGGATCCAATCCTATCTTACTTCAGATGAGAGGAAGGGTACACCCTGGACAGGTTGCCAATCTATCACAGACTTAAGACAGAGACAAACAAACATTCACACTCACATTCACACCTATGGGCAATTTAGAGCAGCCGATTGACCTAATCTGTAATTGTGTGGAGAAACCAGAACACCAGAGGAAACCCACACAGGCAAAGGGAGACCATGCAAGCTCCGCATAGAAAGGCCTTTGGATCTATATATATATATATATATATATATATAAAACACAACATTTGGGGTGAGTCCTAATTTGCTTGTAATTTCTTATAAGTAATGTGCATATCTACCATACAGTGAGAAAAATTGGGATTTAAGCTCCTGTCCATATAGCCTCAAAGTCCAGCACAAAGACTAATATAAATCTGGAAGTATTTGGGAGTGCAGACCAGTTTCACTTGTGCCCCTTGGCCTCGTGGGACACACCACCCTAACTGCAAGGTGAGCTGCTAATTAACTTGCCTGGCAGCCTATTCAACCTTTGTGGTTTCTTTACTGCGTGACTCCTTCAGCTAAACCACTTTGTTCACCTATACAATGCAACACCATGGACACATATGCAGCCATCATTAAAGTCACTTTGGGCCAGACCAATTGTGATACAATGCGATTATGGGAACCAGATGTCTTTTCCCAAAGTCAGTTTTCCAGTGGTTTTTCTATTCCAGCCTAACCTCCAACACTGTGATTCCCCTGACAAGCACCAGCCATTTTGTGGTAATCTGTTCTTGCCCACTCTGTACTGATTGCTTACATCCCTGTCCTCCATTAGATTTCCCACTCAAAAACATTCCACAAGGCTCCTTGCTCAAGGCTTCTGATTCAGACCGAACATACGGACATGAGGTATGCCACTAGTCCTCTTGCCTGAACTCTTTCTTTAGGCTTGTGGTTTAGTGTTCATTTAGTAAGCTCCACAATAAAGCATTAAAGTCTCTTCAGACACAGTTTTAGAGTGCATTGGCAATTACCTCTACTTGTTCCTTTGTTATCATCATGATCTATTGGTTTGTTTACCTGCTCATCCCAATGTTTCCACTGATTTCTTATGTGCTTGAGTCCCCAAATTTGCTCCTTACAGGTTAGTGGGTTCATGTAATCATGCCTGTTTCATGCGAGTAAACAAAATTTTAAACTTTATCCACAGAGCTGTTTGAGCAGCATCCAGTAAATCATGAAATACTAAATTCATTACCTCAAGAGACAAATGGCAATAACAAGTATGGACAAGTGAAATTGGGAAAGCAATTTAACAGTTCAATAGCAGCCTTTGTGTCTGCCGATTTACATAAAATAGTCTGCCATTCCTTATAGTCAAGCACTTCCTCAGTAAGTGGAGGGCAGTCAAAACGACTCTTTTTTATGGCCATGTTTTACAACAATTGCCACTCTGGATTTATTCCATTCATAGTTTTAATGTGTGTGGGGAACAGCCACCACACCATTAAATACTGTATAGTCTGTGTGTAGGCCTTTCTTTGAAGCAGGTGTGGGTTTTTCAATGAAGCATGCAAAGGCCAAGGTTTCATTGCAGCTTTATTACGGAGATCCACCAAGGCCAGGAGGATGTGTATATTGTGCTTGTGCCCCTCAAAAGAAAATATCTTTATCATTTTGGAGTAAATATCAAAATGCTTCACACTTACTTCTGGTTATGAGCTCTGAACACAGTTGTAGCAACTGATGTAGTTTTGAAGTAGCTTCGTCACTGACATTTGACTGTACAATAGTTACATTTGAGAGTCTTAAATAAAATAGGTCTTTATATATACAGTATGTCCGGTAAATCACTGATAAAATTAATCATTGTTTCCATATAAAGTGGACAATACATGGTTTCATATGGGATACTTTCATGATAGCTATTTTTGAAGCTTTATAATAGAAGAAAAAAAAATTCATACCTACACTATATGGACAAATGTTTGTAGACATCTGACCAATGCATGCATATGTAATTTGTTAACATCCCATTCCAGATTTAGTCTACCTTTGCTGTTATATATAATAAATGAATAAACTCCACTCTTCTGAGAAAGCTTTCCTGTAGATTTTGGAGTGTGGCTACAGGGATTTTTGTCCATTCAGCCCCATGACCTTTAGTAAGTTCAGGCACTGATGTTTGGTGAGGAGGCAAGGGGTGCAGTCAGTGTTCCAGTTCATTCCAGAGGAGTTCGGTGGGGCTGAGGTCAGGGCTCTGTGCCGGAAACTTGAGTTCTTCAACATCAACCATGACAAACCATGTCTTCATATAACACACTTTGTGCACAGGGGCATTATTTGAGCCTCTTGGTTCCAGTGAAGGAAAATTGTAATGTTACAAGATACAAAGACATACAATTGTGCGCTTCCAACTTTGGAGAAGACACACATATGGCTGTGATGGTCAGGTTTCCATAAACTTTTGGCCTTAAAGTGTATGTGCACCACTGCGTTAACACATTTAGCATTAAATCCCTTGCTACATGTCTTGAAAATGGCTCCAAATATCCCAGGGGCTATAAAATGGATTTGGAAATATGTACGGTACTTGTTTTTTCTCATGAACTCATGAACAAATAACTTAGCAAGGTTACATAGTCAGTAACAGGTAATCACTAATGTGGTGTGCCTTAAGTAAACAGTGGTTTTCCTAAGCTAATAAATTCTAAAAATGTCTGTAGTCTGTATATGAATTAGGTTGTCACTGACAGTTATTAACACAAGCCTTCTGTTGCATGGTTCAGATGACCACTGGCTTCAGTCCTTCTTGAAAAGGCTATTAATCTTAATATAATATCTAAAAGTGGGTATTGACTGTGAAAAAGTACTTTTATAAATGAGGTGCAAGGGCTTTGTGTGACAGTGATTGATTTCACACTGCAATCAAAGGCATGGATTATTCAGTGATACTATTTTACAATATAAATAGACAGCCCTTAATACTACTACTACTACTACTACTACTACTAATAATAATAATAATAGTAATAATAATAATAATAATAGCATTTTATTTGTAAGCACTTTAGATTTAAGCCAGACTGTACCATGCAAGCACTTATAGATGAATAGGTAGCTGTATATGTATTTAAAAAAGCAAGAAGGGTAACCAGTTTCTAAGTGCAAGATGGAAACAGTCAATCTTGGGTGAAAAAAATAGAAAGTGAATAGAAAATAGAAAGTGTCTAGCTTCACCTCTTGCTACGGATTTTATACTTCACGCACTTATGCCGAACCACTGAGTTAAACTCTAATGAACTCATTAGAACACTTTTGTTCATGTCAACAACAGTAAAAGTGGTGTAAGCTCTCCAGCATTGTGCTTGCACCGCTGAATACAAACTGTCAAACTGTCAACATATTTCATGTTATGTGAAAAAGATTGCTGAACAGTGGGAGGAAATATGAGCTCACTGGAATAAACAACAGAAGATCTCATCGGCAAAAAGATCCCTCTTTTATTAGGGATAATTACAGGTTTAATGTTTTTGCATGTGATTACGGGGCCAGAGGTGACTTGTTCACTTGGATATCAAGAAAAAAAAGGAAAATTAAGTAAGATGAGCTTGGGTAAGATAAAGCACCCCGTATATTTAGGTCGTGTTTTCAGGAAAAAGACAAACATTTTATGAAATAAAGTTTAATTAAATAATGTTATTAAGTGAAGTAGGGTGCATGGAAAATGACTGTAAGTGATTAATGCCATTTTTCTTGTAAGTTCTGTTGAGGTTTTCAGTAATGACAGTTTGACGAAAGGGGAATAAGTAAATACATTTTAGATGCGTTTCCTTTTAGTAGGTGCTCTAAAAAGTTATGCTGATGGAGTTAAGCATATGCATGTAGCTGTGGGATACAGTACGATGTGTTTATTCTCGAAGTCTTCTCCAAAGAATCTTTACAAAATTAATTACCGGTAGTCATAATTGATTCAAATTACAAAAGGAAGTTTGGTTGGTAATTGAAGAGATGGTGAGGAGGAAAATGTGGCAAATCACTATATTACTCATGAATCTGTTTGATTAGTTAGTTAAAAGGATGTAGATAAATATAAACATTGTGCTTTTTAGAAATATTGTTTATATTATCAAAATATTACATTAGTATTCGTATTAAGGTAGTGGCTAGTTAAAAATGATTTAAAAACTGTAAGAATATTTGTTTTAAACAAGCCTAGGTGTGCCAGACCATCGTCATTTGTGCAGCAGTGCATGGTGGCTGATCGCCAACATTGTCTATTTAAAGAAATATTTAACAGGATGGCACAGTTTGATCTTTTGTACCTTTCTGCTGACAAAAAGTCAGCGATCTAGCTAAGCAACACACTATATAGCCAGAATAAGCAGCCATTCAGGGCTCTAAGTAGATTTGACTACACTGAGGTCCAGACCTTGGTAGTTTTAGAAGGTTTTGGGGTTTTTCCCCTCCCACGTAGTTGTCAGATTTAATACGGAAACAGCGACCTCCTGATAATGTGGTGGCAGAATGTAGTCAACTATGTGGAAAAAAAAAACCCTTGCATTTTAAGACCCAATCAGCCGTGATGTTTAGTTCCTGACTGACCTCAAAGCAGCTTAGGACACAGTATGTTTGCCCAGGGCCTTCATTGTCTTATGTTTAGTGCTCAACAGACTCTGTGCTTCCAGCCTTTAACTTCATGTTGAGAGATGTGCAAAGCATGCCTAGAAAGCTAAAATCTTCCATAACTATGACATAATATAGATTGCGTTTGTAAAAACATATTAATGTGAGTGTGTATGAGAGCAGATGGCAGCTTGTAAAGTGTAAAGTACATTACTAGCCAAATCAGCTTGCTAGATTTAATGTATGCATTTCCAATATATATTAGTCTACCTTAAGCCCTTAAATCAGACATGTTTAGGGATGAAAGTGATAGCTCAAGGGGTTAAGATGCTGCACTACTGATCGGAAGGTTGGGAGTTCAAATCCAAGCGCTGCCACTGATGGGCCCTTGAGCAAGGCCCTTAATCTGTAATTGCTCAGTTGTATAAATTAAAAAAATGTAAGTCGCTCTGGATAAGAGCGTCTGCCAAATGACTGTAATGTAATGTAAAGTAAGTATAACATAGCAAAGATTAGAAGTTAGTGATTAGTGTAGTATACATTACATTAGTGTCATTTGACAGACGCTCTTATGCAGAGCGACATACATTTATCTCATTTATACAACTGAGCATTTTGAGGTTAAGGGCCTTGCTCAAGGGCCCAGCAGAGGCAGCTTGGCAGTCCTCGGATTTTGAACTCCTGACCTTCCGATCAGTAGTCCAATGTGTTAACCACTGAGCTACCCCTTAAAGTTTACAAGTAGATCAGATTTCTGTTAAGTGGACCTCCCTAAAATTTTGATGTGCATTATGGCTTGTTAAAACTCTTATCCCCTTGTCCATTCCCCGCTTCCCCTTCCCCCACTTTTGAACAATAAACCTGACAGAACCTGGCAGTTCGAACCTCAAACATTTGAGAAGTCATTCATATCACCATAGCAACCGCAGAACAAGCAGAGCTGTCTCTGGAGAAAAAATAGAGCTATCAAGAACACTTTTTTTTTCTGGGTAATTGTGCTTATTCACCAAGGCCTATCTAAGTACAACTGACTGTAATAGTAAAAAAAAAAAAAGCTGTATAAATAAGAACTTTCATATTGTAAGAGACGGACATAACGGTAATACCAAGTGTGGGTTTTATTGTCATATGGGTGGAAAAAAAATGTTTCTTGCAACTGTTCTTTTCTGAGTTCACAAAAATGTTTTGGTATGTTTTGATGTGTGGTATTATTTGCAGTAAGTGTGTTTTTGTTGTTATTAGTGTTGTTTGTTGCCATTAGGAGTTCCATTATTATTATTATTGTTGTTGTTGTTGTTGTTAATATCATTATTATTGTTGCTGTTGTTGCTGTTGTTGTTATTATTATTATTATTATTATTATTATTATTATTATTATTGTTATTATTATTATTATTATTATTATTATTATTATTATTATTATTATTATTATTATCTTTTCCTAACCAGGAATCAGGACCAGGAATCTCTTTCAGACATAGATACAATAGATGCCATAGAGGCCAACACCATTTCTTCCTGCCTTACCACATAAAATAGATCTACTTTAATCAGTGTTCATGATTACAGAATAACAAATTATTACCCCCCTGTAAAAAATTACCGTAGATTTTTATGATCATTTACCGGTAACTTGGGTTGCCTGTAAAGAACTGTAAAATACATTAAACGACTGTAAAACATATTTATGGTAAAGTACTGTAATGTCGTACATAGTTTAAAGTGACACATTGCATTTACTCAGTGCAAAGTTCGTATAGAAAGACTCCATCAAAGTAACCTGAGAATGCTGCAATTTGAACACATGACCTGCCAAACAATGCCTTCACCACTGAGCCACCACAACTAGCTTAAACACCTTCCACTGATACAACACAATCTCTCAGTGGAGTTAAGTCAGTGATAGAAGTAGCTGAAGCAGTGCAAGCTTGCTGGAGTGGCTCAATGGTTAACGTGTTGCATACGCTTCAGAAAGTTGGGTTTTCTAATCCCAAAACTGGCATGGTTGGGCAAAACCCTTAACCTCCAGCTCAACTGTATCCTGCATCAGCCAAGGGAGCTGTGCTGACTTATGTGTTGTTTATTTTGTATTATTAAGATATTACAGTACTTTAACGTGAATATGTTTTACAGTTGTTTACCGTAAGCTTTACACTTCTTTACTGGCAAGCCAAACTAAATTGGGTTGGTAAATTACTGTAAAAATGTACGGTCATTTTTCCAGTGCAAAACTCACCATCAACTTCAGTCCCCATTCATATAAAGCATGTTGTATTCCTGCCTTGGACCTCAGTGTTATTTAAAGATTTATTGCACATGGTGTAAAGTCTGTACCCATTAAGATACACTGGGGAACACGGAAAAAAAAATCTGCCTGAGGGAATGAATAGATTTTCCAGGTGGGAGATATGGGAGAGGTGTGAGATCGTTTTCTGAACATCATCTTTACATAAACAACCTGAAGGCTGGGATGGTATCTGACTCCTGTCAGTTTTATGGCTTTGTGTGTGTGGTGGCTAATTTTTGAGTTTGTGAATGTGTGAGAAGCAGTGCAGTAGACTCTCCCATGGAAGATGTTTCCCTGCCTCCTTGTGTTTCTGGGATAGGATCTGGATTCAGCATGACGCTGACCCTGACCCTGGAGAATGAATGAATGAATGGGAATCATTCATGAGCCCATGGATGCCTGTGTCACTTGAAAGCTTCTATATGTGGTAACAGTGCCGCTGGTACATTTACTATAATACAAGGGTGAATAAAATAGACGCCTGAGTCACACTCGCCACACTGGTATCACTTAATGTTTGGCATAGGCCAAGATTCTTAGTGACTAGTTACTGTAGACACGTTTTTTTAGAGATAGAATGACGATTGCATCCATACATATACAGTATTTACAGGCCTCTAAGATAAAGGGGCCCAAGCAGACGTTATTTTCTTCACAGATGTCTGAAATAATAGTTCCAAAACACAATCAGTCTAATAATCAGTACAGGATCAGTAGCTTTGTTCATCATGTGTCACACAGCTTAATTACTTTTTCTTATTTATTTATTTGTTTGTTTATTTATTTATTTGGGGGGGTTGGATCAATCTTAACCCTATCAGACTCATAGGTACTAATGATGGTGCAACTGTGGTAATAATATCCCATGCTTGACCACATTCAGCACACAGAAGTAATGTGTGCCAAATTGTTTGTCAAACTTGTTTATTTCATTTGTTTTTGGTTAGTTCATGCAATACATGGAGAAGTTTCTTCATCAGTTTCATGTTGGTCAATCCTAACATAAGCCTTCTTAGCTTTTGGTTTTCTTCCTGTTTTCGACTGAGCTCGGTTTGTACAGTCCTTAACTGCACCATTATCGATAGCAGATACTTAAACAGAACAAATACCAAGAATATTTCCAAAGTGCCAGGGTAACCAAAGCTCCTAAGATTCACTGATATAGACTGACAGTATACTAGCTTCACAAGAAAAAAAAAAATCCTAGTAATATGTGAGTCAGCTTAACCTTCCCGATTTTTCAGGTCAACTTACTCTGCACTGGGGGTTCAATGTGCTAAAAGACAAACTTTTTTTTTCCAACTTTACAACATTAAAATATGTTCTGTAACTAAATGCAAGATAGTGGTTTCCTTGATGATATCACAGTTGTATTCTTTCTATTCATTTTGACTTAAGAAAATACTCCTGTGGTGGATTGAGGTGTGTGTGTGTGTGTGTGTGTGTGTGTGTGTGTGTGTGTGTGTGTGTGTGTGTGTGTGTGTGCGCGCGTGTGTGTG